>CM046452.1:43932443-44446609 GCA_025506515.1 Flaveria trinervia | reverse complement strand
TCTACATCATACTTTTCATTTTTCTCAAAATACATTGCCTTTTGGATTATGGAATAAATATTCTCTTCTATGTTTACTAAACCAATGTGTTCCCCTACCTACGTACGGCCGCATCATACTTGGCAACCCTAAAACAACAAAATAATCATTTTAAACTCTTACGCCACGTTCACGACTACAACGAACCCTTCATTCATTTAAAATGACGCATACGCCGCAACGCGCGCGGGCACCCACTAGTTTTCAATAAAGGTGACCCAACTTCCTATAGTTTTAAAACAAACTTTCATTAGATTGTTGTGACAATCTTATAAACCTTGTTACTAAGGATTTTGGGTTGGTTAATATATAAAAAAAACTATTTAAGATTTGTTCTACAAATTTACAAATATATTTTAAAAATAGCATGTGTAGCACAATGTTGTGTTTGGGTTCTTATAAAAATTGAAGTACAATCTTAAGTCCTAACTAACATGTAACAAAACGAATGGTTTTAATTTAACCTTGGTTTAAAAACATTTAAAGTAAATATTTAATTATCTAACATGCATATCGATGACTTATATTGTCAAAAATAATGTGTTATAATTTTTAACTAGAAGTTTGAAATATCTTTTCATAAAACACTTTTTATTAAATAGAAAATAAAGATTATGTATGATTCACTTAAAGGGAAACATTAGCCGTAATCAATTATTACTGATATTAGAAATGATTTATTAAAAAATAATATCGTTTAAAATATGTGTGTAAACGTCTTATTCCTAACATGAAATTTTGAAACAATTTGTTATAGAATAATATTTCTTAATATGTTTGACTAAACGGATAATTTTCTAGAGCTCGTGTTAAAAATAGCTTATTATATAAATCAAAGAGTTCTAAAATGATTTGTAATGGCTTATTTTTTAACGATCATGTTAAAATCAATTTAAATATATAAACCAGATGTTTAAATGTATTGTGTAAACATATTATTTTCTAATGTGTGTGTTAGGAGACATTAGTTATCAAACATGCCTCTTGGATATGATTTAAATTGACGGAACAATACAATTTGAAATGTTTTATGTAACCGTCAAACATGTGTGTTAGCTAGTTTATTTAAAATGTTTTGTGAAGACATTTAATTCTGAGTATCAAATTAAAATCATGTAAATATCACAAACTTGTAGAGTTATATGCTTAAAATGTTTGATGTAAACGTTCCTAATTAATGTGTGCATTAGAAACTGTTTATTTGATAAAGCTATTATGGAGTTTATGGTCATTGAGTTTTGTAATTAAAACTTGAGATAAAAATAGTTCTATTTTAAACCCTTGTAATCTAATTAATATGTGCATTAGAAACAGTTTATTTGATAAAGCTATTATGAAGTTTATGGTCATTGAGTTTTGTAATTAAACTTAAAATAAAAATAGTTTTATTTTAAACCCTTGTAATATTATGTTGGCGAAACTAAGAATTGGTTTAGAATGAATTATTGCGAGAAGTAGCAGCACTTAAATCAAATAATAATTTCAAAACTACATTATTTGATTGAAAAAATAATTGAGTGTTGCAGTGAATAGAATCAATAGTTTAAATATACTACTTGTAAGTAGCCTATAAACAACTTGTAGTTTTCTTTGATAAATTTACGAGTTTTCTAGCATGTAAATCCAAGGAGTACCTCAACACATGACACAAGATGATATTATTGGAGATTTCAGGGTTCACAAAAATAACAAGTTATTGCTTGTCGTGTAGTATTCTTAATGACTATAACCACTACTCATGCATGTTAGAGCCAAGCTAGCTTTAAAAACCATCGATATAATAAGAAAATCTGACGATGGTGGATGGCCATATGACAAAAGCAATTAGAATTGAAGCCACGGAATTAAAAATATGTAGAGGATGTTCCCTAACCTTGAAAGAGATTATTCATATCCCTAACATCAAGATGGATATAATATATTCTAGCAAGTTGAACAACAAGGGTGCGAAATATTACTTGCATCTAAACTTAAGTGGTGTATAATTTGCCAAAAGATATCCCCATCCTTTCTTAATTAATGCTAGAATAAAGTGGGTGTGATGTATCAAATAACCTTTGAATGTAGTGTCATGATGTGAATATTGAAGATAGTAATCATATACAATTTAAGTCAATATGTATCCGGATTTTAAATTATGATAAGGATTAGGGTTTCCTTAACCACTATTTTATTCGTAATTTATTTGTGTTTTACCCGTAGTTTTGTTTAGGCCTTTTTAATTAGTAACGTTTAATTACATTTAAACTCTTGTGGTTTTCCTAATTAACCTTTAATTATAAGAAAACCAATTAAACCATTATAAAATCATTAACTAATCAATGAGTAATAAATAAACGTTAAATCCCTATTTAATTAATTGTTTCTTTAAATAATTGATAGCCATCGTTAAACTGTATTTCAAGATCCATAACATGAAACCATTATTTGTTATTACTTGTTGTTGCCCAAGATATGACTTTTTGAATCGTACCTCAATTGTAACGTTGAAATTATGGATGATAGTACAACTAATGTTCAACAAACTCTCACTTGGACGATTAATCAACTAGTTGCCTTAACATAGATAGTGGTGGATGCCTAGCCACATCTCACTGCTCCTAGCAAGGTGTGACATTTTATAGTAGCCAGTTAGTTCCTCGTGTGCATGTAACTCCTTATATAACCAAGTACTATAGTTGTGGTAACCTTATTTGTTTATATTTTATGTATAGAATATTCATTGAACATAAGACATGGATCATACTTCATTATTAAAAAATAGTTCAAGGATTTTAGCTCACGTTTTCAGTTTGAAGTGGTTTAGCAAACTACTAAGTTAAATGTAGTTATGCATTTAACACCAGCTCAAATCAACGAGGGCGCTAGAATGTCCAACTCCTATTTTCATAGAAGTATAGAATTCCTTTGACCACTTACAAATCACATGTAACCTCGGGTTTATTCCTAACCGTTTAATCTTATAAATGCTTTTACAGTACAACGTTAGAGAAAGTCAAAGAACAACCTCTAGTTAAAGTTACTTTAAGTATGTGTGTTAGGTCAAAGGATATATAGATCATATCATTTTTAAAGTTTCATATGAGTTAGATCCATTTAGAATATTTTGAAGCAAGTTATGTCTTGATATCATTCTCTTATTAATATCAATGAATATTGGTCACTAATCACTTGAATATTCATCTATATGAACCAAGTACTATCAAATATAGTCTTAATTCAAATTAATTCCTACAAATATAATCGACTGTGGACATTTAGAATAAAATGTAAAGGATTCTTAAATGTACAAAAATTCAAACATAGAAATATAGGTTTATGAAGCATTTTACCATTGAGTGAAAGTAAACATCTAATGTAATTGTTATTGCTCAAATGCACCAAATACTAATATTGATCAAATCCACTGTCTAGCAAATCAAAGCCCTATTTTATATACAAGCTCCTCATGTTTAGTTTAAGGAATAGGCTTAGTAAAGGGATCTGCTAGATACTCTTTTGTATGAATATTGGTTATCATGATGTGTCCCCATTTTAATACTTCCCTTATATAGTGAAAATGTCTAAGTATATACTTTGCTTTATGATGTGACATTGGCTCATTTCCTTGAGCTATGGCACCAATGCTATCACATAATCTCTCGATAGGTTTTTGTATGTTAAGTACCACATCAATATCAACAATGAACTTTTTTCCTAGCAACCTTTTTTAAGGCATCAAATGTTGCTTGTATTCAGACTCTTTAGTGGATTGAGTTATCACATTTTGTTTGAACTTCTCTAAGTTATAAATCCACCATTTAAAGTGAATACATATCTCTTTTTTATTTGGAATCATCTCTATCTATTTAAAAGCTAGCATAATGTAAAACTTAAGTGTCAGGTCATCTTCCACTCCTCCATATATCATAAACATATCCTTAGTCCTTCTTAAGTACTTAAGAATGTTTTTTATAACAATCTAGTAACACTCACTTGGATTTTATTGATATCTGCTCATCATACTCAATATGAATGATACTATGGACCTAGTAGATAACATGACATACATAATAGAACCAATTGTTGAAGCATATGGAACTCTTTTCATTTTCTTCTTTGTTCCTTAGTTTGAGGATACTGATTACCATTTAGTATATTTCCATATGACATCAACAAGTTTCCTCTCTTAGAATCTTACATTGAAAAATGGCTAAGGACCTTATTCATATATACTTTGACTTAAACCAATAGGCCACTTTGATCAATATATGTGGCTTCACCAAGATCTTTCGTTTTAGAACATTTTTTCACTAAGATTTTACATCATTAAGCATTTGCGCATTGTTTTCAATGAGTATGTCATCCCCATACAAGATCAAGAAAGTAATATAGCTCCACTTGCCTTCTTATAAACACAAGACTCATCTTTATTCTTGATAAAATGAAACTATATGATTTTCTGATCAAAATGGATATTCCAACTTCTAGATGGTTATTAAAATGCATAAATGGATTTGTTTAATTGTCAAACCTTATTACGATTCTATGGATCCTTAAAACCTTTTGCTTGTGCTATATAGACATCTTTAGCAAGGTGTCCATTTAGAAACATTGTTTTGACATCCATTTGTCATAATACATAGTCATAATATGCAAGAATCACTAGCAGTTGACTTAAGCATGGCCGCTGGTGAGAAAGTTTTCTCATAATCAACACCTTAAGTTTGAGTGAACCTTTTCTCACCCAACCGTGCTTTGTAGGTTTGAACCTTTCTATCCATTATGGTCTTCTTTTTGACATGGATTACATCTCCGTGCCCATGACGTTTTGCCATCTCTTGGATTTACAATCTAAAATTGCAAATGTCTAACTATTAGGTTCATTCTGATCCACCATTAGGATGTCAAAATTTTCATGAATTTCAATATATCTATCGGGTCCATGATAATCACTAGTACTTTTGTGGATGCTAGGAATAACTATATATCCTTGAATCCTCTTAAGTATAAATTAATTAATAGTTTGAGTCTGTAATTTGTTTATAATTATTTCCTGAATTTCCTCTATATTAACATGACTTTCTCTAAGAATACACTTTAACGATTATATATGATTAAGTGACTAAACATCATATAAACAGTTACACATGTATATACAGTTAGCAACTATAGATTGGATAAAGACTGCACCTTGACGTCCAAGGTAAAAACATTTCACCTCAGGAGCAATCAATGATCTTGCTAGATAATCTGAATTAGAAAAAGTTCTCACCTTTGCAACTATGGCAACCTAAAGCACATTTCGGAGACTATAGTAGTGTTGTTGTACGGCATCGATTGATGGTGGTTTATGGTGTGGTGATGGTCGATGGTGGGACAAAAGGGAGGGGGGCCTTGCCATCAACGACGGTTTATGGTGTGAAGGCGGTGATCGATGGCGGTTTATATGTAAACTATTTATGTTTTTAAGCCCCTATTTCCTTTTAGGTCCTTTTAATTATTAAAGGTTAATAATTTAAAATGTGATTAATGTTTAATCATATTTAAACCCTTGTGGTTTCACTAATTAACCTTAATTAACTAACGGTTAGTTAATAAACCTTTAGTTCATGTTTAATTAAATATTTCTCTAAATAGTTAGGCACCACTGATTGCAACGTAAATCGTGATTTATAACGTTAAATCATTACACATTACTTCTTGTTGCAAGGTGTAGCTCTTTGTATCGTACATGATAGTAACATTAAATTATCGATGTTTCCAATGCTAAGTATATGATTTAACTGACTTTTTAAAAGGTTAGCTTAGAAACCTAAAAAGTTTTGGAAGTTGTGCTAAGGCATGCTGCTTTAGTTATCTTGGAAGCTCTTGTGAACTAAGCTAATCTGAAGTGAGAAATATAAATTGATGAACTCAATAACACGATAGTGTAAGGTTTTTTATTTGTTAAATTGAGTCATAAGTAATTTTAAACAAATTATATTGAAGTGTAAGAAATTTAGGTGGAGGCCATTTAAGAAACAACCCTTTTAGGGTATGTACAAATGGTATTTGAATATTATCCAATAATATGCAAATGTCGAAGATCTGACAATAAGGATCTGGAAGTCCAAATTAATTTGGAAACACATGACTAGTGGAGTACTCAAAGGTCATGAGGACTCAATTTAATGTTAAACTCAAACATCAACTGGTTAAATTTAACAATGAGTGACCAAAGGCATAATGAAAATATGTTAGACTTGGAATTGTATCTTTTGAAGAAAAAAAACGTTATAAGAGCATTCATATCAACTTCCCTATATTTACCTCTATTTGTAGATTATAATGGATATATGGAAAACATGTATTTTTATTCCTACGAAAATGCCCCATCCCCATCTTTATCCTTTATATATATAGAGAAACCATAATGATCCCCCATATCTAGGGTCACCATCCATCCCTCATGTTTATTATTTATATTTGTCATGAGTTGTTATAAGTGGAAGAAAAACTATTGTGGGAGTCATTTTGGAATCAATGAATGTTAAAAATTTATTGATAATATTATATGGTTATTTATATTTAATCAATAAACTAATATGTTGAATGACTGGATCAGTCGCGTGATTGTAACATGAGATTGACTCTGACGCATGACTGAGCACTCAGTCGTGCGAATGGATCAACCGCATGACTCAATCGCACGACTGAACCATGCACCTATAAATACCACTTAAATCGTGGAAAAACATAACACTTCCGAAAACCTACGTACTAATCGTACTCTAGCCGTCCAGAGACCTCTAAGAACGTGTTTCGAGTTCATAGATCGCACTAGATCGATTACCAATCGTTCTTAACATTTAGATTCAATCTACAATTGTGTCTACGTGCGTTCTCACTAATTGAATCACCAATCAAATAGGATTCCACACTATTGGATTCGGTATACAAGTATTCAGTTAGTATTTCGTTCAATATGTAAGGCCCCATTCCTGGAAATCTCATAGTTGGTCAATCACAGCAGTTAAAACATTAAGCATTATAATTATACAAACTTAGAAGCATAAATAATTTATCAAAAACCATTCATTTCATTTAAACCACTGTGGTTGAGCAATAGAACATTGTTTAACTGGTTACAAAAGAATCGTTTTACTGCATTACAGAACAACAACAACATAAAATACGAATGGATGTTGGTCTTTTCCTGCTGAGTAGCTTCACCCTCGTGCCATCCTCGGCAATAATTACCTGCCAACTGAAAATGTATAAAAGTCAGCATTGCTGAGTGAGTTCTAGCTTTATAAGTAATAAAATACTTTCTATATGTTGTATAAGAAAATACTTTTTTCTGTAAAATACAACTCTTTACTGTATATGCGAGCACGCATTAACTGTATGAACAAATATTGTTCGTTCTCTTTACTGTATGCCTTGTCTGTAACTTTTATCTTTATCTTTCACTTTCTGTATGGACCAATGAGCAATACCCCAACTATATGCGCGATGGAAAACGGGTGATGGGCCATCTATATCCCTCGAAATGGTCAACTATATCCCTCGAAAGGGTCAACTGTATCACTCGAAAGGGTTCTGTGTACTGTGTACAAGGCCGATCTAATCACCCAGGGCACGCTACAAAGGTCCTGCCAATCTCAATTGATTGGCCCTGTGTGCATAATAGGGTAGCTAACCCGCATCACAGTTTAGCTAACAACAACATGGTCTTGTACCTCCTGTAAGCTTGCAAGACTTGTTGACATTTTATTAATGTTCCTCTTCTTTTCTTTATTGCTCTTTCACTTTATTATTACGATATACTTTACGTTACGATAATAAAATACCACGTAAAGTCACATACTATAAGTAATAATAATAATAGCAATAATAATAATAAGGAACAATCATACGTAATCATATCATATCCATGCATGAAACATCATCATTATCAAGCCCTAGTCAACCTTGGTCAAAACCCTAAAGCACAGACTCCTAGAAAATTCTGTAAAATTTTCTAAGTGCTTAGGCGCATGGAAATTATTTGGGCACATGAGCCCTGTTCGGGCGTTCCATTACTATATAGGCGCATCAGCCAACACTTAATCATTTTACCCCTTAGGCGCATGAACTATTCAGGCGCATGGGCACTATTTGTGCGTATGAACACTTAGGCATATGGATTATTCGGACGCATGGACACTTAGGCGTATGAGCCACTTAGGCGCATGGGAATTATTGGGGCGCATGGCCCTACACTTTGTCGTCCGGCTAACATTTCTAGGCACATGGACCACTGTTCAGGCGCATGGGCTATACTTAAACATTTCTAAGGTAATCTTAGGCGCATGGGCTACTGTTTAGGCGCATGGATTACACTTAAATCCTTCTAAGGCATTTTCAGGTGCATGAGCCTTATCGAGGCGCATGGACCTTCTGTGTAACATGTTCCCAATATGTTTTCAAACCCAATCATCAAACCCATCCGTTCTAAGCTTAATGTGGCTATTCTAAATATGAACAACCTATAAGCATTCAAGAATTAACATCCAATCATGCACATTACATACGGGTAAACATACGAAAGCTTTGAAAATCATTTAAATACATTTTCAGCCCCAAGATAGTTTATAACAAGTAAAACCAGGGTCTAGAACTCACCTTCTGCAACTTGGGTGTTTCTTCCTTTCTAACCCACTTGCAATGAGTTCAAACACCTAAAACAACACCACACACACACCCGAGCACAAACACATCACATAAGCACAAAAGCATATAACCGGGATAAAAACCCGTCATAAACACATAAAAACCATGAATTCTTACCTTGAATTCGTTCACTTCTTCTTCTTCTACAAGCCGAGAGTTTCCCCTGTTCTCTCTCTCTAAATACAAAGAAGATGTTGATGTGAAGTGAGGGTTGGCGGCCATGCCTACCTTTACACCAACTTTAACAAAGTTTTGTCCTTTTGGACACTTTTAGTCCCTCCACTTAGACTTTATTACATTTCCTTCTTTTATTCTTCATTTCATGTCTTTTTAAAATAACCGGGTGTTACACAATACAAGATCCCAACAAGTGGTATCAAAGCTATGGCTCTTGATTTACATGTGATTCAATCGTTTTTTGATACAAAAATTGTGTTTTTTACTAAAAACGCAATCTTTTTATGTAAAACGGTGTCTTAGACGTTTCCAGTTCGTAAAGTTAACTTTTTCTGGCATATGGCAATTAGGTTTAGTGAAAATTTGAGTTTTTGCGTCCAAAATACCTTAAACCTACGAATTTTCAAATTTCAGCAGCTTTAGTTGCACGATTGACTCAATCGCCCGACTGAATTCATAAGCATCCCTCATACACACGATTGGAATCATTCGTACCTTCATTCATACGACTGAACTGTCTAGTCGCATTGTTCATTCGCACATGTCCATACGCATGATTGATTCATCCGCACATTTGAGCCATCCGCATTTTCAATCGCATGACTAGCCCAATCGCACACCTCCATTCGCACAAGTAAAGCAGTTTGTTCCAAAGTTTAAAGTTTATTACAATGGAAGACCAATATTTAGCATTCACCGCAGGGAGAGATTCGAGGATCCAGAATCTATTGCTCCTGGAAAACGAAGTGGGGAATCACAACAAACCCCCTAAGCTAATTACGTTAGATGATTACCCGCAGTGGAAGCAAAGATTTGATATTTACTTGAATGGCATAGATCCCAATTTGTGGGAGTCGATAGAGACGGGGTACAACATGCCTGTAGGTGCAGATGGAGTCAAAATTATATTAGGAGGCATAACTGATGGACAAAAGGTTAAGTACAATACTGAGAAGAAAGTCTATGCATTGCTTACTCAGTCAATTCCAAATGACATTTTCCATTAATTTTTCGAGAACAAGCAAGCTAAAAAGCTATGGGATGCATTGGAAAAGAGGTATGAGGGAAATGCATCGTTGAAAGCTTTGAAAGCTAAAGTGTTGAAGAAGGAGTTTGACAACTTCTTGTCAATAGGAAAGGAGAGCTTAGACGATGTTATTGATCGTTTCTACCATCTAATGAGTGAGCTACACACTCATGGAGTGACTACGTATGGAAGACAAAGTTTCAAACTTTGCAGATGGTTTGCCCGAGAAGTGGAGTTCATTTGTTTCCAACCTCAAACAGAATGATATGCTCGTGAAGTTAGACATACACGTCAAGAAGACCGGACAAAATTTGATTGCCACTAAGGACACAACCTTTGTTTTGACAAATCCAAGGTTACATGCTTCAATTGTGGGGAAAAGGGGCACTTCAAACGTGAATGTGTGAAGCCCAAGAAGACGGGAAATGGGAATCCATTCTCATCTTTCTCTCATCAAGAGAAGCCCACAAACAGTCCTACTTTGTTAGGTCTAGGATCAGTAGATCTAGCCAATTTTGTATAGGCTTAGTACTTGAATTAATATCTGTAATGAATGGTTGTAATTCATTATTGTGTATGCATTATATATATAAGTTAACCCATTTATATGTGTGTTGATTAATGTATGGTTGCTGGTACGAACATTATACTTGGTCAATTTCTGAATTTGACCCAAGTGTAAGAAACATCTACGGATGAACATTTTGTTCTTCCGTAGATATGTTTCTTACAAGTAAAATTACATCCGAAGATCCTCTGCGGATGAACAACCAGAACTGAAGAACAAGATTCCTACGGAAGAACAAATCAGCTTCGGAAGAACAAGAATTCCTACGGAAGAACAAATCAGCATCGGAAGAACAAGAATTCCTACGGAAGAACAAATCAGCTTCGGAAGAACAAGATTCCTACGGAAAAACAAATCATCTATGGAAGAACAAGACTTCTACGGAAGAACAAATTCCTACGGAAGACACTATTCCTGCGGAGTCCAAACACTTGTATAATACAAGTGTTACAAGTCAACAAGGCAGTTATGCGAATCCCAAGAAATCTGCTGATTCCTTAACTGAAACAAATCAAATCCCTAGAGATCCGGTGTTTCCTATAATACAAACATCATTGTCTATATATATGGATCCTAGGTTTCGATTCAAGGATGATTGATTAGACGATTGATTGAACAACAACAACAATAGCAATACAACAATTCCACAAACAGCAAACATCACATCAATTCACTCAATCAAACCCTAGCAGCCATCGCATTATTCATAACAAACTTTGATATCATTCATTCATTATTTTGTAATCATTAACATATTTTAATGAAATACATATTATTCATTAATTATGTTTCTGTTAGTGTGTTCTTGAGTCTTCATTGATATTGAAATTTAATACAAAACAATTAAACCAAGCCAACGTTGAATCCGCAAACGTTGACTTGTCTTTGACCAACACTAATAATTCCTGACTGCTATCCTTGGATTCACAGGTGGTATCAGAGCCAAGTCCTCATTGATTTAGATCAATTGATCTATTAGTGTTAGTTGTGTTTAATTGCTTTGAATTCTGTAGATTTGTCAGTTTTTACTGATTAGATCTACAGTTTTTAAAAGAATTTTGTGTGAAACTTGTTTGTCGTTCAACAGCAGTCGATTAGATTAACTCATATCTATATTCAAATCAATTGAATAGCAGATCCTGTTGATCATTCTAATCAATTAACATCATGAGCAACTTCAGTGGATCATCTTACCAACCACCAAAGTTGGAAACTAAAGCAGATTTCAAATCCTGGAAAATCAAGTTCAGGAATTATGTGAACTACACAAATTCTGACTTGTGGGAGTCCATCACTGAAGGTCCTTATATTCCACCCACCTTTGGGCCAGATTATAATGATAAAAATCAACCAATCAGTACCAAAGATCTATCACCTGATGATACCAAAAAGGTCAAAGTTGATATCAAAGCACACAGTTTGCTTAGTATGGCTTTACCTGAAGAGATATTGATCAGGTGTGAGAACTACAAAATAGCAAACTCCTTGTGGAAGATACTTCATACTCTCTGTGAAGGGAATGATGAGATCAAAAGCATAAGGAGAGACACCCAGGTCATAATATGAACATTTCATCATATTGAGGGTGAATCAATTCCTCAACAACTTCATAGATTCATGATGTTGGTAACTGAGATGAATATTTTGGAGTTGAAATATACCAATGAGGAATTGAACAAGAAAATGCTCCACACTTTGCCAGAAAGTTGGAAGCAAACAGTATCCATGTTCAAGAATACCATAGATCTCAAGTCAACTAGTCTAGATACACTGGTTGCAAAGGTAGAAGCTCTTGAAATGGATGAAAAATCAAGAAACAAGCGTGTGAGAACCCATGTCTCACCTTATCACTTTAAAGAAACAAATAATGCTGGAAGTGCATTTATTTCAAACAATGAAAGTGATAACTCTTATGCTTTGAGTGATAATGAGGAGGAAGTTAGCTTTTATGCTTCTAAACCCTCAAAGAAATCATCTCAAAGTACAAATCAAAAGATAAAGGAAGAACTGCTGATAGAAAAGATACAACTGCAGCAACAGCAAAGTCTTCACAATCAAACAATCAGTCAGAACCAATCATTGTGATATTGGATTCTGAAGAACAAAAAGCAGCCTTTACAGCTTTTAGTTCTAGTTTTCAAGCATATCTGGGAAGCTCTCTAACGTCAGCAAATATACGCCAACAAGACTTAGAAAACTACATCCTGATGTAGTGGAAGAAATGGATCTTCAATGGCAGATGGCAATGATTGCTCACAGAGCAAAGCAATATCTTAGGAGAAACAAGAACTTGGCAGTAGCCAGTTAAACATCAAAGATTGGTGTTGACAAATCAAAGGTAAGATGCTTCAAGTGCAATCTCTATAGACATTTCTCAGATAATATAATCAACAGTCATATCCAGAGATGAGACAACATCAGCAGCATCATCAACATCAAACTAAACCTTTTCAATAATTAAACTCTCAAAGATCTCTGCCAAGACAATCTCAACTGACCAATACATCCCCACCAGCCATCAATGAATCAGCTGGACCAAGCAACTCAAAAGAATCAGGGCTGATCATACTTCCAGATGGAACGTGTGACTGGAGTATGTATGAAAAAGAAGTCTTGGAAGAGAATCATGCATTGATGG
This sequence comes from Flaveria trinervia, assembly GCA_025506515.1. Lineage (NCBI taxonomy): Eukaryota > Viridiplantae > Streptophyta > Magnoliopsida > Asterales > Asteraceae > Flaveria > Flaveria trinervia. The sequence goes on along the minus strand of CM046452.1, from coordinate 44,433,484 downwards.
CTCATATGGAACAAAAAATTCCTCCAATGGCCAGAGAGGTAAAAGAAAGGTTGTGTTCATCAACATGTGTTGAGGAAGTTGAATGTTATAGAGTCCATGCTCAACAGTTGGCTAATAAAGTAAAAGAAACTATGATTTTGAATAAATCCCATGTTAGAGAACATAAATTGTATCAAATCAAAATTAACTCTTTGCAAAAGGATTTAGAAAATTTTGTTTCCGAAAACTATAACCTAAAAGCCCAAGTTGAGCATCTGACCACTTCCTTAACAAAATCAATGGCTGATCATGCTTCAACTGAAGTGAAGCTTCAGAAGTTTCAATTATCATCTCAGCAATATGAGAAGCTGTTAAATTCTCATACTGAATCAATAAACAGGTATGGGTTGGGTTATAATGCTGTTGCACCACCTATAAATGATAATTACACATCTCTACCTGAAACAATGACCAACACTCTGTCAAATCATTTTGTGCCTAGCACCAAGATTGAAACAGAATCAACTTAAATCAACATTAACAATAAAGCTTAGGTGAGTGAAACTGAATCCTCTGAATCAGAATCTTTAAATCAAAATGATTCAGAATTTGATTATGATAATTGTGATGACTTGGATGATTTTGATGAACCTGATGTTGATCAAATGACCATTGGTAAGAATGTTCATATTAAAACCAGTATTCCAAAAGTGCTTGAAGAATCAAAGCTGCAATATCCTCCAAAGCAGAGAAACATGCTGAAGACTATCTACAAGAGGATTGCTGAACTCAATGAAGGACCTCAAGAACTGAATCTTCAAAAAGAAGTTGATAGCTGCGGATCAATTGAAGAAGTACTTTTATCCCATGCAGATAAAGGTAAGAAGAAGCAAGTATCAACTAAACAAGAGAAAAATTCTTCAGTAGAAGATCTGCGGAAAGCAAAGTCTGCTGAATCCGTAGAATTTCTGCAGAAGAAGAAAGTCGAATCTATGAATGAGGTACCAAAAGGAAAAGCTGTTAACAAACAAAAGATGTTGAATCTGAGCAACAAAAGTCATCAAAGGACAAGAAAGATTCAATTGATGATACTTCAAAGAATAGCAAGAACAAATCAAATTCTTCAAAAGAGGAAACGAAGGCTCCCAAACTGAACAAGAAAAAGAAGAAAGATGAGCCTAAGGAAGAATCTGAAGAAATGTATTGCAAGTGGTGTGATATGACAAATCACAATACAGAAGACTGCTACTTCAGCAGTTACTGTTCCATATGCAATATGAACAATCATATGACTTCAGAGTGTTACTTCAACAAATTCTGTGCTATTTGCAACAAAAATAATCATTCAACTCAGGATTCTATTTTACCAAAAAGAACAAAAGCAAAAGCACAAAGAAGACAAAAAACTGATTTGACAGAATCAGACTCTCAATCTACTGAAAGTCAAGATGATTCAAAGCAAAAGAAGGTAAATCAAAAGCAAAAGTCAAAACCAAAGTAGAAATCTTCTGAGCATGCTAAATCAGTGAAAAAAACAACATCAAGCCAATCCAAAACACCTTAAAAAAGGTGGACTTGACTAAAAAGAAGTCAACCATTAGTGATAATTTCTTTGATCATTTTGAAAAGGGATCACATGTGTCTCAATCAAAAGCAAAAGATGATGAAACCTTCAAAAGTGTAGGTTCATCTTCTAAATCAAAATATCAACCAATGAAAGATATGGTGAAGGAAGAATCAATTAAGAAAGAAGACTCCAAAGCTTCTGCATCAGCTTCAACAGAATCATCCTCACCACCATCAAATCAAAATGAATCAACTAGATATGAAATTAATATTGAAACTTCAGGATTAAGTCATGAAGGAGTAAAAATTTTAGACACTGTTAACAAACCCAAGATTATTAAGACTTGGGTTGTCAATTCTACTTTTGAATGCAGGAACAATATTGGAGAGCTGACAACAAATGGTATGTTGACAGTGGTTGTTCCAGGCATATGACAGGAAACTGTTCACTTCTCCATGACTTCAAACATAAAAAATGCTTCTTATTTGGCATTTGGTGGGAATAAAAAGGGAGGTAAAATTATTGGTGAAGGAATGATAACAAATGGTGTGCTCAAATTTGAGAAAGTAAATTATTGTGAATATTTACAGTATAATTACTAAGTGTGTCTCAAATTTATGATCAAAATTATACCACATTGTTTGATAATACTAATTGTTACATTCTTAAGCCCGAATTTAATGTTCTAGAAGAATGGATCCTCCTCAAAGCAGCAAGAAAAGGAAACACTTATGTTTTGGATATGAACAACACATCTCTCACAAAACATGAAACATGCCTTCTATCTAAGCTATGAGAAGATGTATCTCAATTATGGCATAGAAGGCTTGTCCATTCTAACATGAAGAACATGAATAAATTGGTGAAAAATGACCTAGTCATTGGATTGCCAAACAAAGAGTTTCATTTCTCAACTCACTATTCTTCTTGTTACAAAGGAAAACAACATAGAGGGTCACATAAATCCAAAATTATCACTAATACTACACCACTCAAATTGCTTCATATGGATCTGTTTGGTCCTACCAATTTGATGAGCATTAGAAAAAGGCAATATTGTTTGGTGATAGTTGATGATTTCACAAGATTCACATGGGTCTTTTTCTTAAAACAAAAAAGTGAAACATCAAAAACATTAATGGACTTTGTGATCAAGATTGAGAATCAACTTGATACAAAAGTTAAATTTTTAGGAGTGACAATGGTACTGAATTTGTCAATTTTGAAATGGATTTCTTTTGCAGGAGCAAAGGTATTGCAAGGCAATTCAGTGCACCAAGAACTCCACAACAAAATGGAGTTGCTAAAAGAAGAAACAGAATTCTCATTGAAGAAGCCAAAACAATACTAGCTGATTCATAATTGCCCATCACATTTTGGGCTAATGCTGTGAATACTGCATGCAATGTTCAAAACAGGACATTAATTGTCAAAGAACATAACAAAACTCCTTATGAGCTCTTGTTTAAAAGAAAACCATACATAGGATATCTTAAAGTCTTTGGATGTCATGTATCTGTTTTAAACATAAAAGTCTTTGGGAAAGTTTTCAGAAAAAGCATATGATGGTTTCTTTGTTGGATACTCTTCAACATCTAAATCTTATAGGATTTATATTCACAACATAACATTATGGAAGAAACTCCTAATGTATCCTTTTTTATAAATCTGTATGTACTAAGTCTGTTCAAGGTTTATCATGGTTGTTTGACATAGATGCTCTAACTAAATCATTTAACTATGATCATTTGAACACTGCAGGATCCGATGAAGTATGCTATTCATTTGTTCCACCTAATATGACTGAAGTAACATTATCTACTGATCCTCCAAGGATTCACCCATACTTGGGTGGAAACACATCAGCAGCAACTGCAGACACTACATGTGGAAATGAACATGGTGCATTCGGAGATGTGAATGGTGTCCCTTCAACAGATCCATGCTCTGAAGTGAATACAACAAATATTGAAAATGTTTCCGGAGAAGTTCCTGTAACTCCTACTGAAGAGCAAAATGTTTCCGAAGAAGTTCCTGTTACTCCTACTGAAGAGCAAAATGATTCTAGAGAGGTTCTTGTGACTCCTACGGAAGAGCAAACCAATACTGGAGATGCTTCTACAGCCCATACAGAAGACACTCATGATCCTTTACCTCATGTTGAACATTTTGACTATTTCTTAAAATCTCAACTTGGGTTGGATCAGTCTGAAGCAATGGAAATGACTAACCTGGAATCATCTATGCCAGTTGAATCAACTTCATCAAAGAGAATCCATAAGACTCATCCAGTCAACAACATCATTGGAGATCCTACAAAGAGAACTACAAGGAGCCAAAGTGGTACTGCCAACCTTTGTCTCTTCAGTTGTTTTCTTTCTCAAGTAGTCCCTCCAAACATCACTGCTGTGTTAAAAGACAATAGTTGGATTGAAGCTATGCAAGAAGAGCTTCAACAATTTAGAAAGCAAAAGGTATGGTCCCTAGTTGATTTTCCTGAAGGTCAACATCCTATTGGAACTAGGTGGCTATACAAAAACAAACTGGATGATAGAGGGATTATTGTAAGAAACAAAGCAAGGTTGATTGCATAAGGATACACTCAAGAAGAAGGAATAGACTATAATGAAGTTTTTGCACCAGTTGCAAGAACTGAGGCCATAAGAGTGTTTCTAGCTTATGCGTCATATAAGAAGTTTACTGTGTATCAGATGGATTTCAAGTGTGCATTCCTATATGGGAATATTGATGTGGAAGTTTATGTGTCACAACCCCTTGGTTTTGAAGATCCTCATTATCCACATAGGGTATACAAACTAGATAAAACCTTGTATGGTCTTCATCAAGCACCAAGAAAGTGGTATGAAACACTATCATCTTTCTTACTCAAGCATGGCAACAAAAGAGGAACAATTGATCAGACACTCTTTCTTAAACAAGAACATCAAGATCTCTTATTTGTTCAAATATATGTTGATGACATCATATTTTGCTCAACTAATAAAATATTGTGTGTAAATTTTGAAGAGCTGATGAAATCAAAATTTCAGATGATTTCAATGGGTGAATTAACCTTCTTTCTTGGTCTTTAGGTTCCTCAAAAACCAGATGGGATATTCATCAATCAAGAAAAATACATACATCAAATTCTAAAGAAATACAATCTTGCTGAAGTATCTTCATGCAAAACACCAGCATCAACAATTGACAAGATTGTTCATGATCCTTTAGAAAAATCTATTGATCAAAAATTATATAGATCAATGATAGGTTCACTTATGTATCTAACTGCCAGTAGACCTGACATTATGTTTATTTGTTGTGTGTGTGTGCTAGGTACCAATCTGATCCAAAGAAGTCTCATCTGAATGCTGTAAAAAGAATCTTTAGATACCTCAAAGGAAAACCAGAACTTGGTCTTTGGTATCCAAAGGATGGAGACTTTACACTCTACTCATACTCAGACAGTGACTATGGTGGATGTAACAGTAACTAGAAAATCAACAACTGGTGGATTTCAATTCATCAGACCAAGACTAGTATCATGGCAGTGCAAGAAACAAACAAACATATATGTATCCAATAGCTGAGGCTGAGTACATAGCTGCTTTAGCTGGTTGCTCTCAAGTCCTTTGGTTGCAAAACCAATTGCTTGACTATGGTTACAACTTTCTTCAAACTTTAATTTACATAGACAATTCTGCTGCTATGTTTATAACTGCTAATTCTGTGCAACATAGTAAAACAAAACATATTGAGATAAGATATCATTTTCTGTGAGATTGCTCAGAAAAGGGATTGATTAAGTTAGTCAAAGTGGATACAACAAATCAGCTTGTTGATTTATTCACTAAAGCCTTTGATTCAGTCAGATTTAATTTTCTAATTGAGTCTATAGGCATGATTAACTTAGATTAATAAATTTAAACAACAAAACATTGTGTGTAATGATGCTTCTGCATGACATATGCATGGGAAATGATAGTACACTATATCTTTGCTTATTCCTGAATTCATAAATAACAATAAATCTGAGCAAGTTTCTTCATGTGTGAGTAGATTCATCTTGAGTGGAAACTACACTGAGTGCATGCCAAACATAATGCTAGGTGATTGTTTGTAGGAAACTTCATTCTGAGAATACAAAGTGAGGCTTATTCTGATGTGACCAAATCACTCATCTAAACACACTATGTACCAACACTTTATAATATCTATCTTTGCAAATCATACTCCCTCTGTTTTGTGTGAACAAAGACCTAGGTGTATGATCACCATACTGAATTTCAGTTACAAAAGGTGAAAAGATCATGATCCTCATCATCCCTCTGTTTTGTGTGAACAAAGACCTAGGTTAAAGGCACCTCTATTTTACGTGAGTAAAGACTTGGTGACCTGATGATGATCATATCTAAGCTCTCAAAAGAATCCTATGTGATCAATTGTATATTAATCTAGAGCTTCTACATCATTGCATTAATGAGATGCCAACTGAATCTCAAGATAGAACTTATAACTTAAAGTACATAGGTCTTAAGTGTTAAAAAGTGATGATTTTTCTTGCAAAGGGAGGACAAAATCTTTGTGAATTGAATGTGAAACCCATAACAGTTAATTCCAAATCAATATGAAAACATGATAAACAGCATGCCTAGTTGATACATGAGCTCTTGTATGGATTTAAGTGGAAAATATACTTGCAATTAGAACTTTGTTCAGGTATCAATTCAACAAAATAACTCATCAAGAAGAGGCTTAGTGTTATAGTATGATCCCATCATATGTGTATATATATCTGATCATCATCATACAGTTAAATGTCACTCATGCTATTCTTCTTAGAAATTTATGATAAATGTTTAATGTCACCATTAATCACAAATTTAAGGGGAGTAAAACTCATGAAGTTAAGTTTATCAATCAACAACTTTGTCTATTTCATTATCAATGTGAAGGAATTGAAATCTGAGCACCATCTTAGCTCCTAGATACATGAAATTTTCTTTAAAATCATTTTAAACTTTCTTGTGCTAAATTATCATGTATACAAAGTCAACAAGGTCCAAAAGCAATAAATGTTCTGAGCAATGGACTTGGACCATACAACAATAATTCTCTGCATTGTGTCATATTAAGCATCAACAGAAGCTACAGTGCCATCTTAAGCATCATCAAAAGCTACAGTGTTGAAAATTTAAATGTTTATCCGTAGATTGGTAAACTACGGATGAACAAAGATTAACAATAATTTAATTTCACGGTTTGGTAATATGTGAAAATGTAAGTTATACTTCATCAGCAGATGTCGTTAAGCCTTCCGCAGATGATTTATGGGATCCGTAGATGATCTGCGGAAGAATTTGTTGAGGGTCCCACTTCATTAATGTGATAAAATTAAGGTGTCTGAGAGTATAAATGATGTTGTTTACTTCTCAATTTATTATTTGCTTTTTCAATTCACTTTTTCAGACCTAGAAAAACACACTCTCAACAAACTTTTCCCTTTTTCATAACATTCAAATCTTACCAATTCAAAACATTAAACAAACATATATCTGTGTTCTTAATCAGCTATTTTCAAGGTAAAACATGTCGTAATATTCAAGAATGTGTTTGAGTTTTGTTTAATTTCACAACTGTTCGTATTCTCATATCAATAATGTGATTCTAACAAAATCTTTTTCTTATGAACAGATGGATAATTGATTTAAGAGAGAGCACAATGTGTGTGCTTTCTTAAACCCAAACGACCCTGTTTTAGAAGGGTGTCAAGATATTATTCGATATCTAAGAAGATCTAGGTTGTTCTATGCTTTATCAGCAGATCCTGTGATTCATCAATCACACATCACTGATTTTTGGAACTCTGCACAAATAAAAGAAGATGGCCAAGTTATTATGGCTGATGTGAAGAGTCGAAGATTAAGAGTCGATGAACAGACAATAAGAGGGTTCTCGAGTTGGGACATGTAGAAGCTGGTCATCCTGATGTATTCGACAATGAATACATAGAGAAAGTTTTTCTCATGATGGGGTATGATGGTGATTTCGAGAAGGGAGAAATCAAGAAAGGAAGACTCTTCAAGCCGTACAGATTTCTCTGCCACACTTATCTTAAGTGCATCTCAAATAGAAAATCTGGTCTTGACAGATTTTCAAGGCATATCTCTTCTGGGATTATTGGTGTTTTTGAGGGAAGAACCTACAATTACTCAAAATACATCTTCAACTGCTTATGTGATCACATAAAAGTGCAGAAGGCTGACAAGATGTATATGTTTCCAAGGTTTCTGCAATTAATCATTAATGCTGATCTGCCTGGAACTACTATGGATGGTGGTGTGTTCGTTCAAGCACACCTTGGCAGATCTATACTAAATAAAATATCTGGGAAATATGAAGGAGGTGACATGCCCATGTTTGCACATATGGTTGATGCTACTGCAAATATTCCTCAAGAGCTTGTGTAGGAAGATCAACAAGAGAACTCTCTAACCAACTCTGTTCAAGACACCCTCTCACCAGATATATCACCCATACATCAGCAACCTCATCCATCACCATCCCAACCACAATCACCAGCCAACGAAAATACAGAACCATTCTCTCCATTTCACCATCAATCACCAAATCAACAACAAACATCCCAACCATAATCTCCAGCCAGCCAAAACACATAACTAATCTCTCCAATCCACCCTCAATCACCAAATCAGCTTCAAATGCAACTTTATCAACAACCTCAAAATCCAGAAAATTCAGCCACTGAGAGCATTTACACTGGGGAGATAGAGTTAGCCTCACAAGCAAGTATAATTCAACTGTCATTAACCAAAACTGAATCCCCTGTACTCTCAAATAAAACTGAAGCAGTCTCTCCGGTCACTGATCATCAACAACAACCACATCAAGAACAAGAAGTTCAAGTTATTGAGTCCAGTTCAAGCTCAGCAAGTGTAGCCCATGAAGAAGTAAATGTTGATGAGATTGCTTCTCAACATCAAAAGAAGAAATGTTGATGTGATTGCATACAATGAAGATGATCTAGGTGATTCTGACATCCCCGTCAGCAAGAGTTATCTGGTTATTGAATACAACAAGCTTGTAGTGAAGTCCAACTTCAGAAAGCACAGGATTAAGGAGCTGAAAGGAATAATTGCAAGAAAGGATGAAATGCTGATGCAACTAGAATCAAGAATAAAAGCTTAAGAGAGATGTCGTGTGCAATAATGAAGTGATCGATGCCCTTCTTCAATAAGACTCTGAACTCAAAGAAGCAGTAAAGAAAGAGAAAGATGAAAATGAGAAGCTAACAGTGAAAATTGACCAAATCAATGACACTCTCTATGATCAATCAACTCTGTTGAGATGAAAAGAAGAAGAGATTGTTGAACTGAAAATGAAGATATGTGCTCTTGAATCAAACCAACTAAAGAAACCTGCTGAATCTTCTAAGCAACTCATTCAATACTCAAGGAAGAGGAAGTATTTGGGCTCAACAAAGATTCAAGTAATCAATGTTGAAGATTCTCCTAAACGGTCAAGGCATACCTCTTCTGAGCACAATCCTTCTATGGAAAATTCAACATCAAAGCAAGCTGCTATTGATGAATCTGAGAGTGATGTTGAATGGAAAGAGCTGATTGAAGATGAACCTAACAAAGCTCAAGAAGAATCAAAGACTGATGTTCCTCTTACAACAAAAGACATCATGGAAGAGAGGTATGAGTCATCTGCATTTATGACCCTGATCAATCATGGGTTCCCATTTGACATGGTTGAAAGAATGAACTTGACTGAGAAGAAAGATATGTTGAAAGAGTTTGAGCTTGCTAGGTTCATAATTCCAAATTGTGACTTTGAAGCATTCACCACTTTTCAAGCCATTCAGAAAATCAAGAAAGATCTAGGCCATTGTGACACTGCTAAACTCACAAAGTACAATATGGTATGTTGGCTTCAGGGACACAATTACAAGGCTCATGAGCTTAAATGAAGAAGTGTTGGTGAACTAAGAAGAATGATGGAACATGTAATGAATGTTGAACTTGATACTGGAGTCAGATTCAGAACTGAAGCTCCAAACCATCAGTTGAACAACAAAGCAAACTCTCTGCTGATCCTATAACTATTGAATCTAAAGATCAACACAAAGGCAAAGACAAATTGATCAGAGAACCAAGGGTAGTCATTCCTGGGAAAGTGTGGCCATTAGACAACTATTAGAGAGATTACTGAATAGAAATCAACTCTCATAGAGCTATATGATCATATCACAACTCCCAGTTCTGAAGAAGAGAATAGGATTATGGCCTGGAAATTTGATCCAGACTAGGATTGTACAATTATCAAGAGAACCTCTGGAAGAATTCAATATTTCCATGATACAGAGGTAGTACTAAGACTTTATGAGAAAGACATCAAGGATCTACAAACTCTTACAATGTCTAACTATCCAATTCACTCAAGAGGAAGAGATTTCTCTGTGTTGGTGGGAAAGTTAAAGACAAAATTCAAAGACGATGTGATTAGAGAAGCAAAAATAGAGGATGTTGAGCATAAAAGAAGATTAGAGAGAAAGAAAAGATCAGGCACCAACTCATCCTCATTAGTTGATGATGAATTTCTAAGGAGAGTTGGTTGTTCTAATAGGAAAATAGCAGCCATCAAAGTCATTGGAGGAAATCAATACACTATTCCCATAACTGAGTGGGGATATGTTCAGAAAACAAAAGAAATGGTATTACTAAGAAACGCTGATGGAAGGGAAGGTGACAAAATAAGAATCTTTGACCCTGTAGAGATCAAAATGCTTCATCCAAGCTACACATCATTCTTACATGAAAAATTCTTCCCAAAGCTGATAGATGAAAAAGCTTAGAATGATTTATGCATATACATTCATATGATACAAGTTGTGGATAAGCTGTATGTCAAACCATACAAAAGAAGAAGATATAATGTTAGGATGCTGAAGCGAGCTAATATTGAAGATATAACAGAACTGAGAATCTCAGAAGAAGATGAACTGGAGATTGTTAACAACCAATGTGTCGTAGAAACCCTCACTACTAAAGAAGATGTATTGGGGTTGAGTTTTGAGACACTTCAAAGGATATGCAGAATGGAGATCAAGTACAAATACAATGAGCAAAAGGATGCAGTATCATATTTCAAGATTAAAGGAGCTTTTAGTTTTGAAGAACTGATTACAAGTATCTAAGCCTAAGGGGGAGTATTTTTAGGTATAGGATCAGTAGATCTAGTCAATTTTGTATAGGCTTCGTACTTGAATTAATATCTATAATGAATGGTTGTAATTTATTATTGTGTATGCATTATATATATAGGTTAACCCATTTATATGTATGTTGATTAATGTATGGTTGCAGGTACGAACATTATACTTGGTCAATTTCTGAATTTGAACAAGTGTAAGAACACATCTATGGATGAACATTTTGTCTTCCGTAGATATGATTCTAACAAGTAAAATTACATCCAAAGATCGTCTGCGGATGAACAACCAGAACTAAAGAACAAGAGTCCTATGGAAGAACAAATCAGCTTCGGAAGAACAAGAATTCCTACAGAAGAACAAATCAGCTTGGAAGAACAATAATTCCCACGGAAGAACAAATTAGCTTCAGAAGAACAAGATTCTTATGGAAGACAAATCATCTACGGAAGATAAGACTTCTACGGAAGAACAAATTCCTACCAAAGACACTATTCCTGTTAGGATCAGAGATCTAAGTTTGATTAATTAGAGTAGATCGCAGCAGAATTTGAACAATGAATTAGACAATTCGCAAGAACACAATTGATATTCAATGAAAAGTAAACGGTTATAGAGAGAGAATTCTGCAAAGGAATATTTCATTCATATGCTTTCGTGGTGGCTGAATGTCACACATTACAACTAGGTCAACATTCCTTATATAGGAATGTGACGTCTGTTGATGTCACTTGATAGTGACATCTAACAGAATTATACAAACTACTAAAACTATGCAAACTACTGAGAATGTTCTCAACTACTGATTACATCTCATAGAATACTAAGTACAAAAACATAAAACTACTGAACTACAACTACTGAAACTATAACTACTGAAAAGTAAATTACAAGTACTGAAAGGAAATCATCAGAAATACTGAAGTTAATAACTTCAGCTGTTGTGACAACTACTGATCAGTTTGGTCTTCAGTCTTTGTTCTTCAGACTTTTACTTTCAGACTTTGTCTTCAGCTGATAGCTTCAGACTTTGTCTTCAGTACTTTTCTTTCAGACTTTGTCTTCGGTACTTTTCTTTCAAACTTTGTCTTCAGTACTTTTCTTTCAGACTTTGTCTTTAATCTTTGCTTTCAGACTTTGTCTTCAATAGAAGTTTTCAGATCTTGTCTTCAGACTTTGTCTTCAGACCTTGTAATTAGCTGATGTCTGCAACTGTTGTGATCTTCTTCAGCAGTTGCAATGTCTGTGGGACTTAGAGGTTTTTCTAATCAGGCTTATTGGTTCTTTTGGTCCAACAAACTCCCCCTGAACCAATGCAGCCAAAACCTCTAAACTTATTGATGATCCCACTTATTCTTGGTAGAAACACCCTCTTCATCAGCTTCAGAGGAAATCAGTTAAGCACAGGCCGGGAAAAGGTTTCTAATCTTTTGATTGGCTAAGTATGGAAGGGAACTCTGTCTTGGGGAAACTGGACACAGAGTCTTGTCCCAACCATGAAACCTAATTCCCATTAATGAGTCTGTAAGACTCACTAGCATAGGCCTCAAGGAGAACAACTTGTTCCTCCTTGGTGAGTTCTTCTGCTTCTCCCTCGAAGGAGAACTTTGGGCCATAATACTCAGACAGGTATCTCACTGTCTTTCCATTCTTCAACTCCATAGTTGTTATCTCTCTGTAAGAAAATTCATCAGGGTGAGAGCCTTCAAGCAACAACTAGAGTTCACTCTTCTGAAGATCTTCAAGTCTTTTGTATAACAACCCCTTCTTGATCATTTTGTTCTCAAGAATAGATTGAGGGGTTGTCTTGGAGTTGTGAGCTCTCTTGAATTCTTCAATGATTTCCCAGGGTGAGACTACCATGGCCAACGTAATTGCAGCATTCAAGGTCTTCTTCACTTGGCCATGATATCTACTTGGTATATTCTTCTTATGAATTCTAAAACTTACCCTGGGGTCTGGCCAAATCCGCACTCTTTCTCTTTGATGTTGAAAAGTATGTCTAAGAGTGTACAACCTCAGAGCTTGTTTCTTCATTTCTTGAATGGATGAGGACTGAGGGAAATCCTTGTCAACCATCTTGAGAAACTGCTCATCGTGCTGCTTCTGTTGTTCTGCTTCTTCAATCTTTACCTTCACCATTTGCATTGCAAGTCAGGTGTAATCACTTGTTGACTTCTGTGCTCAGGTGTTTTAAGGTTGAGAATAGCAGAGATTGGCAGAGTATCTTCATCATCATCTTCTTCTTCATCTTCTTCTTCATCTTCTTCTACCCTTAACACCCTTCTTCTCCTTCTGGGTGTATCACTGGGTAAGGTTTGAGGTGGTTTTTGGGGTAAAGGATTGGTTTTGTGGGTTGAGTTGTGGGTGGCTTTGGTTTAGGGATAGATTTGGGAGATTTTAGAGATGAGGGTTGTGTTTGAGTGGGAGTTTGAGAAGACTGATCTAGCATTTTGGTGGTGAGTTTGGCTTTGGAGAGCTTTGCCATTTCAGTTCTCTTCCCTGCACCTACTTCATCCAGTGCTTCGATGATCAACCCTTTATTATAGCCTCCAGCAGAGCAGATTTTCTTGGTTATCTTCAAGATACTGTCTCTGGACCAGGACTTTATCTCTATCAATGATCTTCCAAGGTATTTAGCAATGAATCTGATCATTATCTCCAATCTTTCCCTTTCCAACACACTATAACCAGCCCATCTTGTTTGAATCTCTTCTATTTCTAGCCTTCTGATCTCAGAATCTAATGTGGCTGTGTCATGACCATGTCTAAAGAGCTGATCTATAACTTTATCCATCGATCTACTGTGAGCTTCATCAGCATCTTTGACAAGATCTTCTAAGGATTTTTCTTCATCTGCTTTTGACTCAGCACTTTTCTTTCGCTTGTATGTGATCAGCTGTTCTGAGATCAGTTCTTTCTCCACCTCCTTCTCTTTTTCAGGTTCTTTCTCATCATCAACTCTTTTCCTTTTCTTTTCTTTCACTGCCTTTGTAGTCTCCCCCTTTTTGGTTGCATTGGGATCAGGGGATTGAAAGGCAGAAAGAGATTTCTGAACAGCATCATCAATGAGGTTTTGTAGATTTGAGGAGATCCTCTCATCTATGGCTTTATGGACAATCTCAGTAATGATTGGAGTGATGAGAGGTAAGGACTTTTGAAAAATAGCAACCATCTGCTCAGAGGGGTTCTGTCCTTGAGAGGTGGTGCCAAAGGCAGAGGCTGGTGGCATAGTTAGGTGTGTAGGCGAAGTGTTTGGCGAACCTTCAATTGAAGGTGCCATCTGTGTGGTTATTGGGGTTGATGGACTTTGATCCTGAGAGATTTTGGCTAGCAACTCTTTGAGTCTGCTTACCTCATTCTCTAGGATGGTATTATGGGCTAAAACATCATAGAAAAAGCCCAGGTCATCATTAGTCTTTGCTGAATCACCTGACCTCTTGATTGAATCAGGATGAACATGCTCTGAGTGTAGATCAGTAGATGCATATGCCCCTTGTTCTTGGTACTGGGGACTTCCTGCATCAGGACTATGTCCTTCATTGGCAGTTGCCTCTGGTGAGGTCTTATGGATGTTACCAACTTCATCGTGATCATTTGCTGAATCAGTAGAAGTGGCAGCCTTACCAGATGTTCTAACCTCCGTTTCTACACTTGGAGATTGAACATTGTAACCCCTGTGCTATTGGTTATCAGAAGCATTTTGGTCCTCCCCCTCAATGGTTGGGGTATTATTGGACCAAAAGAACCAATGAGCCGGATCAGAAAAACCTTTAAGTCCCACATGATATCACAACAACTGCTGAAGGCTTCATCAGCAGTTCGAAAAGTGCTGAAGACTTCAACAGCTGAAGATCAAGTACTGAAGACTTCAACAGCTGAAGACTAAAGTGCTGAAGCTCAACAGCTGAAGAACACAAGTGCTGAGCTGAAGACCAAAGTACTGAAGGTCAAAAGCTGAAGAATACAAGTGCTGAAGCTGAAGACCAAAGTACTGAAGTTCAACAGCTGAAGAGTCCACAAGTGCTGAAGATCAACAACTGATGTACAAAGTCTGAAGACAAAGACTGAAGACATCAGCTGATGACATCTACTGAAGTCATCAGCTGATGAAACGTCTGAAGTTCAAGTCTGAAGACCAAGTGCTGAAGTTTCAGTAGTTTGTCACAACAGCTGAAGAATACTTCTTCAGTAGTTGTGTTTATCAGTAGTTTTATGTTTTTAGTTTCAGTAGTTTAGTTTCAGTAGTTTAGTTTCAGTAGTTTTATATTTTGTGCTTAGCACTCTCTGATATGTTCTCAGTAGTTGTGAACATTTCAGTAGTTTGTTAAGTGTTAGTTATTTTTGTAATAAATCTGCCAGGTGTCACTATCCCGTGATATCAGTAGTGATTGCACTCTATATAAGGAGTGTCAACCTAATTGTAACAGGTGAATGATTGAGCAGAAACATTTGATATAATTGAAACATTCCTTTTCACAGAAATATATTCTCTCGTTACAACCGTATTTGTTCTTAATGCATACGAATATCAAATTCTTGCTATAATTTGTCTAATTCTTGATCTTATTCCGATGCGTTACACTCTAATCCATCAAACTTGAGATCACTGATCCTGTCAAATGGTATCAGAGCAGGTTAATCATTGATCGATCTAATAATTGATCATTGAAACTGCTATCCAAGATCCAGTTTGATTGAATTAGCATTTTTGCAAGAAACGTTTATAGAGATTGAATTTTATGTGTTTTTGGCCATTCATCCTGAGATTTATTCTTGGTTTTCATTGAGTCTATTGTGGTCTGTGTAAACTTTTAAAAGCTTGAATTAAATTGTATTTGGACCTAAAATGACTACTCCTTCCAATGATCCTCATAATACTGGTTCCTCAACCAAGCCTCCAATGCTAGTTAGGAGTGAGTATAACATATGGCAACGACGAATGCTCCATCACCTGTCTGTTAACAGCTCAGGTTGTGGACATCAGTGGTACATGGTCCACACAACCCTATGGTGAATAACCTGGAAACCAATCAAATGGTTCCGAAGAGGAGGGAGCAATACTCAGATGAGGATAAGAAATTGTTTGAGATTGATGCAAAAGCCCATGGAATTCTGGCCATGGCACTGCCCAATGAAATCTATTCTAGGCGAATGCATTATGAAACTGCCCATGACCTCTGGAATGCCTTGAAAGAACAATTTGGAGGAACAGATGAGGTCTTGGCAATAATAGAGAAATCCTTGCCCAACAATATGAGACATTCTCTCATAGGAAGGGTGAGACACTGACTCAACAGTTTGAGCGGTTCTCTTGTTTGATCTCTGAATAAAAATGGTCAAACATGAGTACACAAATAGCCAGATGAATAACAGATTTCTCAGATCACTGCCTGAGAGATGGGACACATATACTATTGTCCTACGCTCCAGTGCAAATTTGGACAACTATCTCTCACCCAACTCCATGGGAAATTGCTCACATTTGAGAGAGAGATAGAACAGAAATGAAAACTGTCATCATCTGGAAAGCTCACTGATGACTTTGTACCAGGAAACACTGCCTTGGTAAGTCATGAGTCAGAGTATGCAGGATCAGAATGCCACTATGATGAGCATATTTATTTCACCTCAAACAATTCTAATCATGCCTTTGTGAGTGTTGATTGTCATTCTGGTAATAATAGTGACAATCTATGCTTTATCATGGATGATTTGAAGGCATTGCTGATGATGATTTAGAAGAGATGGATATTTTGAGCCAAATGGCCTTGATCAATATCAGATCTCAGAAATTCTACAAGAGAACTGGCAGGAAATTTCCTGGACTCTCTGACAAAACCAAAGTCGTTTTGACAAGAGCAAGTTGAAGTGTCATAAATGCCACAGGCTTGGACACTTTGCAAGAGAGTGTAGATCAACTGGATCTACACCTCTGCACCCTTTTTGTCTTTTCCAAATAACAATTCACAATCCAAAGGGCAACATTCTGCTGGTTCTAGTCATTCATCACACCCTCAATCTCCTGCATATTTGTTCCTCAGGGTCAAATGCCATATCCTTATCCCCGCTATTATATGCCACAGTCAAATCAAGTTCAAGCTCCTATAGTACCACAACCTCATGCACTACCAGAACCTCAACCATCTCCATCTCAATCACAACCTCATCACAGCTTCTTCACACCTGGAGTCGTTGACTGGAGTAGCTTACCTGATAACTTGTCTGGTCACACTGAGCAATACTATGCTGGTGCTAATCAACATGGTGGTGAACACCCTTTTGGAAATCTTGCTCTCATGGCCCTGGAGTCTACTGAGGGTTCCTGCTCAAATGCATCATCTTCACAGGTAACTCAGGTATCTTCAGAGGCTAAAGCCAAGTTATGTTCTGAATCATGCATAGCTGCCTTTGTCTCTATTAGAGAGGCAAATGTAGCATTAATAAATCAAAAACTTGAATTTGAGAAAACCATTTCCAAAAGAAAAACTGAGTATGAGTCTGCTCTTAACAGCAAAAGTGATGAGATTTATAAGCTTAAATACCAATTAAATGATGAAAAGGTCAAGCTAGAGTTATTCTGGAAGACCACAGGAGTCTCAAAGAAAAACTTGCAGTGACCCAAGTTGAGTGTGACCGCTGGGTCTCATCATGCAAGGGATTTGAAATGCTTCTTAGCAAGCAAACTGCTTCAAATGTGAAGTTTGGTATGGTTACAACCATACTGCTCCACCAACAGATTTTACTCCTAACTCCATAGTTAAGTCTGAAAGTGAAAGCAATCTCCAAACCACATTATCGTGTGAATCATTCTCCAATGATAATCTAAGATCAAAGAATGAAACCAGTGTTAAGATCTCAGCAAATAAATGACTGATGGTCTAACTACTGAGACTCATATGAAGCTGAGTACTTCAGATGTTGTTCCTCAATGTACCCAAGTACTGAATGAGACCCAACATCTGAAAAGCATTTCAAATCAGTTGAAATACAAGGACTAACAACTGCCGAGGAATCCATCAATCGGTCTATTAGGATGGATGGAAAACAGTTGAATTACAAGTCTTCAGCTGTTACAAATCCTTTAGTACCTAGTACTGATAGGAGGAAAGTACTGAAGATCACACCTTCAGTAGTTTCCACTTCAGCAGTAGAGATGTCCAAGATGAAGAATAAACCATGTGAAATTTGTGGTAAATTCAATCATCTATATGATGAATGTTGGTACAAAAAGGTTTAAAACTCCAAAGAGATGAGCTCATTAAACTAGAAATAATAAAATGAAAACTGAGTTTGAGACCAAGTTTGTACCACAATCATCTCAACCTGATAAACCCAAGGCCTTACCCAAATCCACTAAGAAGGATGCGGTTTATCAGAAGACAGCTGATATTGTTCCTCATGAAACATAAGACTAAGTCTGTGAAATCTAAGAAGGAGGAAATGGTGGGTCACAGGAACTCATCAAAAACAAGCTTTGGAGTGTCAAATGAACTGAAAGCTCGAGCTTCAAATAAACACAGCTTGTTATGATGGTTCAGCATCTGTGGGGAAGAGTTAACCAACTTGAAGCCCATGTGATCAAACCACTGAAAAAGAATTCCAGGTCCAAATCTATTTCAGCACCATCTCCATCTTCATCAGCTGTTAATCATGAGAAACCAGCTATGATTAAATCTGTTGATAAAGTCAGTCCCAAAACCAAAAGGTTTGGGTCTTCAAAGCTAACTAGTTTCTTATGATTTGCAGGGTTCTTCAGCATGCCAAAGAAGCATCTGGTATGTAGACAGTGGAGGATCCATGCACATGACTGGGAGCAACTCTCTTCTTCATGATTACTCTCAAGGAAAGAAGGGATTTGTCTCATTGGAAATGATGCTAAAGGTTACATCATTGGAAAGGGATTTGTGTCTAATGGAAATATTAGATTTGATGATGTCAACCATGTGGAGAATCTCAAATACAATCTGTTGAGTGTCAGTCAGATGTGTGACAAAGGACATGTTGCTCCTTTCACAAGCCAGAACTGTAGGGTTCTGTCTTCCAAGGTTCTGAGCCTGATTGACAAAGTATGGATGATAATACTCTCCTGAAGGCCAACAGGATAGGAAAAGTATATGCTTGGATCTGTCAAAGAAAATTGAGTTAAAAGGCCATCCATGCTTGTTCTCCAAGGCCTCTCTCCAAGAATCTAAACTGTGGCATAGAAGGCTGGGTCATGTTAATCTCAAAAACATGAATCAGCTGATCCACAAGAGTTTAGTGAGAGGTCTTCCAATAAAGAGTTCAATTGTGATGAAATCTGCACTGCATGCTTACAAGGGAAAAACATAAAGTTTCATTCCAACCATAGAAGAATCCAAGTCTAATGCCTGCTTACAACTACTACACATGGATCTTTTTGGTCCTGTGAAGGTAATGAGTATGGCAAAGAAGAAATACTGTCTTGTAATTGTGGATGATTACTCTAGATATGTATGGACTTTCTTCTTGCATTCAAAGGATGAGGCTGCTCAGTCCATTATGAACTTTGTGTTACACGTTGAGAAGCAGTATTCCCTACCAGTTAAGTGTGTGAGGAGTGATAATGGTACTGAATTCAGAAACCACACTCTTGATGAGTTTTACTTGTCAAAGGGAATCAAGAGGCAGTATAGCATCCTAAGGACTCCAGAGCAAAATGGAGTAGTGGAGAGAAAGAACAGGACCCTCATTGAAGCTGCAAGGTCCATGTTGGCTGATTCTGGTCTGCCACTGACTTTTTGGGCTGAAGCTATCAATACAGCTTGCTATGTACAGAATAGAGTTCTAGTAAATCAGAGGTTGATGAAGACTCCATATGAATTTATTCATCATTTGGTTCCTTTGATTTCATTCTTAGAGCATTTGGGTGTCCCTGTTACATTCTCAACACAAAGGATCAACTCCAAAAGTTTGATTCTAAGGTGGATGCAGGGTATTTTGTTGGGTATTCATCCACTTGCAAGGCTTACAGAGTATTCAACTGTTGGACAAAGATAGTTGAAGAAACCTTGCATGTGAAGTTCAATGAATCCCCTAAGGATACAATTCCACAAAACCTGTGGAGTTGTTTGATCTGGACATTCTGCAATATGTTCCTTATCAACAGCTGCTGTTGCAGTCATATGAATCCATCATCTTCTGTAGCTAGTCATCCATCTGGTGTTACTGATGATGATGATGATATCAGTAATCACCTTTTCAAGTTTAGTGATCAACTGCTGATTCAGCTAGACCTGATGTTCCTGTAGCTCCAGTAGCACAATCCACAACAAATGCTGATAAGATTTCTACAACTTCAACTTCCTTTGAATTACCATCTACTGATTTGTTTCAAGGAAATGCTTCACCATCACCATCTGTTGCTGCTGAGCCTGCTACAAACACTTGCACAGATCTTATTGTGTACCAAGATCTGAAGAATCACCCTATGTCTCAAATCATTGGTGATATCAATGCTGGCTTGTCAACAAGAAGTCAATTGTCAAATTTCTGCTTCTATGCTCTCTTCATTAGTCAGCAAGAGCCAAAGAACTATCACATTGCTTTAAGGGACAATGGATGGGTTGAAGCCATGCAGCTTGAGCTTCTTCAGTTCAAGAAACAGCAAGTGTGGGAACTGGTTCCTCTATCTCCAGGTAAGTGTGCAATAGGCACTAAATGGGTGTTTAGGAACAAAACTGATGAAAATGGGCTTATTGTTAAGAACAAGGCCAGACTGGTTGTACAGGGTTTCACAAGAGGAAGGTATTGATTATAATGAAACCTTTGCCCCTGTAGCCAGACTGGAAGCAATTCGATTGTTTTTAGCTTATGCTGCTTATCACAACCTTAAAGTTTTTCAAATGGATGTCAAAAGTGCATTTTATATGGGTAAAAAACGAAGAAGTTTATGTGTGTCAACCACCAGGTTTTGAGGATAATAAACACCAGAATGGGTATACAAGCTTGATAAGGCTCTTATGGGTTGAAACAAGCTCCTAGAGCCTGGTATGAGACATTATCAAACTTTCTTCTGCAAAATAGTTTCACTAGAGGCTCTATAGATAAAACCTTATTATTAAGAAGGTGGATCAGCATAAGCTACTTGTTCAAATTTATGTTGATGATATTATTTGCATCCTCTCATCCACAGTTGTGTGATGCCTTTACAAAGTTGATGCAATAGAAGTTTGAAATGAGTGCCATGGGAGAATTACAGTTCTTTCTGGGTTTGCAAATCAAACAAAAGGCTGATGGAATTTTCATTCATCAGTCCAAATACACAAAAGATTTTTGGAAAAGTTTGATTTACAAAACTGTAAGCCCTGTTCTACTCCCATGTGCAACACCACACAACTGGATACAGATCAGAAAGGTAAAGTGGTTTATGAAACACTTTACAGATGTATGATTGGGTCCTTGATGTACTTAATAGCTTCTAGACCAGATATTATGTTTGCTACATGTGTTTGTGCTAGATTTCAAGCTGCACCTAAGGAGTCTCATTTGATTGCAGTCAAGAGGATCTTTAGATATCTGCAAGGCACTCCATCTCTAGGTTTATGGTATTCTACTAGACATTCTGGTAAATTAGTTGCTTTTTCTGACAGTGACTATGCAGGGTGTAAGTTGACAAGAAAGTCCACTTCTGGAGGATGCCAATTCTTAGGCAACTGCTTGATTTCTTGGCAGAGTAAGAAGTAGACCTCAGTTGCTACATCAACTGCTGAAGTAGAGTACATTGCTGCTGCAAGCTGTACATCTTAGGTACTCTGGCTTCAAAACCAATTATTGGATTATGGCATAATAGAGACTAAGACCCCATTGTTAATGACAGCTCTTCAGCTCTTTGTATTGTCAAGAATCCTGTCCAGCACTCTAGGACTAAACATATTGAAATCAGACACCATTTTATTAGAGATTGTTTTGAAAGAGGTCTGATTGATCCAAAATTTGTTCCTAGTGCTGATGAGCTTGCAGACATTTTCACTAAGCCCTTGGATAGCACAACTTTCCAAAACCTAGTGCTAAGGCTTGGTTTGCTGCAGCTAGAATAAGTGACAACTAATGATGATCTCAGCTCACAAGTACTGATGATCATTAGTTTATTATTGTCATATATAAGTACTGAAGTTATCCTCCCTTCAGAAGTTTATAAAACTACTGGAGCTTAAGTAACTTCTCAGTACTCAAGTACTTTATTTTTTAAAACAGCTGATGTAGTTACAACAGCTGATGTAGTCACAACAGCTGATGTAGCTACAACTACTGATGTTAGAAATGCAGATAAGTACTGATGACCAATGAAACGTCTAAAACTCAGATCTAAGTCTGATGAGTAAGTGTGGAGGTCAGACTGAAACAGCTGAAAAGCTATGAATTGACGAAAACAGCTGATGAGAAATTTCTCTTCAGTCGTTTATACAACTACTGTTTCATTAAAACAACTAAGCCTAAACTATGTCTTCAGTAGTTACAACTATGAAGACTAACACCAAGTCTTCAGCTGTTTACAACAACTGATGACAAAACCACTGTCTTCAGTAGTTTCACAACTACTGATGACAAACACCAAGTTTTCAGTTTACATCATTTGAAGTCAAAACCAAGACCTTCAGTAGTTTCACAACTACTGATGGTTCACACCAAGACTTCAGCTGTTTCAACGTCTGATGGTCAAAACCAAGTCTTCAGTTGTTTTATAACAACTGATGACAACACCACCACTGTTAGTCGTTTTAAACCTCTGAAGGTTAATACCACGTCATCTGTAGTTTCAAACAGCTGATGACCACACCAAAACCTTTAGTAGTTTTCTTTCAGCCTTTTCCTCTCCCACCCTATAAATACCTGTCTTCTTCTCAAACGTTCTATTAGCCGTTCTTCTGACCTTCATACTTTCAAAAATGGCAACCATGAGCCTAAAACCACGACACAAGTGCGTTGCATACCTTACCAAGTTGGCTTTCTGGAACAAATTTGATAATGCCATTGACCTAATGGTGGATTCCCCATATCGCACAGCCTTTCTCTTGAATCCGACCATCTACCCTGAATCTCTCAGTCAATTCTGGTCAAATGTGTTTGTTCATACTGGTGAGTCTACTGGCCAAATCTCTGTTCGGTCCCTCGTCAACCAGAAACCAGTGGTTGTTACTGCTGACTTCATTCGTCAGGCATTACACTTACATGACTCCACCACTGTGACTAAATACCCAAAAGGCACAATGGATATGTCCTTTATCAATAATGGGTATGAAGGTGATCTTCGGGCTACAACTATTCTGAAGAAACATTTCTATGATGCTGAAAAACTTATCTTTCACATGGTAAATGTATGCTTAGCTTCAAAGACATCCTCTTGGGATCAAATGTCATCCAAATGGCAACAGGTATTGTATTCTATTCTAGAACACCAACCGCTAAATTTCTCTGAAATCGTGTTTCTAGAAATAAAGAACTTGGCTTAGAAACCTGCGGCAAACCGCTGGCTATTATATCCCAGGTTTCTGATGGCCATTATTTTAAATGAATTAAAATCTGATGGCCTTGTTGGCCTTGGAGTCCCTGCACCAGCTGTTTTGGCTGAGGTATACTCCAGGCACAACTCAGACCTCACTCTCAAAGAAGCTGCCCGAATGCTAAAACCCAAGCAGAGGGAACCCACAGCTTCCACCACCAGATCCAGAGTCCCACCAAACCAAAAACCAAACACCCCAAAACAGCTATTCAGGGAGATGAGTCCCCTGAAGATGCTCCTGTACCACCAAGGCAGGATATACTTGCTGGTTTAAACCCCCCAGCAGTATTAGAGACTTACCAGCTAACCCCACACAGGCATCCTCTCAAAAGGATCCTGATGCAACCTTATCAGGGGCAACCACATCGCTGAGACCTCTCTCACTTGAGGAGTTATCATTGAAGAGCATTCCTCTCCCCGAATGCAATCTGTTTCTATCTCCTCTCCCCAAGCAAATGCCCCCCAAAGTCTAACCATTATAATTGCAAATGTGCTGACTCAGCTGCATGCCTCTCCTCCTCCCCAACAAACACCAACAAAGGGGAGAACCACAACAATTAAGGAAGAGGATCAACATGCTTCTGAAAACCCACAACACCAGGGTTGAACTGTTCTATCTCCTGGTGTGGATATGCAGATATGAACATCAGGTGAGGCTGCCACCTCTTCTGAATCAGCACATGATCAGACTGAGGCTGGTAACATAGCTAAGACCTCACCAGAGGCAACAGCTGATGAAGGACATCATCCTGAGGCTGGAAGTCCACAGTTCCAAGAAAAAGGGGCACATGCTAAAACTAGTCTACACCCGTGCATGTACATCCTGCTACAAGCAGGAGGTCAGGTGATTCAACATCTGCTGATGATGACCTAGGCTTTTTCTATGATGTTCTAGCCCACAACACCATCCTGGAGGGTGAGGTAAGCAAACTACAAGAACTGCTGCCAAGAAGTCTCAGGATGTAAGTCCATCTGCCCCCACTAACCCACAGATGGCACCTTCATTCGAAGGTCCCCCAAACACTTCACCCTCTCACTTCACTGAGCCTCCAGCCTCTGCCTTTAGCACTATCTCTCAGGGACAGAACCCCCTGAGCAGATGGTTGCTGCATTCCAACAATCCTTACCTCTCATCACTCCCATCATCAATGACATTGTTCATAAAGCCATTGATGAGAGGATCTCCTCAAGTCTACAACCACTCATTGATGATGTTGTGCGCAAGAAACTTTCTGCGGTACAAACCCCTGCAACCAATGCATCCAAAAAGGGGGAGAGTACAGCAGTAAAAGAAAAGAAAAGAAAAAGAACTAAGGATGAGAAGGCACAAGAGAAAACCAAGGAGTTGGAGAAGGAAAAGGAACAACAACTGATCACTTACAAAAGAAAGAAAAGTGCTGGTGATCAAAAGAATGATGAAGAAAAATCCTTGGAGGAGCTGATAAAAGATGCAGATGAAGCACACAGCCGATCCATGGACAAAATCATTGAGCAACTCTTCAAGCAAGACTTTGATACAGCCAAACTAGACAGTGAGATCAGGAGGTTGGAAGTAAATGAAATCCAAAACAGTTGGGTTGGGTACAGTGTGCTGGAGAAAGAGAGATTGGAGATCATGATTCGATTCATAGCCAAATATTTAGGAAGATCACTGATGGAGATTCGTTCATGGACCAGAGACAGCATTCTGGCTATAGCCACCAGAATCTGTTTGTCTGAGCAATTTCATTAGGCTGGAGCTGGGAAAAGGCTTGAAATGGCAAAACTCACAAAAGCCAAACTTACAACCAAAATGCTTGAATAACCTTCCCAATTACCCACTCAAAAACAGCCTACCCCTCAAATCTCCAAACCAATCTCAAAACTCAAATCCAAACATCCTCAACCCTCAAAACCAATTCCTTTACCACAAAAACCAACCCAACCATCATCCAGTGATGCACCTAGAAGGAGGAGAAGGGTGCTGAGGATAGAAGAAGATGAAGAAGAAGATGATGAAGATGATAGTCTGCCACTCTCTGCTGTTCTAAGGGTACCAGAACCCAGGAGTCAACTCATGATCACACCTGACTCATAAAGGGAAATGGTTAGAGTCAAAATAAAAGATGAAGAATAGTAGAAGCAGCACGATGAGCAACTACTGAAGATGGTTGACAAGGAATTTCCCCGGTCATCATCTATACAAGCCATGAAAGGGCATGCTCAGAGGCTGTACACTCTCAGACACACATTTCAGTATCAAAAAGAAAGAGTGAGAGTATGGCCAGACCCCAAGGTGAGCTCTAGAATACACAAAAGATCCATTCCACATAGATACAATGGCCAGGTTAGAAAAACAATAGACTCTACAATCATGTTGGCCATTGTAGTCTCACCTTGGGAAATACTCGATGAATTCAAGAAGGCTCATCAATCAAAAATGACCCCTCAAGCCTTACTGGAAAACAAGATGATCAAAAAGGGGTTATTATATAAGAAGCTTGAAGACATTAAGAAGAATGTGCTCCGGTTACTCCTTGAGGGCACCCATCCTGATGAATTTATCTATAGGGAGATAACTACTGTGGAGTTGAAGAATGGCAGGACTGTAAAGTACCTATCTGAGTACTATGGTCCAGAGTTCTTCTTTGAAGGAGGAGTAGAAGAACTCTCCAAGGAGGAACAGTTGTTCTCCTTGAGGCCTATGTTCGTGAGTCTTACAGACTCGTAAATGGGAAGTAGGTTTCATGGTTGGGATCACAACTCTATGTCCAGATTCCTCAAAACAGAGTTCCCCTCCATACTTAGGCAAACACATGATTAAATACCTCTTCCTGGCCTGTGCTGATCCGATTCTCTGAAGCTGATCAAGAGAAGTCTTTGCCAACAATAAGTGGGACCTTAATAAAGTTAAAGGTTTTGGCTGCTTTGGTTCAGGGGAGTTTGTTGGACCAAAAGAACCAATGAGCCGGATCAGAAAAACCTTTAAGTCCCACATGATATCATAACAACTGCTGAAGGCTTCATCAGCAGTTCGACAAGTGCTGAAGACTTCAACAGCTGAAGATCAAGTACTGAAGACTTCACCAGCTGAAGACTAAAGTGCTGAAGCTTAACAGCTGAAGAACACAAGTGCTGAAGCTGAAGACCAAAGTACTGAAGGTCAACAGCTGAAGAATACAAGTGCTGAAGCTGAAGACCAAAGTACTGAAGTTCAACAGTTGAAGAGTCCACAAGTGTTGAAGATCAACAACTGATGTACAAAGTCTGAAGACAAAGACTGAAGACATCAGTTGATGACATCTACTGAAGTCATCAGCTGATAAAACGTCTGAAGTTCAAGTCTGAAGACCAAGTGCTGAAGTTTCAGTAGTTTGTCACAACAGCTGAAGAGTACTTCTTCAGTAGTTATGTTTATCAGTAGTTTTATGTTTTTAGTTTTAGTAGTTTAGTTTCAATAGTTTAGTTTTAGTAGTTTTATATTTTGTGCTTAGCACTCTCTGATATGTTCTCAGTAGTTGTGAACATTTCAGTAGTTTGTTAAGTGTTAGTTATTTTTGTAATAAATCTACCAGGTGTCACTATCCCGTGATGTCAGCAGTGATTGCACTCTATATAAGGAGTGTCAACCTAATTGTAACAGGTGAATGATTGAGCAGAAACATTTGATATAATTGAAACATTCCTTTTCACAGAAATATATTCTCTCGTTACAACCGTATTTGTTCTTAATGCATACGAATATCAAATTCTTGCTATAATTTGTCTAATTCTTGATCTTATTCCGCTGCGTTACACTCTAATCCATCAAACTTGAGATCACTGATCCTGTCAGGTTTCCTAGTGGTAACTGGTTTCTGGGGAGGGGGTGAGGAATGCAACTGACTCAGCACTTTAGCAACTATCAGTGTTGGGCTTTGAGGGGCGGTTGCATGTGGAGATTGGTTCGAAGCAGATTGCACCCGGGGTGAGAGGTGCTCTTCAATGGTAACCCTCCCAATTGAGATAGGTTCCAGTAATGTGGGATGCCCAATTATGGTTGCAACAGGATCCTGTTGAGAGGATACTTATGCGGCTTCAGCAGTTTGAGTCTTGAACATAACTGGGGGGTTATAACCAGTATGTGCTTCCTGTATTGGTGGTACAGGGGCATCCTCAAGGGACTCATCTCCCTGAGTAGCCTTTTTGGCTTTTTGGATTTGGGTTTGGTGGGGACTTTGGATCTGGAAGTGGAGGCTGTGGGTTCCCTCTGCTTGGGTTTTAGCATCCGGGCAGCCCCTTTTAGAGTAGGGTCTGAGTTATGTCTGGAGTATTCCTCAGCTAAAACAGCTGGAGTAGGGACCCCAAGACCAACAAGGCCATCAGATTTTAATTGATTTAAAATTATGGCCATCAGAATCCTGGGATAAAGTAGCCATCTGTTTGCCACAGGTTTCTAAGCCAGATCCTTTAGTTCCATGAACACTATCTCAGAAAATTTTAGATTTTGGCATTCAAAGATAGAGTACAATACTTGTTGCCACCATGAAGACATCTGATCCCAAGAAGATGTCTTTGAAGCAAGGCAGACATTCACCATATGAAAGATAAGTCTTTCGGCATCATGGAAGTGCTTTTTAAGAATGGTTGTAGCACTTAAGTCGCCTGCATACCCGTTATTGATGAAAGACATATCAGTGGTGCCTTTCGGGTATTCTTTAGTATAGATGCCATCATGCAAATTTAGGGTTTTCCGAATGATGTCGGGGTTGATGAGCACCTGTTTCTGGTTCACCAACGTCTGGAGAGTGATTTGGCTATCATTCTCACCAATTGTTACAGAGACGGTCCAGAATTGGGTTAAGGAATCAGGGTATATGGTAGGATTCAGAAGAAAGGTTGTTCGGTATTGGGAATCCACCATAAGATCGATGGCAATATCAAACTTGTTCCAGAAAGCCGATTTCGAAAGGTAGGCAACACAGTTATGTCGGGGTTTGAGTTTCATGGTCACCATTGTTGAAAGAGAAAAGGTTTGAAAATGGCTAATGAAACATTTGGCTATAAGTGCAGGTATTTATAGGTTAAGAAAAGGCTGAAAGAAAACGACTGAAAGTGTTGGTGTTATCAGCAGTTGTAAGAAGACACTGAAGACTTGGTTTTAACTATCAGACGTTTGAAAACAACTGAAGACTTGGTTTTAGTCATCAATAATTGTGAAACTACTGATGTCAGGATCAGTGATCACAAGTTTGATGTAATGGAGCGTAGCACAGCGGAATAAGAACAAGACTTAGACAAATTGTAGCAAGAATTTGATACTCGTATGCATTAAGAACAAATACGGTTATAACGAGAGAATATATTTCTGTAACAAGGAATGTTTCAATAATATCGAATATTTCTGATCAAATCATCATTTATTACAATAGGTTGACACTCCTTATATAGAGTGCAATCGCTGCTGTTATCACGGGAAAGTGACAACTGGCAGATCTATTACAAAAATAACTAACTCTTAACAAACTTCTGAAATGTTCACAACTACTGAGAATATCAGAGTGTTAAGTACAAAATAGAAAACTACTGATAAGAAACTACTGAAACTACAACGATTGAAGAACAGCTCTTCAGTCGTTCTACAAAACTGCTGATAAATATAAAACTACTGATGAGCACAACATCTGAAGAGTATCTTCAGCTGTTGTGTCAAACTACTGAAAAGATAAACACATAAAACTACTGAAAGGTAAACCGTCACAACTGCTGATAAATATAAAACTACTGATGAGCACAACTCAGACTTTGTAATCAGCTGTTGTCTTCAGCTGTTGTGGTCTTCAGTAGTTGTTGTGACGTCTGTGGGACTTAAAGGTTTTTCTGATCCGGCTCATTGGTTTTGGTCCAACAACTCCCCATGAACAATGCAGCCAAAACCTTAACTTTATTGAGGTCCCACTTATTGTTGGCAAAATGGTTGGTCTTTTTCCTTCTTGATCAGTTGAGAAGATGACCCATATAAGCACTGGCCTGGAAATGAGTCTCTGATGATTTGGTTGGCAATGTATGGATGGGAGCTCTGTATTGGGGAATTGGACACTGAGCTGTTCCCCCATCCATGAGACTCACTTCCCATGTATAAGCCTGTAGGATTCTCTGGTGTATGCTCTGAGAAACATAATTTGTTCTTCCATGGTCAGGTTCTCGGCTTCACCATCAAACAATTCTTCACGTCCATACAGCTCTGAGATGTACTTGGCCTGTTTACCATTTTTAGCTCAACTGTTGTAATCTGTCTGTATGCAAACTCATCAGGATGAGTCCCTTCAAGTAACGACTGAGCTCATTTTGTTTGAAGTTCTCAAGCCTCTTGTAGACTAACCCCTTTTTAATAATTCTGTTCTCTAACATCTTTGGGGGGCTGTTTAGTCTCATAGGCCTTCTTGAAATCTTCTACAATCTCCCAGGGTGATACTACAAGGACAACTGTGATCTCTTCATCTACGATCCTTTTACTTGGCCCTTGTATCTCGAAGGAATGTCTTTCTTTACAATCCTGTGAGCCACCCTAGGATCAGGCCATACTCTCACCTTTTCCTTCTGATATTGAAATGTGTTGGCAAGGGTGTACAACCTCAGAGCTTCTTTCTTCATACTTATTATTAATGAAGACGCAGCATAAGTTTTGTCGATGCTTTTCAACATCTCATCATCATGAAGCCTTTGCTGCTGCTCTTCTTCAATCTTTACTCTTACAGTTTCCATCTATGAGGTGGGAGTGATGGGCATGGGTTTGGCTTTAGCCAATGTTAGAACTACAGACAGAGGCAGCCTATCTTCTTCCACATCATCCTCTTATTCTTCTTCTTCTAGCCTCAACACCCTTCTCTTCTTCTTCTTGGGTGCATCATCGGCTGTTGGTTTAGAGGGTAAGGGAGTTGGTTTTGTGGGTTGTGATTGTGGTTGTTTTGGAGAGGGAATGTTGACAGGCTGAGTTAGCATTTTGGAGGTGAGTGTTGCTTTTGAGTGTTGGCTAGCTCAGTCCTGCTCCCTGCTCCTGCTTCATTCAAAGCTTTGACTACTAACCTCTTAGTGTATGCCTCAGACGAACAGATTGGAGGTTATGGCCAAGATACTATCCATGGTCCATGATTTAATCTCGATCAATGATCTCCCAAGATATTTTGCAATGAATCTGATCATGATCTCTAGTCTCTCTCTTTCTAATGCATCATAACTTGCCATCTTGAGTTAATTTCTTCAACTTCAAGTCTCCTGATCTCTGAGTCAAGTTGTGCAGTATCGAACCCTTGTCTACAGAGTTGATCAATAATGGCATCCATTGATTTACTATGAGTAGCATCTGCCATTTTGATCATCTCATCGAGTTGGAGCTCTTTCTCTTTTCCTTCACCCTTCCTCTTCTTATATGTGACATGAAAGTCTTTGTGACTTTCACTCACTTGATCATTTTTGGTTCCCTTCACAGACTCCTCTTCCTCCTCAGTTTCCTTTTCTTTTAGTTTGCTCTTCCTCTTTGCTTTCACTGACTGATTCTCCCCCCTTTTGGTTGCATTGGTTGCAAGGGTTTGAGTAGCAGAAAGCCTTGTGCTCACAATCTCCTCCACCAGGGGTTGTATGATTGAGGGAAGCCTCTCATCCATGGTTTTGATCACAATGTCTGTGATCATTGGGTGATGAGAGGTAGGGTTTGCTGAAAGATAGCAACTGTTTGCTCATAGGGTTCTGTCCCTGATAAGCAGTGCCAGAAACAGAGGCTGGTGGCTTTGGAGTTTTGAGTGGCTGAGTGTGTGGGAGACCTTCAGGTGAAGGTGCCATCTGTGGGTTTATGTTGGTGGCAGATGGACTTGCGTCTTGAGAGAATGGTCAAGTAGTCTTTGTAGTCTACTGACTTCTTCCTCAAGAATTGTGTTCTGGGCCAGAACATCAAAAAAGAAGCCCAGGTCATCATTAGCAGATGCTGAATCACCTGACCTCCTGCTCGTAGCATGATGTACATGCACTGGGTGTAGACCAGTTTTAGCATGTGCCCCTTTTTCTTGGAACTAGGGACTTCCAGCCTCAGGACTATGTCCTTCATCAGCTGTTGCCTCTAGTGAGGTCTTAGCTATGTTACCAGCCTCATTCTGATCATGTGCTGATTTAGAAGAGGTGGCAGCCTCACTAGATGTTCTAATCTCCATATCCACACCAGGAGATAGAACGTGTAAACCCCGGTGCTGTGGGTTGTCAGAAGCATGGTGATCCTCGTCCTCAATAGCTGTGGTTCTCCCCTTTGTTGGTGGTTGTTGGGGAGGAGGAGAGGCATGCAGCTGAGTCAGCACGTTTGCAATGATAATGGTTTGACTTTGGAGGGCGGTTGCATGGGGGATGGGGTAAAAGCAGTGTGTACCTGGGGAGAATGGTGCTCTTCAATGGCAATCTCCTCAAATGAGGAAGATCCCAGATTTGTGGGTACCCCTTCTGTGGTTGCTGCAGGCTCCTTTGAGAGGAATCCTGAGCGGCTGTGGCTGGTGGAGTCCTTGTATCCACTAGGGGGTTATAACCAGTGGATATAGCCTGCGTTTTTGTTGCAGGGGCATCCTCAGGGGACTCATTTCCCTGAGTAGCCTTTTGGTCTTCTTTTTAGTGGGTTGGTGGGGACTTTGGATTTGGAGGTGGTGGTGTGGGTTCCAGCTGCGTGGGTTTGCGTAGCTTGGCAGCCATTTTGAGTGATTGGTCAGAGTTGTGCGGGAGTATACTTCAGGCAATACAGCCATAGCAGGGACTCCCAGGCCAACAAGTCCCTCAGCTTGAAGCTGGTTTTCAATTATGGCCATTATGAAACGAGGATATAATATCCAACGGTTAGCAGTTTGTTTTTGGGCCATATCCTTGAGCTCTAAAAATAGTATTTCAGAAAAGTTTAAAGGTTGTTGTTCAAGGATGGAGTACGTTACCTGTTGCCACCTTGTGGACATTTGATCCCATGATGAAGTCTTGGAGGCAAGGCATACATTAACCATATGAAATATGAGACGTTCGGCATCCGGGAAATGTTTCTTCAGTAAGGTAGATGCACTCAGGTTACCCTGGTATCCATGGTGGGCAAATGATTGATCTGTTGTGCCCTTTGGATAACCAGTTGGGAAAGTAGCATCATCCAGATTAAGGGTTTGGCGAAGAGTGTCTGGAGTGATAACCACTTTTTGGCCATGGACAAACGATTGAAGAGACTCTGTGTCGTTCTCCTCAGAGACCAAGGTGACGTTTGTCCAGAATTGGGTAAGGGATTCGGCATATATGGTGGGGTTTACCAGAAATGCCGTTTTGTAGGGTGACTGAACCATTAAATCAATGGCGTTGTGAAACTTGGTCCAGTATGGCGATTTGGTGAGATGTGCGACACAGTTGTGTCGTGGTTTTAGTTGCAAGGTCGCCATTGATGAAGAGAGGGTAGAGGGTTTTTGAACGTTAGGTTTGAGAAGAGAAGATAAAAACTCTAAAGGTGGGATAAGGTATTTAAAGGGTCGGGTTAGAAAACGACTGAAGGTTTTGGTGTGAGTCATCAGTTGTTGAAACTACTGATGACGTGGTATTAACCGTCAGACATTGAAACAACTGAAGTCTCTGATTTAGTCATCAGTAGTTATAAAACTACTGAAGACAATTTTGACTTCAGGTGATGAAACAACTAAAGACTTGGTATTAGTCATAAGTAGTTGTGAAACTACTGAAGACAGTGGTTTTGTCAGCAGTTGTTGTAAACAGCTGAAGACTTGGTGTTAGCCTTCAGTAGTTGTAAACTACTAAAGACATGGTTTTGGCTTCAGTTGTTTTGAAACAGCAGTTGTAGAAACAACTGAAGAGAAATTACTCATCAGCTGTTTTCGTCAATTCTTAGCTTTTCAGCTGTTTCATACTGTCCTCAACACTTACTCATCAGACTTTGCATCTGCTTTTCAGGTGTTTCATAGGATGTCAGTAGTTATCTGTTTGTACTGATTTCAGTAATCGTAACTACATAGTAGTTGTAACTACATCAGTAGTTTAGAATAGATAAAGTACTTCAGTGCTTATGAGGCATTTAGCCTCAGTAGTTATAAAAATACGGAGGGTGAAAGAACTCATCAGTACTTATATGTGACATGTTACAATGATCACCAGTACTTATTACTGAGATCATCAGTAGTTGTCACTTATTCTAGCTGCAGCATACCAAGCCTTAACACCAGGTTGTGGAAAGTTGAACTATCCAAAGGCTTAGTAAAAATGTCTGCAAGCTCATCAGCACTAGGCACAAACATAGGATTAATTAGACCCTTTTCAAAACAATCTCTTGTAAAATGATGTCTAATTTCAATACGTTTGGTCCTAGAGTGCTGGACTGGATTTTTGACAATGCAAAGAGCTGAAGCACTATCCATTAATAACGGAGTCTTAGTCTCTGTAATGCCATAGTCCAAAAGTTGATTCTGAAGCCAGAGTACTTGGGATGTACAACTTGCAGCAGCAATGTACTCGGCTTCAGCAGTGGATGTAGCAATAGATGTTTGTTTCTTACTCTACCAAGAAAGCAAACAGTTGCCTAGGAATTGACATCCACCAGAAGTTGATTTCCTGGTCAACTTACACCCTGCA
This sequence comes from Flaveria trinervia, assembly GCA_025506515.1. Classification (NCBI taxonomy): domain Eukaryota; kingdom Viridiplantae; phylum Streptophyta; class Magnoliopsida; order Asterales; family Asteraceae; genus Flaveria; species Flaveria trinervia. The sequence continues at coordinate 44,399,578 of CM046452.1, read as the reverse complement.
TAGTCACTATCAGAGAAAGCAACTAATTTACAAGAGTGCCCAGTGGAATACCATAAACCTAGAGATTGCTTACCTTGCAAATATCAAAAGATCCTCTTGACTGCAATCAGACGAGACTCTTTAGGTGCAGCCTGAAATCTAGCACAAACACATGTAGCAAACATAATATCTGGTCTAGAAGCTGTTAAATACATCAAGGACCCAATCATACATCTGTAAAGTGTTTCATCAACCACTTTACCTTTCTGATCTGTATCCAGTTGTGTGGTGCTGCACATGGGGGTAGAACAGGGCTTACAGTTTTGTAAATCAACTTTTCCAAAAGATATTTTGTGTATTTGGACTGATGAATGAAAATTCCATCAGCCTTTTGTTTGATTTGCAAACCCAGAAAGAACTGTAATTATCCCATGGCACTCATTTCAAACTTCTGTTGCATCAACTTTGTAAAGGCATCACACAACTGAGGATCAGAGGATGCAAAAATAATATCATCTACATAAATTTGAACAAGTAGATTATGCTGCCCAACTTTCTTAATGAATAAAGTCTTATCAATGGAGCCTCTAATGAAATCATTTTCCAGAAGAAAGTTTGATAATGTCTCATACCAGGCTCTAGGAGCTTGTTTCAACCCATAAAGAGCCTTATCAAGCTTATACACCCAATTAGGATGTTTATTGTCCTCAAAGCCTGGTGGTTGACATACATAAACCTCTTCTTTAATTTTCCCATACAAAAATGCACTTTTGACATCCATTTGAAAGACTTTGAGTTTTGATAAGCAGCATAAGCTAAAAACAATCAAATTGCTTCCAGTTTGGCAACTGGGGCAAAGGTTTCATCATAATCAATACCTTCTTCTTGTGCAAACCCCTGAATAACCAGTCTGGCCTTGTTCTTAACAATGAGCCCATTTATCATCAGTTTTGTTCCTAAACACCCATTTAGTTCCTATTGCACACTTACCTGGAGGTAGAGGAACCAGTTCCCACACTTGCTGTTTCTTGAACTGAAGAAGCTGAAGCTGCATGGCATCAACCCATCCATTGTCCTTTAATGCAATGTGATAATTCTTTGGCTCTTGCTGACTGATAAAGAGAGCATAGAAGCAGAAATTTGACAATTGACTTCTTGTTGATACGCCAGCAGTGATATCACCAATGATTTGAGACATAGGGTGATTCTTCAGATCTTGATACACAATGAGATCTGTGCAAGTGTTTGTAGCAGTTCAGCAGCAATAGATGGTGATGGTGAATCATTTCCTTGAAACCAATCAGTGGATGGTAATTCAAAGGAAGTTGAATTTGAAGAAATCTCATCAGCATTTGTTGTGGATGGTGCTACTGGAGCTACAGGAAAATCAGGTCTAGCTGAATCAGGCAGTTGATCACTAAACCTGAAGAGGTGAGTACTGCTATCATCATCATCATCAGTACCAGCAGTACCACCGGGTGGTGAACTGTTGACAGGAGCAAGAGCATGAGTTTGATAAGGAACATATTGGAGTATGTCCAAATCAAATAGCTCCACAGGGCTTTGTGGAATCTTGTCCTCAGGAGATTCATTAAACTTAACATGTAGAGTCTCTTCAACCATCTTTGTTCTGCAGTTGAAGACTCTGTATGCTTTGCAAGTTGATGAATAACCAACAAAGTACCCTGCATCCACCTTAGGATCAAATTTTTGGAGTTGATCCCCTGTGTTGAGAATGAAACAAGGACACCCAAATGCTCTGAAGAATGAAATTAGAGGGGCCAAATGATGAAGAACTTCATATGTAGTCTTCATCAACCACTGATTTACTAGAACTCTATTCTGTACATAGCAAGCTGTATTGACAGCTTCAGCCCAAAAAGTCATTGGCAGTCCAGAATCAGCCAACATGGACCTTGCAGCTTCAATAAGGGTCCTGTTCTTTCTCTCCACTACTCCATTTTGCTCAGGAGTTCTTGGGATGCTATATTGCCTCTTGATTCCCTTTGATAAGTAAAACTCATCAAGTGTGTGGTTTCAAAATTCAGTACCATTATCACTCCTCACACACTTAACAGGTAGGGAATACTGCTTCTCAACGTGTAACACAAAGTTCATAATGGACTGTGCAGCCTCATCCTTTGAATGCAAGAAGAAAGTCCATACAAATCTGGAGTAATCATCCACAATTACCAGACAGTATTTCTTCTTAGCCATACTCATCACTTTCACAGGACCAAAGAGATCCATATGAAGAAGCTGTAAGCAGGCAGTGGACTTAGGTTCTTCTATGGAGGGAAATGAAGCTTTGTGCTGTTTTCCTTTTAAACAAGCAGTGCAGTTATCTTCACACTTGAACTCCTTCATAGGCAGTCCCCTTACTAAACCATGGTTTATCAGCTGATTCATGTTTTTGAGATTAACATGACCCAGCCTTCTATGCCATAGAATAGATTCTTGGGGGGAAGCCTTGGAAAATAGGCAAGGATGGCCTTTAAGATCTATTTTCTTGGAAAGATCTAAGGCATACACTCTTCCTGTCCTGTTAGCCTTTAGGAGAGTGTGTTCATCCAGCACCTTATCAATAAAACTTAGAACTTTGGATGACAGAATCCGACAGTTCTGACTGGTGAAAAGAGCAACATGGCCTTTGTCACACATTTGACTGACATTCAAGAGGTTGTACTTGAGATTTTCCACATGGTTAACATCATCAAACTTTATTTCCCCATTGGAAACAAAGCCTTTGCCGATGATGTAACCCTTTGCATCATTGCCAAATGACACAAACCCCTTCCTTCCTTGAGAGTAGTCATTAAAAAGTGATCTGTTTCCTGTCATATGCATGGATCCTCCACTGTCTACATACCAGATGCCCCTGAGGTATGTTGAAGAACCCTGCAAAATATAACAAATTAGTTAGATTTTGAGAACCAAACCTTTTTGATCTTGGGCCTGTTCTCATCAACAGATGGTAAACTAACATATTTGTTGGAAACAACAGCCTGAGAGGAAGAAGCTGGTGAAGAAAAGAATCCTTTGGCTTGGACCCCTTTTCTGTAGTTTCAACATAGGAACATCTAATTGGTTAACTCTTCCCAATAGATGTTGAACCATCATAACCAGCTATGTCTGATTTTAGGATAAGGCTTTCAGCTCTTCAGACACATTGGCATTGGAGTATGATAAGTTCCTATGTTGCACCTTCTTCTTTTGAGCAATCTCAGCTGTTACTGTTTAACCCCTTCCTTTTTGGATTTTGTTTGGACTTGAGGGTTACAGGATTTGATGTTGCTGGTACAAATATGGCTCCAAACTCAGTTTTCATTTTAACCATTTTCTCTTGAATTTCTTCTTTATGTTTGAGTTCGATCCCCTTTTGTACCAACAATCATCTGTAAGATGATTGAACAAACACATACTTCACATGGTTTCTTCTTGTTGGACCAAAAGAACCAATGAGCCAAGATCAGAAAACCTCTAAGTCCCACATGGTATCACAACAACTGCTGAAAGCTTCATCAACAGTTTGACAAGTGCTGAAGACTTCAACAGCTGAAGATCAAGTGCTGAAGACTTCAACAGCTGAAGAACTAAAGTGCTGAAGTACAACAGCTGAAGAACACAAGTATGAAGCTGAACAGCTGAAGAACACAAGTACTGAAGTGAACAGCTGAAGAACACAAGTGCTGAAGCTGAAGACCAAAGTACTGAAGTTCAACAGCTGAAGAGTTTACAAGTGCTGAAGATCAACAACTGATGTACAAAGTCTGAAGACAAAGACTGAAGACATCAGCTGATGCTATCTACTGAAGTCATCAGCTGATGAAACGTCTGAAGTTCAAGTCTGAAGATCAAGTACTGAAGTTTCAGTAGTTGTCACAACAGCTGAAGAGTACTTCTTCAGTAGTTGTGATATCAAAGTTTTATATTTTTACTTTCAGTAGTTTTGTAAAACGACTGAAGAGCTTGTTCTTCAGTCGTTGTAGTTTCAGTAGTTTTATGTTTTTCAGTAGTTATAACAACTGATAACACTTAGATTTGTAAGGAGATGTCAGCTGTTTTGACATCTTTAGTAGTTGTGTTTCAGTTGTAATAAATCTGTTAGATGTCACTATCAAATGACATCAGCAGACGTCACATCTCTTATATAAGAGATGTCGACCTAATTGTAATTATGACATTCTGTTACCACGAAAGCGAATATTGAATGAAATATATTTTCAGATATTCTCTCTCTATAACGTCTTTGTTCTTCATTGAATATCGTTTGTTCTTGTGAATCGACTAATTCATTGTTTGAATTCCGCTGCTATACTCTTCAATCAATCAACATAGATCACTGATCCTAACAAGTGGTATCAGAGCTAGTTAATCATTGATCGATCTAACAATTGATCATTGAAACTGCTAATTGATATCTGTGTTTGATTGAATTAGCGTATTTGCAAGAACTGGTTATAGATTATTGAATTTCTGCCGCTTTCGTTCATTTATTTTGAGATCTTCTGGTTCAATTGGTTGTTGCGTTTTGTTCTAATCTGTTTAGCTTAACCGAATTTGATTGAATCTGAGATGACGACTCCTTCTAATGATCCTCACAATACCGGTTCCTCAACCAAGCCTCCGATGCTGGTTAGGACCGAGTATAACATATGGCAACGAAATGCTTCATCACCTGTCTGTTAACAGTTCAGGTTGTTGGACATCTGTGGTACATGGACCACATAAGCCTATGGTGAACAATCCGGAGGAAACCAATCAAATGGTTCCAAGAAGAAGGAACAATACTCTGATGAAGATCAGAAACTATTTGAGATGATGCTAAAGCCCATGGAATTCTGGCCATGGCACTGCCTAATGAAATCTTTATGGGCTTATGCATCATGAAACTGCTCATGATCTCTAGAATGCCCGGAAGGGACAATTCAGTGGCACAGATGAGGTCTTAGCAAACAATAGAGAAATCCTTGCCCAACAATATGAGACATTCTCTCATAGAAAGGGTGAGACACTGACTCAACAGTTTGAGCGTTTCTCCTGCTTGATATCTGAGCTGAAAATGTGAAACAGGAATACACCAATAGCCAGATGAACAACAGATTCCTCAGATCACTGCCTGAGAGATGGGACACATACACTATTGTCCTACACTCCAGTGCAAATCTGAATAGCCTATCTCTCACCCAACTTCATGGGAAACTGCTTACATTTGAAAGAGAGATAGAGCAGAAAAGGAAACTGTCATCTTCAGGAAAGCTCACTGATGACTTTGTACCAGGCAATACTGCCTTGGTTGGTCATGAGTCAGAATATGCTTCATCTGAAATCAATTATGATGAGCATATAGATTTCTCTTCAAACAGTTCTGATCATGCATTTGTTGGTATTGAAAGTCATTCTGGCAGTAATAGTGACAATTTATGCTTTATTATGGATGATCTGAAAGGAATTGCTGATGATGATCTAGAAGAGATGGATATTCTGAGCCAAATGGCACTGATTAATATCAGATCTCAGAAGTTCTATAAGCGAACTGGCAGGAAATTTCCTGGACTCTCTGGTAAAACCAAAGTTGGTTTTGACAAGAGTAAGTTGAGGTGTCACAAATGCCAAAGGCTAGGGACACTTTGCAAGAGAGTGTAGATCAACTGGATCTAACTCTTCTGCACCCTTGTGACTTTTCCTAGTACTAGTCCACAAAACAGAGGGCAACATCCTGCTGGTTCTGTCATCATTCACATCCTAGATCTCCTGCATACTTTATTCCCCAGGGTCAAATGTCATATCCTTATCCCTGCTATTATATGCCTCAACCAAATCCTGTTCAAGCTCCAATTGCACATCAACCACAAGCATTGCCTGAACCACAGCCTTCCCAATCTCATCAACAAATCAACCTCAACAACACAGCTTCTTCACCCCAGGAGTTGTTGACTGGAGCAGTTTACCAGATGACTTGTCTGGTCATGAACAACTGTTCTCAGGTGCTGGTCAACATGGTGGTGAAAGTCCATTTGGAAATCTAGCTCTTATGGCTTTGGATTCTGCTGATACTTCATCCTCTAATGCCTCTACACCAAAGGTATCACAGGTATCCTCTGAGGAAAAAGCCAAATTATGTTTTGACACATGCATAGCAGCATTTGCATCTATTAGAGAAGCAAATGTAGCTTTAATCAACAAGAACATTGAGCTAGAACAAATAATTTCCAAAAACAAAGTTGAATTTGAGTCTGTGCTTAATGATAAAAATGATGAGATTTACAAACTGAAATGCCAAATAACTGATGATAAGGCTAGGGAAGAGATACTTCTAGAGAAGTATAAAGATCTCAAAGAAACCCTTGCAGTTACCCAGGTAGAGTGTGATAGATGGGTACAATCATGCAAAGGTTTTGAAATGCTTCTTAGTAAGCAATCAGCTTCCAATGTGAAGTTTGGCATTGGTTACAATCACACTGCTCCCCTACAGATTTTACTCCAAGAGCAGAGGTAGAATCTGATGGTGAGAGTAATAACCAATCCATCTCATCATGTGATCTACTTTCTGATACAACACAATCAGAAGTAGAAGTCAGCATCAAGCCCTCTCAGAACCTATCAGCTGATGTTGATGGTTCAAATGCTGACACTCACATGATCAACGAGTTGATCAACTCAGGAGTTAATTCTGAAAGTCCTAAAGGACTAGAGAGCAGGATTTAACACCTAAAGTTCAAACCTCAACTACTGCCAGTACTGAAGAGAAGAAAACTGTCAGTAGAAAGAGTTTGAAGACTACTAAAGAGGCAGTCAAGAAAGCAAACAATGCTTCCAAAGCACTGAAGAACAAGTCTTCAGTTGCTTCACCCTCTTTAGTTGATGATCAACCTAAGATGAAGAAGAAACCATATGAAGTATGTGGTTTGTTCAATCATCTTACAGATGATTGCTGGTACAAAAGAGGTTCCAAACTCAAACAAAAAGAAGAAATTAAAGAGAAAATGGTAAAAATGAAAACTGAGTTTGAGACCACATTTGTATCAGCAACATCAAACCCTGTAACCCTTAAGTCCTCAAAGAAATCCAAAAAGGAAGGGGTTAAACAGGTGACAGCTGAGAGTGCTCAGAAGAAGAAGGTGCAACATAGGAACTTATCAAAATCCACTGGCAATGTGTGTGATGAGCTGAAAGCTTTATCACAAAATCAGACACAGCTGGTTATGATGGTTCAACATCTGTTGGGTAGAGTTAACCAACTAGATGCTCCTATGTTGAAACCACAGAAAAGGAGATCCAAGCCAAAGGATTCCTCTTCTTCACCATCTTCTTCCTCTCAGGCTGTTGTTTCAAATAAACCTGTTAGTTTACCATCTATTGATGAGACCAGGCCCAAAACCAAAAAGGTTTGGGTCTCCAAAACTAACTGATTGTTTATTATTTCAGGGTTCTCCAACATGCCAAAGTAGCATCCGGTATGTAGACAGTGGGGGATCTATGCACATGATTGGGAACAGTTCTCTTCTTCATGGCTACTCTCAAGGAAAGAAGGGATTTGTTTCTTTTGGCAATGATGCTAGAGGTTACATCATTGGTAATGGCTTTGTCTCCAATGGAGAAATCAAGTTTGATGATGTTAATCATGTGAAAAATCTCAAGTACAATCTCTTGAGTGTCAGTCAAATGTGTGATAAAGGCCATGTTGCTCTTTACACCAGTTAGAACTGTAGGATTCTGTCATCCAAAGTTCTGCATTTGATTGATAAGGTGTTGGATGATCACACTCTCCTGAGAGCCAACAGGACAGAAGAGTGTATGCCTTAGATCTTTCCAAGAAAATAGATCTCAGACGGAATCCTTGCCTATTTTCCAAAGCCTCTTCTCAAGAATCTAAACTGTGGCACACAAGGCTGGGTCATGTTAATTTCAAAAACATGAATCAGCTTATCCACAATAGTTTAGTCAAAGGCTTACCAATAAAGGAGTTCCACTGTGATGAACCTGCACTGCTTGTTTAAAAGGAAAACAGCACAAAGTCTTATTCCCTCCTATTGAAGAGCCTAAGTCCACTGCCTGCTTGCAATTACTGCATATGGATCTATTTGGTCCTGTGAGAGTAATGAGCATGGCAAAGAAGAAATACTGTCTGGTAATTGTGGATGATTACTCCAGATTTGTATGGACTTTCTTTCTACATTCAAAGGATGAGGTTGCTCAGAAGGTTATTAACTTTGTGTTGTATATTGAGAAGCAGTATTCCCTTCCAGTCAAGTGTATCAGGAGTGATAATGGAACTGAATTCAGAAACATACACTTGATGACTTCTATCTCTCAAAGGGAATCAAAAGGCAGTTTAACATCCCAAGGACTCCAGAACAAAATGGAGTAATGGAGAGAAAGAAAAGGACCCTCATTGAAGCTGCAAGGTCCATGCTGGCTGACTCTGGTTTACCATTGACCTTTTGGGCTGAAGCTGTCAACACAGCTTGCCATGTGCAAAATAGAGTTTTAGTAAATCAGAGGTTGATGAAGACTCCATATGAAGTTCTCCATCACTTGGCTCCTCTAATTTCATTTTTCAAAGCATTTGGGTGTCCTTGTTTTATTCCCAACACAAAGGATCAACTCCATAAATTTGATCCTAAGGTGGATGCAGGGTATTTTGGTTGTTATTCATCTACTTGCAAGGCATACAGAGTCTTCAACTGCAGAACAAAGATAGTTGAAGAGACTTTGCATGTGAAGTTTAATGAATCTCCTTTGGACAAGATTCCACAAAACCCTGTGGAGTTGTTTGACTTGGACATACTGCAATATGTTCCTTATCAATCTCCAGCTGTTGCAGATCCTGTGGCTAAATCATCTTCTGCAGCATGTCTTCCACCTGGTGGTATTGATGATGATGATGATAATATCAATACTCACCTATTCAAGTTTAGTGACCAACTGCCTGTGTCTGCTAAACTTGATGTTCCTGTAGCTTCAGCAGTTCCATCCACAACAAATGCTGATGAGATCTCTGTTTCCTCTACATCTTTTGAGTTACCATCTAACTCTTGGTTTCAAGAGTCTACATCAACATATGCTGCTGCTGAAGGTTCTACAAACACTTGCACAGATCTCATTGTTTATCAAGAACTGAAGAATCACCCCATGTCTTAGATTATTGGTGATATCAATGCTGGTGTTTCAACCAGAAGTCAATTGTCTAACTTCTGCTTCTATGCTCTCTTCATCAGTCAGCTAGAGCCAAAGAACTACCATGTTGCTTTGAGACACAATGGATGGGTTGAAGCTATGCAGCTTGAGCTACTTCAGTTCAAGAAACAGCAAGTGTGGGAACTTGTTCCTCTTCCCCCAGGTAAGTGTGCAATAGGCACTAAATGGGTGTTTAGGAATAAAACTGATGAAAATGGGCTTATTGTTAAGAACAAGGCTAGACTGGTTGTACAGGGGTTTTCATAAGAAGAAGGTATTGACTATGATGAAACCTTTGCCCCTGTAGCCAGACTAGAGGCAATCAGATTGTTCTTAGCCTATGCTGCATTCCACAATCTTAAAGTTTTCCAAATGGATGTCAAAAGTGCATTTTTATATGGTAAATAAGGAAGAAGTTTATGTGTGTCAACCACCAGGCTTTGAGGATAATAAACATCCTGAATGGTGTACAAACTTGATAAGGCTCTTTATGGGTTGAAACAAGCTCCTAGAGCCTGGTATGAGACACTCTCTACTTTTCTTCTTAAGAATAATTTCACTAGAGGCTCCATTGATAAAACTTTGTTTATTAAGAAGGTGGATCAGCATAAGCTACTTGTTCAGATTTATGTTGATGATATTATTTTTGCATCCTCTGATCCCCAGTTGTGTGATGATTTTACAACATTAATGAAAAAGAGGTTTGAAATGAGTGCAATGGGAGAATTACAGTTCTTTCTAGGCTTGCAAATCAAACAAAAGGCTGATGGAACTTTTATTCATCAGTCAAAATATACAAAAGATCTTTTGAATAAGTTTGATTTACAAAACTGTAAGCCCTGTTCTACTCCCATGTGCAACACCACACAACTGGATGCTGATCAGAAAGGTAAAGCTGTTGATGAAACGCTTTACAGATGTATGATTGGTCCTTGACGTATTTAACAGCTTCTAGACCAGATATTATGTTTGCTACATGTGTTTGTGCTAGATTTCAGGCTGCTCCTAAAGAGTCTCATTTGATTGCAGTCAAGAGAATCTTTAGATACTTGCAAGGTACACCATCTCTGGGTTTATGGGATTCCACTTGACACTCTTGCAAATTAGTTGCTTTTTCAGATAGTGACTATGCAGGGTGCAAGTTAACTAGAAAGTCAACTTCTGGTGGTTGTCAATTCCTGGGCAACTGTTTGATTTCTTGGCAGAGTAAGAAACAAACATCTGTTGCTACATCAACTGCTGAGGCCGAGTACATTGCTGCTGCAAGTTGTACTTCTCAGGTACTCTGGCATGGGGTGAAGAAGCTGTGTTGTTGAGGTTGAGGAGGTTGATGAGATTGAGATGGTTGAGGTTCTAGTAGTGCATGAGGTTGTGGTACTATAGAACTTGAACTTGATTTGACTGTGGCATGTAATAACAAGGTAAGAATATGGCATTTGACCCTGAGGAACAAAATATGCAGGAGATTGTGGTTGAGAATGATGACTAGAATTGACAGGATGTTGCCCTCTGTGTTGTTGACTTTTGCCAGGGAAAGTCACAAAAGGTGCAGAGGAATTAGATCCAGATGATCTACATTCTCTAGCAAAGTGTCTAAGCCTGTGGCATTTGTGACACTTCAACTTACTCTTGTCAAAACCAACTTTGGTTTTGCCAGAGAGTCCTGGGAACTTTCTTCCAATTCTTTTGTAGAACTTCTGAGATCTGATATTTATCAAGGCCATTTGGCTCAAAATATCCATCTCTTCTAAGTCATCATCAGCAATCCCCTTGAGATCATCCATGATGAAGCATAGATTGTCATTATTACATCCAGTAAACTGACTATCAACACTCACAAATGCAGAATCAGAAGTGTTTGAAGAAAAATCAATATGCTCATCATACTGGCATTCAGATGAAGCATATTCTAACTCATGACCAACCAAGGCAGTGTTGCCTGGTACAAAGTCTTCAGTGAGCTTTCCAGATGAAGACAATTTTCGTTTCTATTCTATCTCTCTCTCAAATGTGAGCAATTCCCATGGAGTTGGGTGAGAGATAGTTTGTCCAAATTTGCACTGGAGCGTAGGACAATAGTATATGTGTCCAATCTCTCAGGCAGTGATCTGAGAAATCTGTTATTCATCTGGCTATTGGTGTACTCATGTTTGACCATTTTTAATTCAGAGATCAAACAAGAGAACCGCTCGAACTGTTGAGTCAGTGTCTCACCTTTCCTATGAGAGAATGTCTCATATGTTGGGCAAGGATTTCTCTATTATTTGCCAAGACCTCATCTGTTCCTCCAAATTGTTCTTTCAAGGCATTCCAGAGGTCATGGGCAGTTTCATAATGCATTAGCCCAGAATAGATTTCATTGGGCAGTGCCATGGCCAGAATTCCATGGGCTTTTGCATCAATCTCAAACAACTTCTTATCCTCATCTGAGTATTGCTCCCTCCTCTTCGGAACCATTTGATTGGTTTCCAGGTTATTCACCATAGGCTTGTGTGGACCATGTACCACTGATGTCCAACAACCTGCGCTGTTAACAGACAGGTGATGGAGCATTCGTCGTTGCCATATGTTATACTCATTCCAAACCAGTATTGGAGGCTTGGTTGAGGAACCAGTATGTGAGGATCATTGGAAGGAGTAGTCATTTTGAGTCCAAATACAATTTAATTCAAGCTTTTAAACGTTTTTGTAAGACCACAACAGACTCAATGAAAACCAAAAGAAAATCTCAGGATGAATGACCAGAAAACACAGAAAATTCAATCTCTATAACCGTTTCTTGCAAAACACAAAAATGCTAATTCAATCAAACTTGGATCTTGAATAGCAGTTTCAATGATCAATTATTAGATCGATCAATGATTAACCTGCTCTGATACCATTTGTCAGGATCAGTGATCACAAGTTTGATGTAATGGAGAGTAGCACAGCGGAATAAGAACAAGAATTAGACAAATTGTAGCAAGAATTTGATACTCGTATGCATTAAGAACAAATACGGTTATAACGAGAGAATATATTTCTGTAACAAGGAATGTTTCAATAATATCGAATATTTCTGATCAAATCATTCATTTATTACAATAGGTTGACACTCCTTATATAGAGTGCAATCGCTGCTGTTATCACGGGAAAGTGACAACTGGCAGATCTATTACAAAAATAACTAACTCTTAACAAACTACTAAAATGTTCACAACTACTAAGAACATATCAGAGTGTTAAGTACAAAATAAGAAACTACTGATAAGAAACTACTGAAACTACAACGACTGAAGAACAAACTCTTCAGTCATTTTACAAAACTACTAATAAATATAAAACTACTGATGAGCACAACATTTGAAGAAGTATTCTTCAGCTGTTGTGTCAAACTACTAAAAAGATGAAACATAAAACTACTGAAAGGTAAACCGTCACAACTACTGAAGAAGAGCTCTTCAGCTGTTGTGACAACGTCTGATACTTGGTCTTCAGCACTTGTGTCTTCAGACTTTGTCTTCAGCACTTGTCTTCAGACTTTGTCTTCAGCACTTGTGTCTTCAGACTTTGTCTTCAGCACTTGTCTTCAGACTTTGTCTTCAGCACTTGTGTCTTCAGACTTTGTCTTCAGCACTTGTCTTCAGACTTTGTCTTCAGCACTTGTCTTCAGACTTTGTAATCAGCTGTTGTCTTCAGCTGTTGTGGTCTTCAGTAGTTGTTGTGACGTCTGTGGGACTTAAAGGTTTTTCTGATCCAGCTCATTGGTTCTTTTGGTCCAACAACTGAAAACCTTGGTTTTGTCTTCAGGTGTTGGAAACAACTGAGGACTTGGTGTTAGTCATCAGTAGTTGTGAAACTACTGAAGACATGCTTTTGTCATCAGCTGTTGTAACAACTGAGGACTTGGTGTTAGTCATCAGTAGTTGTGAAACTACTAAAGACATGGTTTTGTCATCGGCTGTTTAGGGTGAAACAGCAGTTTGTGGAAACGACTGAAGAGAAAATTCTCATCAGTAGTTTTCATCAATTCTTAGCTTTGCAGCTGTTTCATACTGTCCTCAACACTTACTCATCAAACTTTTTAGCTGTGTTCAGTGGTTTCATAGGACATCAGTACTTATCTGTTCTTTACTAACATCAATAGTTATAACTACATCAGTAGTTTGTAACAGAATCAATACATATTTGTGACATGTTTACTAATGATCATCAGTACTTGTTTACTGAGATCATCAGTAGTTATCACTTATTCTAGCTGCAGCATACCAAGCCTTAAGACAAGGTTTTGGAAAGTTGAACTATCCAAAGGCTTAGTAAATATATCTGCAAGCTCATCATAACTAGGCACAAACTTTGGATCAATCAGACCTTTTTCAAAACAATCCCTTGTAAAATGGTGTCTGATCTCTATATGTTTGGTCCTAGAGTGCTGGACTGGATTCTTGACAATGCACAGAGCTGAAGCACTATCCATTAATAAGGGAGTCTTAGTCTCTGTAATGCCATAATCCAATAGTTGGTTCTGAAGCCATAGTACCTGAGATGTACAACTTTCAGCAACAATGTACTCTGCTTCAGCAGTGGATGTAGCAACAGATGTTTGTTTCTTACTCTGCCAAGAAATCAAACAGTTGCCTAGGAATTGACATCCACCAGAAGTTGACTTTCTGGTTAACTTACACCCTGCATAGTCACTATTAGAAAAAGCAACTAATTTGCAAGAGTTTTCAGTGGAATACCAAAGACCTAGAGATTTTGTACCTTGCAGATATCTAAAGATCCTCTTGACTGCAATCAAATGAGACTCTTTAGGAGCAGCCTGAAATCTAGCACAAACACAAGTTGCAAACATGATATCTGGTCTAGAAGCTGTTAAGTACATCAAGGACCCAATCATACATCTGTAAAGAGTTTCATCAACAGCTTTACCTTTCTGATCTGCATCCAGTTATGTGGTGTTGCACATGGGAGTAGAACAGGGCTTACAATTTTGTAAATCAAATTTATTAAAAAGATCTTTTGTATATTTTGACTGATGAATGAAGGTTCCATCAGCCTGTTGTTTGATTTGCAAGCCTAGAAAGAACTGTAATTCTCCCATTGCACTTATTTCAAACTTTTGTTTCATTAAATTTGTAAAATCATCACACAACAGGGGATCAGAGGATGCAAAAATTATGTCATCAACATAAATTTGAACAAGTAGCTTATGCTGATCCACTTTCTTAATAAACAAAGTTTTATCTATGGAGCCTCTAGTAAAATTATTTTTAAGAAGAAAATTTGAAAGGGTTTCATACCAGGCTCTAGGAGCTTGCTTCAACCCATAAAGAGCCTTATCAAGTTTATACACTCAATCAGGATGTTTATTGTCCTCAAAACCTGGTGGTTGACACACATAAACCTCTTCTTTTATTTTACCATATAAAAAGGCACTTTTGACATCCATTTGAAAAAATTTAAGATTGTGGAGTGCAGCATAGGCTAAGAACAATCTAATTGACTCTAGTCTGGCCACAGGGGCAAAGGTTTCATTATAATCAATACCTTCTTCTTGTGAAAACCCTTGTACAACCAGTCTAGCCTTGTTCTTGACAATAAGCCCATTTTCATCAGTTTTATTCCTAAACACCCATTTAGTGCCTATTGCACACTTACCTGGGGTTAGAGGAACCAGTTCCCACACTTGCTGCTTTTTGAACTGAAGTAGCTCAAGCTGCATGGCTTCAACCCATCCATTGTCTCTCAAAGCAACATGATAGTTCTTTGGCTCTACCTGACTAATGAAGAGAGCATAGAAGCAGAAGTTGGACAATTGACTTCTGGTTGAGACACCAGCATTCATATCACCAATGATTTGAGACATGGGGTGATTCTTCAGCTCTTGGTACACTATAAGATCAGTGCAAGTGTTTGTAGCCGGTTCAGCAACAACAGATGTTGATCCAGATTCTTGAAACCAATATGAGATGGCAATTCACATGATGTAGAGGAGTTAGAAATCTCATCAGCACTTGTTGTGGATAGAGCTACTGAAGCTACAGGAACATCAAGTTTAGCAGACTCAGGCAGTTGGTCACTAAACTTGAAAAGGTGAGTACTGATATCATCATCGTCTTCAGTACCACCAGGTGGAAGACTTTCTACAGAAGATGATTTATCCACATGATCTACAACAGCTGGAGGTTGATAAGGAACATATTGCAGTATGTCCAAATCAAACAACTCCACAGGGTTTTGTGGAATTTTATCCTTAGGAGATTCATTGAATTTCATATGCAAGGTTTCTTCAACTATCTTTGTTCTGCAGTTGAAGACCCTGTAAGCCTTGCATGTGGATGAATATCCTACAAAATACCCAGCATCCACCTTAGGATCAAATTTGTGGAGTTGATTCTTTGTCTTGAGAATGAAACAAGGACACCCAAAGGCTTTGAAAAATGAAATTAGAGGAGCCAAATGATGTAAAACTTCATATGGAGTCTTCATCAACCTCTGATTTACTAATACTCTATTCTGCACATAGCAAGCTTTGTTGACAGCTTCAGCCCAAAAGGTCAATGGCAAACTCTCAGTCAACATAGACCTTGCAGCTTCAACTAGGGTCCTATTCTTTCTCTCCACAACTCCATTTTGTTCTGGATTCCTTGGAATGCTAAACTGCCTCTTGATTCCCTTTGATAGATAAAAATCATCAAGTGTATGGTTTCTGAATTTAGTTCCATTATCACTCCTTATACACTTGACTGATAGGGAATACTGCTTCTCAACATACAACACAAAGTTTTTAATCGTCTGAGCAACCTCATCCTTTGAATGCAAGAAGAAAGTCCATACAAATCTGGAGTAATCATCCACAATTACCAGACTGTATTTCTTCTTTTCCATGCTCATCACTCTCACAGGACCAAATAGATCCATGTGCAGTAACTGCAAGCAGGCAGTGGACTTAGGTTCTTCAATAGGAGGGAATGAGACTTTGTGTTGTTTTCCTTTCAAACAAGCAGTGCAGGTTTCATCACAGTGGAACTCCTTTATTGGTAGACCTCTCACTAAACTATTGTTGATCAGCTGATTCATGTTTTTGAGATTAACATGACCCAGCCTTCTATGCCACGGTTTAGATTCCTGAGGAGAGGCTTTGGAGAACAGGCAAGGATGACCCTTCAAATCAATCTTCTTTGAAAAATCCAAGGCATACACTCTTCCAATCCTGTTGGCCTTCAGGAATTGACATCCACCAGAAGTTGACTTTCTGGTTAACTTACACCCTGCATAGTCACTATCAGAAAAAGCAACTAATTTGCATGAGTGTCCAGTGGAATACCAAAGACCTAGAGATTGTGTACCTTGCAGAGATCTAAAGATCCTCTTGACTGCAATCAAATAAGACTCTTTAGGAGCAGCCTGAAATCTAGCACAAACACAAGTTGCATACATGATATCTGGTCTAGAAGCTATTAAGTACATCAAGGATCCAATCATACATCTGTAAAGTGTTCATCAACAGCTTTACCTTTCTAATATGCATCCAGTTGTGTGGTGTTGCACATGGGAGTAGAACAGGGCTTACAATTTTGTAAATCAAACTTATTCAAAAGTTCTTTTGTATATTTTGATTGATGAATAAAGGTTCCATCAGCCTTTTGTTTGATTTGCAAGCCTAGAAAGAACTGTAATTCTCCCATTGCACTTATTTCAAACTTTTGTTTCATTAGACTTGTAAAATCATCACACAACTGGGGATTAGAGGATGCAAAAATAATATCATCAACATAAATTTGAACAAGTAGCTTATGCTGATCCACTTTCTTATAAACAAAGTTTTATCTATTAAGCCTCTAGTGAAATTATTTTTAAGAAGAAAATTTGAAAGTGTTTCATACCAGGCTCTAGGAGCTTGCTTCAAACCATAAAGAGCCTTATCAAGTTGATACTCCCAGTCAGGATGTTTATTGTCCTCAAAACCTGGTGGTTGACACACATAAACCTCTTCTTTTATTTTACCATACAAAAATGCACTTTTGACATCCATTTGAAAAAATTTAAGATTGTGGAATGCAGCATAGGCTAAGAACAATCTAATTGCCTCTAGTCTGGCTACAGGGGCAAAGGTTTCTTCATAATCAATACCTTCTTATTGTGAAAACCCTTGTATAACCAGTCTAGCCTTGTTCTTGACAATAAGCCCATTTTCATCAGTTTTATTCCTAAACACCCATTTAGTGCCTATTGCACACTTACCTGGGGGTAGAGGAACCAGTTCCCACACTTGCTACTTTTTGAACTGAAGTAGCTCAAGCTGCATGGCTTCAACCCATCCATTGTCTCTCAAGCAACATGATAGTTGTTTGGCTCTAGCTGACTGATGAAGGGAGCATAGAAGCAGAAGTTAGACAATTGACTTATGGTTGAGACGCCAGCATTGATATCACCAATGATTTGAGACATGGGGTGATTCTTCAGCTCTTGGTATACTATAAGATCAGTGCAAGTGTTTGTAGCCGGTTCAGCAGCAGCAGATGATGATCCAGATTCTTGAAACCAAGTATTAGATGGCAAGTCAAATGATGTAGAGGAGTCAGAAATCTCATCAGCATTTGTTGTGGATGGAGCTACAAAAGCTACAGGAACATCAAGTTTAGCAGACTCAGGTAGTTGGTCACTAAACTTGAAAAGGTGAGTACTGATATCATCATCATCTTCAGTACCACCAGGTGGAAGACTTGCTGCAGAAGATGATTTATCCACATGATCTGCAATAGCTGGAGATTGATAAGGAACATATTGCAGTATGTCCAGATCAAACAACTCCACAGGGTTTTGTGGAATTTTATCCTTAGGAGATTCATTGAATTTCACATGCAAGGTTTCTTCAACTAACTTTGTTCTGCAATTGAAGACTCTGTAAACCTTGCATGTGGATGAATAACCTACAAAATACCTTACATCCACCTTAGGATCAAATTTGTGGAGTTGATCCTTTGTGTTGAGAATGAAACAAGGACACCCAAAGGCTTTGAAGAATGAAATTAGAGGAGCCAAATGATGTAGAAGTTCATATGGAGTCTTTATCAACCTCTGATTTACTAACCCTCTATTCTGCACATAGCAAGCTGTGTTAACAACTTTAGCCCAAAAGGTCAATGGCAAACCAGAGTTAGCCAACATAGACCTTGCAGCTTCAATTAGGGTCCTGTTCTTTCTCTCCACTACTCCATTTTGTTCTGGAGTCCTTGGGATGCTAAACTACCTCTTGATTCCTTTTGATAGATAAAAATCATCAAGTGTATGGTTTCTGAATTCAGTTCCATTATCACTCCTTATACACTTGACTGATAGGGAATACTGCTTCTCTACATACAACACAAAGTTTTTAATCGTCTGAGCAACCTCATCCTTTGAATGCAAGAAGAAAGTCCATACAAATCTGGAGTAATCATCCACAATTACCAGACAGTATTTCTTCTTTGCCATGCTCATCACTCTCACAGGACCAAATAGATCCATGTGCAGTAACTGCAAGCAGGCAGTGGACTTAGGTTCTTCAATAGGAGGGAATGAGACTTTGTGTTGTTTTCCTTTCAAACAAGCAGTGCAGGTTTCATCACAGTGGAACTCCTTTATTGGTAGACCTCTCACTAAACTATTTCGGATCAGCTGATTCATGTTTTTGAGATTAACATGACCCAGCCTTCTATGCCATAGTTTAGATTCCTGAGGAGAGGCTTTGGAGAACAGGCAAGGATGACCCTTCAAATCAATCTTCTTTGAAAAATCCAAGGCATACACTTTTCCAAACCTGTTGGCCTTCAGGAGAGTATGTTCATCCAATACCTTGTCAATTAGCCTCAGAACTTGGGAAGACAAAATCCTGCAGTTCTGGCTTGTGAAAAGTGCAACATGCCCTTTATCACACATCTGACTGACACTCAGCAGATTATACTTGAGATTCTCTACATGGTTAACATCATCAAATCTGATATCTCCATTAGACACATATCCTTTCCCGATGATGTAACCCTTGGCATCATTTCCAAATGAAACAAATCCCTTCTTTCGTTGAGAGTAGTCATTAAGAAGAGAACTGCTTCCAGTCATATGCATAGATCCTCCACTGTCTACATACCAGATGCTACTTTGGCATGCTGAAGAACCCTGCATTTATCATAAAGAACTAGTTAGGTTTTGAGACCCAAACCTTTTTGGTTTTGGGTCTGTTTTCAACAACAGATTTAACCATAACTTGTTTCTCATGATTAACAGCTGATGAAGATGGAGATGATGCTAAAATGGATTCCTTGGATTTGGACTTGGAATACCTTTTCAGTGGTTTGATCACAGGTGCATCTAGTTGGTTAACTCTTCCCAACAAATGCTGAACCATCATAACAAGTTGTGTCTGATTTGTAGCTAAAGCTTTCAGCTCTTGGGACATATCTGTTAGAATTAGTGATCTAAGTTTGATTGATTAGAGAGTATTGCAGCGGAATTCAAACAATGAATTAAACAATCCACAAGAACACAATTGATATTCAATGTAACAGTAAATGGTTATAGAAAAAAAGTATTCTGCAAAAGAGATATTTCATTCATATGCTTTCGTGGTGGCTCAATGTCACACTTTACAAATAGGTCAACATTCCTTATATAGGATATGTGACGTCTGCTGATGTCACTTGATAGTAACATCTAACAGAATTATTCAAACTACTGAAACTATGCAAACTACTGAGAACGTTCTCAACTACTGATTACATCTCAGAGAATGCTAAGTACAAGAAACATAAAACTACTAAAACTAAACTACTAAAACTATAACTACTGAAAAGTAAATTACAAGTACTGAAAGGAAACCATCATAACTACTGAAGTTGATAACTTTAGCTGTTGTGACAACTACTAATCACTTTGGTCATCAGTCTTTGTTCTTCAGACTTTGTTCTTCAGACTTTTACTTTCAGACTTTGTCTTCAGCTGATAGCTGCAGACTTTGTCTTCAGTACTTTACTTTCAGACTTTGTCTTCAGTAGTAGTCTTCAGTTCTTATCTTCAGACTTTGTCTTCAGACCTTGTAATCAGCTGATGTCTTCAGCTGTTGTGATCTTCTTCAGCAGTTGTAATGTCTGTGGGACTTAAAGGTTTTTCTTATCAGGCTCATTGGTTCTTTTGGTCCAACAAACTCCCCCTGAACCAATGCAGCCAAAACCTCTAAACTTATTGATGATCCCACTTATTCTTGGCAGAAACACCCTCTTGATCAGCTTCAGAGGTAATCAGTTAAGCACAGGCCGGAAAAGTTTCTAATCTTTTGATTGGCTAAGTATGGAAGGGAACTCTGTTTTGGGGAAATTGAACACAGAGTCTTATTCCAACCATGAAACCTAATTCCCATGAATGAGTCTATAAGACTCATTAGCATAGGCCTCAAGGAGAACAACTTTTTCCTCCTTGGTGAGTTCTTCTGCTTCTCCCTCGAAGAAGAACTCTGGGCCATAATACTCAGACATGTATCTCACTGTCTTTCCATTTTTCAAGTCCACAGTTGTTATCTCTCTATAAGCAAATTCATCAGGGTGAGAGTCTTCAAGCAACAACTGGAGTTCACTCTTCTGAAGATCTTCAAGTCTTTTGTATAACAACCCCTTCTTGATCATTTTGTTCTCAAGAATAGATTGAGGGGTTGTCTTGGATTTGTGAGCTCTCTTGAATTCTTCAATGATTTCCCAGGGTGAGACTACCATGGCCAATGTAATTGCAGCATTCAAGGTCTTCTTCACTTGGCCATGATATCTACTTGGTATATTCTTCTTATGAATTCTAGAACTTACCCTGGGGTCTGGCCAGATCCGCACTCTTTCTTTTTGATGTTGAAAAGTATGTCTAAGAGTGTACAACCTCAGAGCATGTTTCTTCATTTCTTGAATGGATAAGGACTGAGGGAAATCCTTATCAACCATCTTGAGAAACTTCTCATTGTGCTGTTTCTGCTGTTCTGCTTCTTCAATCTTTACCTTCACTATCTGCATTTGTAAGTCAGGAGTAACCACTTGTTGACTTCTGTGCTCAGGTGATTTGAGTTTGAGAACAGTAGAGATTGGCAGACTATCATCATCATCGTCCTCTTCTTCATCTTCTTCTACCCTCAACACCCTTCTCCTCCTTCTGGGTGTATCACTGGGTAAGGTTTGAGGTGGTTTTTGGGGTAAAGGGATTGGTTTTGTGGGTTGAGTTGTGGGTGGCTTTGGTTTAGGGATAGATTTGGGAGATTTTAGAGATAAGGGTTGTGTTTGAGTGGGAGTGTGAGAAGACTGACTTAGCATTTTGGTGGTGAGTTTGGCTTTGGAGAGCTTTGCCATTTCAGTTTTCTTCCCTGCACCTGCTTCATCGAGTGCTTCAATTATCAACCCCTTATTATAGCCTCCAGCAGAGCAGATCTTCTTGGTTATCTCCAGGATACTGTCTCTGGACCAGGCCTTTATCTCTATCAATGATCTTCCAAGGTATTTGGCAATGAATATGATCATTATCTCCAATCTTTCCCTTTCCAACACACTATAACCGGCCCATCTAGCTTGAATCTCTTCTATTCCCAGCCTTTTGATCTTAGTGTCTAGTGTGGCTATGTCATGACCTTGTCGAAAGAGCTGATCTATAATTTTATCCATGGATCTGCTGTGAGCTTCATCAGCATCTTTGACAAGATCTTCTAAGGATTTATCTTCATCAGCTTTTGACTCAGCACTTTTCTTTCTTTTATATGTGATCAGCTGTTCAGAGATCAGTTCTTTCTCCACCTCCTTCTCTTTTGTAGGTTCTTTCTCATCATCAACTCTTTTTCTTTTCTTTTCTTTCACTGCCTTAGACTTGGGAGTCTCCCCTTTTTGGTTGCATTGGGATCAGGGGCTTGAAAGGTAGAAAGAGATTTGTGAACATCATCATCAATGAGGGTTTGTAGATTTGAGGATATCCTCTCATCAATGGCTTTATGCACTATGTCAGTGATGATGGGAGTGATGAGAGGTAAGGAGTTTTGAAAGATAGCAACCATCTGCTCAGAGGGGTTCTGTCCCTGAGAGGTGGTGCCAAAAGTAGTGGCCGGTGGTTCAGTTACGTGTGTAGGCTCAGTGTTTGGGGAACCTTCAATGGAAGGTGCCATCTGTGGGGTTTGTGAGGTAGATGGACTTTGATCCTGAGACATTTTGGCTAACAACTCTTTGAGTCTGCTCAGCTCAGTCTCAAGGATGGTATTATGGGCTAATACATCATAGAAAAAGCCCAGGTCATCATCAGTTTGTGCTGAATCACCTGACCTCTTGATTGAATCAGGATGTACATGCTCTGAGTGTAGATCAGTAGAAGCATGTGCCCCTTGTTCTTGGTACTGGGGACTTCCTGCCTTAGGACTGTGTCCTTCATTGGTAGTTGCCTTTGGTAAGGTCTTATGGATGTTACCAACTGCATCCTGATCATTTGCTGAATCGATAGAAGTGGCAGCCTTACCAGATTTCTATTCTCCGTTTCTACCCTTGGAGAGTTAACATTGTGTTGGACCAAAAGAACCAATGAGCCGGATCCAAAAAACCTTAAGTCCCACAGACGTCATAACAACTGCTGAAGTCCACAACAACTGAAGACACAAGTGCTGAAGACAAAGTCTAAAGACATAAGTGCTGAAGACAAAGTCTGAAGACAAGTGCTAAAGACAAAGTCTGAAGACACAAGTGCTGAAGACAAAGTCTGAAGACACAAGTGCTGAAGACAAAGTCTGAAGACACAAGTGCTGAAAACAAAGTCTGAAGACACAAGTGCTGAAGACAAAGTCTGAAGACAAGTGCTAAAGACAAAGTCTGAAGACACAAGTGCTGAAGACAAAGTCTGAAGACACAAGTGCTGAAGACAAAGTCTGAAGACACAAGTGCTGAAGACAAAGTCTGAAGACACAAGTGCTGAAGACAAAGTCTGAAGACACAAGTGCTGAAGACAAAGTCTGAAGACAAGTGCTGAAGACCAAGTATCAGACGTTGTCACAACAGCTGAAGAGGTCTTCTTCAGTAGTTGTGACGGTTTTCTTTCAGTAGTTTTATGTTTTTCTTTTCAGTAGTTTTGTAAAACGACTGAAGAGCTTGTTCTTCAGTCGTTGTAGTTTCAGTAGTTTCGTATCAGTATTTTATGTTTTATACTTAGCACTCTGATATGTTCTCAGTAGTTGTGAACATTTCAGTAGTTTGTTAGTTTTAGTTATTTTTGTAATAAATCTGCCAGATGTCACTATCCCGTGATATCAGCATGATTGCACTCTATACAAGGAGTGTCAACCTAATTGTAATCGGTGAATGATTGAGCAGAAACATTTGATATTATTGAAACATTCCTTTTCACAGAAATATATTCTCTCGTTACAACCATATTTGTTCTTAATGCATACGAATATCAAATTCTTGCTATAATTTGTCTAATTCTTGTTCTTATTCCGCTGCGTTACACTCTAATCCATCAAACTTGAGATCACTGATCCTGTCAAATGGTATCAGAGCAGTTTCATCATTCCAAGTTTGATTGAATTAGCATTTTTGCAAGAAACGGTTATAGAGATTGAATTTTCTGTGTTTTTGGTCATTCATCCTGAGATTTATTCTTAGTTTTCATTGAGTCTGTTGTGGTCTGTGTAAAATCTTTTAAAAGCTTGAATAAATTGTATTTGGACTCAAAATGACTACTCCTTCCAATGATCCTCACAATACTAGTTCCTCAACCAAGCCTCCAATGCTGGTTAGGAGTGAGTATAACATATGGCAACGACGAATGCTCCATCACCTGTCTGTTAACAGCTCAGGTTGTTGGACATCAGTGGTACATGGTCCACACAAGCCTATGGTGAATAACCCGGAAACCAATCAAATGGTTCCGAAGAGGAGGGAGCAATACTCAGATGAGGATAAGAAATTGTTTGAGATTGATGCAAAAGCCCATGGAATTCTGGCCATGGCACTGCCCAATGAAATCTATTCTGGGCTAATGCATTATGAAACTGCCCATGACCTCTGAATGCCTTGAAAGAACACTTTGGAGGAACAGATGAGGTCTTGGCAAATAATAGTGAAATCCTTCCCAACAATATGAGACATTCTCTCATAGGAAGGGTGAGACACTGACTCAACAGTTTGAGCGGTTCTCTTGTTTGATCTCTGAATTAAAAATGGTCAAACATGAGTACACAATAGCCAGATGAATAACAGATTTCTCAGATCACTGCCTGAGAGATGGGACACATATACTATTGTCCTACGCTCCAGTGCAAATTTGGACAAACTATCTCTCACCCAACTCCATGGGAAATTGCTCACATTTGAGAGAGAGATAGAACAGAAACGAAAACTGTCATCATCTGGAAAGCTCACTGATGATTTTGTACCAGGAAACACTGCCTTGGTAAGTCATGAGTCAGAGTATGCGGGATCAGAATGCCACTATGATGAGCATATTGATTTCACCTCAAACAATTCTAATCATGCCTTTGTGAGTGTTGGTTGTCATTCTGGTAATAATAGTGACAATCTATCCTTTATCATGGATGATTTGAAGGGCATTACTGATGATGATTTAGAAGAGATGGATATTTTGAGCCAAATGGCCTTGATCAATATCAGATCTCAGAAATTCTACAAGAGAACTGGCAGGAAATTTCCTGGACTCTCTGACAAAACCAAAGTCGGTTTTGACAAGAGCAAGTTCAAGTGTCACAAATGCCACAGGCTTGGACACTTTGCAAGAGAATGTAGATCAACTGGATCTAACACTTCTGCACCCTTTTTGACTTTTCCAAATAACAATTCACAATCCAAAGGGCAACATTCTGCTGGTTCTAGTCATTCATCACACCCTCAATCTCCTGCAAATTTTGTTCCTCAGGGTCAAATGCCATATCCTTATCCCTGCTATTATATGCCACAATCAAATCAAGTTCAAGCTCCTATAGTACCACATCTCATGCACTACCAGAACCTCAACCATCTCCATCTCAATCACAACCTCATCACAGCTTCTTCACACCTGGAGTCGTTGACCGGAGTAGCTTACCTGATAACTTGTCTGGTCACATTGAGCAATACTATGCTGGTGCTAGTCAACATGGTGGTGCACCCTTTTGGAAATCTTGCTCTCATGGCCCTGGAGTCTACTGAGGGTTCCTGTTCAAATGCATCATCTTCACAGGTACTCAGGTATCTTCAGAGGCTAAAACCAAGTTATGTTCTGAATCATGCATAGCTGCCTTTGTCTCTATTAGAGAGGCAAATGTAGCATTAATAAATCAAAAACTTGAGTTTGAGAAAACCATTTTCAAAAGAAAAGCTGAGTATGAGTCTGCTCTTAACAGTAAAAGTGATGAGATTTATAAGCTTAAATGCTAATTAAATGATGAAAAGGCCAAGCTAGAGGTTATTCTGGAAGACCACAGGAGTCTCAACGAAAAATTGCAGTGACCCAAGTTGAGTGTGAACGTTGGGTCTCATCATGCAAGGGATTTGAAATGCTTCTTAGCAAGCAAACTGCTTCAAATGTGAAGTTTGGCATTGGTTACAACCATACTGCTCCACCAACAGACTTTACTCCTAACTCCATAGTTAAGTCTGAAAGTGAAAGCAATCTCCAAACCACATTATCGTGTGAGTCATTCTCCAATGATAATCTAAGATCAGAGAATGAAACCAGTGTTAAGATCTCAACAAATAAATTGACTGATGGTCTAACTACTAAGACTCATATGAAGCTGAGTACTTCAGATTTGTTCCTCAATATACCCCAAGTACTGAAAGAGACCCAACATCTGAAAGCATTTCAAATCACTTGAAATACAAGGACTAACAACTGCTGAGGAATCCATCAAACAGTCTATTAGGACGGATGGAAAACAGTTGAATTACCAGTCTTCAGCTGTTACAAATCCTTTAGTACCTAGTACTGATAGGAGGAAAGTACTGAAGATCACACCTTCAGTAGTTTCCACTTCAGCAGTAAAGATGTCCAAGATGAAGAATAAACCATGTGAAATTTGTGGTAAATTCAATATCTATCTGATGAATGTTGGTACAAAAAGGTTTAAAGCTCCAAAGGGATGAGCTCATTAAACTAGAAATAAATAAAATGAAAACTGAGTTTGAGACCAAGTTTGTACCATAATCATCTCAACCTGATAACCCAAGGCCTTACCCAATCCACTAAGAAGGATACGGTTTATCAGAAGACAGCTGATATTGTTCCTCATGATAAACATAAGACTAAGTCTGTGAAATCTAAGAAGGAAGAAATGGTGGGTCACAGGAACTCATCAAAAACAAGCTCTGGAGTGTCAAATGAACTGAAAGCTCGAGCTTCAAATCAGACACAGCTTGTTATGATGGTTCAGCATCTGTTGGGGAGAGTTAACCAACTTGAAGCCACTGTGACCAAACCACTGGAGAGGAATTCCAGGTCCAAATCTATTTCAGCACCATCTCCATCTTCATCAGCTGTTAATCATGAGAAACCAGCTATGGTTAAATCTGTTGATAAAGTCAGTCCCAAACCAAAAAGGTTTGGGTCTCCAAGCTAACTAGTTTCTTATGATTGTGTAGGGTTCTTCAGCATGCCAAAGAAGCATCTGGTATGTGGACAGTGGAGGATCCATGCACATGACTGGGAGCGCTCTCTTCTTCATGATTACTCTCAGGGAAAGAAGGGATTTGTCTCATTTGGAAATGATGCTAAAGGTTACATCATTGGAAAGGGATTTGTGTCTAATGGAGATATTAGATTTGATGATGTCAACCATGTAGAGAATCTCAAATACAATCTGTTGAGTGTCAGTCAGATGTGTGACAAAGGACATGTTGCTCTTTCCACAAGCCAGAACTGTAGGATTCTATCTTCCAAGGTTCTGAGCCTGATTGACAAAGTACTGGATGATAATACTCTCCTGAAGGCCAACAGGATAGGAAGAGTATATGCCTTGGATCTGTCAAAGAAAATTGAGTTAAGAGGCCATCCATGCTTGTTCTCCAAGGCCTCTCTCCAAGAATCTAAACTGTGGCATAGAAGGCTGGTTCATGTTAATCTCAAAAACATGAATCAGCTGATCCACAAGAGTTTAGTGAGAGGTCTTCCAATAAAGGAGTTCAATTGTGATGAAATCTGCACTGCATGCTTAAAAGGGAAACAACTAAAGTTTCATTCCCAACCATAGAAGAATCCAAGTCTAATGCCTGCTTACAACTACTGCACATGGATCTTTTGGTCCTGTGAAGGTAATGAGTATGGCAAAGAAGAAATACTGTCTTGTAATTGTGGATGATTACTCTAGATATGTTGGACCTTCTTCTTGCATTCAAAGGATCAGGCTGCTTAGTCCATTATGAACTTTGTGTTACACGTTGAGAAGCAGTATTCCCTACCATTAAGTGTGTGAGGAGTGACAATGGTACTGAATTCAGAAACCACACTCTTGATGAGTTTTACTTGTCAAAGGGAATCAGAGGCGATAGCATCCTAAGGACTCCAGAGCAAAATGGAGTAGTGGAGAGAAAGAACAGGACCCTCATTGAAGCTGCAAGGTCCATGTTGGCTGATTCTGGTCTGCCTGACTTTTTGGGCTGAAGCTGTCCATACAGCTTGCTATGTACAGAATAGAGTTCTAGTAAATCAGAGGTTGATGAAGACTCCATATGAAGTTCTTCATCATTTGGTCCCTTTGATTCATTCTTAGAGCATTTGGGTGTCCCTGTTACATTCTCAACACAAAGGATCAACTCCAAAGTTTGATTCTAAGGTGGATGCAGGGTATTTTGTTGGGTATTCATCCACTTGCAAGGATTATAGAGTATTCAACTGTCGGACAAAGATAGTTGAAGAAACCTTGCATGTGAAGTTCAATGAATCCCCTAAGGATACAATTCCACAAAACCCTGTGGAGTTGTTTGATCTGAACATTCTACAATATTTTCCTTATCAACCACCTGCTATTGCAGATCATATGAATCCATCATCTTCTATAGCTAGTCATCCATCTAGTGTTACTGATGATGATGATGATCAGTAATCACCTTTTCAAGTTTAGTGATCAACTGCCCGATTCAGCTAGACCTGATGTTCCTGTAGCTTCAGTAGCACAATCCACAACAAATGCTGATGAGATTTCTACAACTTCAACTTCCTTTGAATTACCATCTACTGATTGGTTTCAAGGAAATGCTTCACCACACCATCATTTGCTGCTGAGCCTGCTACAAACACTTGCACAGATCTTATTGTGTACCAAGATCTGAAGAATCACCCTATGTCTCAAATCATTGGTGATATCAATGCTGGCGTTTCAACAAGAAGTCAATTGTCAAATTTCTGCTTCTATGCTCTCTCATTAGTCAGCAAGAGCCAAAGAACTATCACATTGCTTTAAGGGACAATGGATGGGTTGAAGCCATGCAGCTTGACTTCTTCAGTTCAAGAAATAGCAAGTTTGGGAACTGGTTCCTCTACCTCCAGGTAAGTGTGCAATAGGCACTAATGGGTGTTTAGGAACAAACTGATGAAAATGGGCTTATTGTTAAGAACAAGGCCAGACTGGTTGTACAGGGGTTTTCACAAGAAGAAGGTATTGATTATAATGAAACCTTTGCCCCTGTAGCCAGACTGGAAGCAATTCGATTGTTTTTTAGCTTATGCTGCTTATCACACCTTAAAAGTTTTTCAAATGGATGTCAAAAGTGCATTTTGTATGGGAAAATTAAACCAGAGTTTATGTATGTCACCACCAGGTATTGAGGACAATAAACATCCTAATTGGGTGATAAGCTTGATAAGGCTCTCTATGGGTTGAAACAAGCTCCTAGAGCCTGGTATGAGACATTATCAACTTCTTTGGAAAATATTTCACTAGAGGCTCCATAGATAAGACTTTATTCACTAAGAAAGCTGGGCAGCATAATCTACTTGTTCAAATTTATGTAGATGATATATTTTTGCATCCTCTGATCCACAGTTGTGTGATGCCTTTACAAAGTTGATGCAACAGAAGTTTGAAATGAGTGCCATGGAAAATTACAGTTCTTTCTAGGTTTGCAAATCAAACAAAAAGGCTGATGGAATTTTCATTCATCAGTCCAAATACACAAAAGATCTTTTGGAAAAGTTTGATTTACAAAAGTGTAAGCCCTGTTCTACTCCCACGTGCAACACCACACAACTGGATACAGATCAGAAGGTAAAGTGGTTGATGAAACACTTTACAGATGTATGATTGGGTCCTTGATGTACTTAACAGCTTCTAGACCAGATATTATGTTTGCTACATGTGTTTGTGCTAGATTTCAGGCTGCACCTAAGGAGTCATTTGATTGCAGTCAAGAGGATCTTTATATAT
The DNA here is from genome assembly GCA_025506515.1 of Flaveria trinervia. Lineage (NCBI taxonomy): Eukaryota > Viridiplantae > Streptophyta > Magnoliopsida > Asterales > Asteraceae > Flaveria > Flaveria trinervia. The sequence goes on along the minus strand of CM046452.1, from coordinate 44,370,042 downwards.
CTGCAAGGCACTCCATCTCTAGGTTTATGGTATTCTACTAGACATTCTGGTAAATTAGTTGCTTTTTCTGACAGTGACTATGCAGGGTGTAGTTGACAAGAAAGTCCCACTTCTGGAGGATGCCAATTCTTAGGCAACTGCTTGATTTCTTGGCAGAGTAAAAAGCAGACCTCAGTTTCTACATCAACTGCTGCTGCAAGCTGTACATCTCAGGTACTCTGGCTTCAAAACCAATATTGGATTATGGGCATAACAAGACTAAGACCCCATTGTTAATGGATAGCTCTTCAGCTCTTTGTATTGTCAAAATCCTGTCCAGCACTCTAAGACTAAACATATTGAAATCAGACACCATTTTATTGAGATTGTTTTGAAAAAGGTCTGATTGATCCAAAATTTGTTCCTAGTGCTGATGAGCTTGCAGACATTTTCACTAAGCCCTTGGATGCACAACTTTCCAAAACCTAGTGTTAAGGTTGGTATGTTGCAGCTAGAATAAGTGACAACTACTGATGATCTCAGCTCACAAGTACTGATGATCATTAGTTTTTTATTGTCATTATATAAGTACTGAAGTTATTTTCCCCTCCGGAAGTTTTCTTTAAACTACTAGCTTAACTTCTCAGTACTTAAGTACTTTATTTGATAAAACAATTGATGTATTACAACAGCTGATGTAGCTACAACTACTACTGATTCAGAAATACATATACGTACTGATGTCCTATGAAACATCTGAAAACAGATGAAAACGTCTGATGAGTACGTGTTGAGGACAGTATGAAACAGCTGAAAAGATGAATTGACGACAACTACTGATGAGCCTTTTTCTCTTCAGTAGTTTCCCAACTGCTGTTTCTTTCTAAACAACTGAAGCAAAACCATGTCTTTAGTAGTTTCACAACTACTAATGCTAACACCAAGTCTTTAGTTGTTACAACAACAACTGATGGTAAAACCAAAGTCTTCAGTAGTTTCCCAACTACTGATGACTAATACCAAGTCCTCAGTTGTTTCACCACCTGAAGTCAAAAACTGTCTTCAGTTAGTTTTATAACTACTGATGACTAAATCTGAGACTTCAGCTGTTTCAAACGTCTGACGGTTAAAACCAAGTCTTCAGTTTTTATAACAACTGCTGATCACACCAATACGGTCAGTCATTCCACACTCTGAAAGTTAATACCACGTCATCAGTAGTTTCAAAAACTGATGACTAACACCAAAACCTTCAGTCGTTTTGTAACCCTACCCTTTAAATACCTTATCCCCCTTCAGAGTTTTCCTTTCCTCTTCTCAAACCTAACGTTCAAAAACTCTGTAACCTCTCTTCATCAATGGTGGGACCATGCAACTAAAACCACGACAAACTGTGTCGCACATCTCACAAAATCGCCATACTGGACCAAGTTCACAACGCTATTGATTTAATGTTGTTTCAGTCACCTTACAAAACGGCTTTTCTGAAGTCCCACCATATATCGAATCTCTTAACCAATTCTGGACAAACGGTCACTCCTGTCTCTGAGGAGAATGACACAGAGTCTCTTCAATCGTTTGTCCATCGTCAAAAAGTGGTCATTACTCCAGAACACTCTTCGCCAAACCTTAATCTGGATGATGCCACTTTCCCAACTGGTTATCCAAAGGGCACAATAGATCAATCATTGCCCACCATGGATACCAGGGTAACCTGAGTGCATCTACCATATTGAAGAAACATTTCTAGGATGCGAACGTCTCATCTTTACATGGTAAATGTCTGCCTTGCCCCCAAACTTCATCATGGGATCAAATGTCCACAAGGTGGCAACAGGTAATGTACTCCATCCTTGAGCAACAACCTTTAAATTTTTCTGAAATACTATTTTTAGAGCTCAAGGATATGGCCCAAAAACAAACTTGCTAACCGTTGGATATATATCCTCGGTTCATAATGGCCATAATTGAAAACCAACTTCAAGCTGAGGGACTTGTTGGCCTGGGAGTCCCTGCTACGAATGTATTGCCTGAAGTATACTCCCGGCACCACTCTGACCAATCACTTAAAATGGCTGCCAAGCTGCACAAACCCAAGCAGCTGGAACCCACCGCCACCACCTCCAAATCAAAGTCCCCACCAAACCCACTAAAAAGAAGTCAAAAAAGGCTACTCAGGGAAATGAGTCCCCAGAGGATGCCCTACAACACAAACGCAGGCTATATCCACTGGTATAACGCCCTAGTGGATACAAGGACTTTACCAGTCACAGCCCGCTCAGGATTCCTCTCAAAAGGAGCCTGCAGCAACAAAGAAGGGTACCCACTAATCTGGGATCTTCCTCATTTGAGGAGATTGCCATTGAAGAGCACACATTTTCCCCAGGTGCATACTTCTTTTACCCATCTCTACGCAACCGCCCCACAAAGTCCTACTCTCATTGTTGCAAACGTGCTGACTCAGCTGCATGCCTCTCCTCCTCCCAACAAACACCACCAAAGGGGAAAACCACAGCAATTGAGGAGAGGATCAACATGCTTCTGACAGCCCCACAACACCAGGGTTAACTGTTCTATCTCCTGGTGTGGATATGCAGATACGAACATCTGGTGAGCTGCACCTCTTTTGAATCAGCACATGATCAGACTGAGGCTGGTAACATAGCTAAGACCTCACCAGAGGCAACAGCGATGAAGGACATCGTCCTGAGGCTGGAAGTCCCCAGTTCCAAGAAAAAGGGGCACATGCTAAACTGGTCACACCCAGTGCATGTACATCCTGCTACAAGCAGGAGGTCAGGTGATTCAACATCTGCTGATGATGACCTGGGCTTCTTTTATGATGTTCTGGCCCGAACACAATTCTTGAGGAAGTAGTCAGTAGACTACAAAGACTACTTGACCAATTCTCTCAAAAAGCAAGTCCATCTGCCACCAACATAAACCCACAGATGGCACCTTCACCTGAAGGTCTCCCACACACTCAGCACTCAAAGCTTCCGAGCCACCAGCTTCTATTTCTGGCACTGCTTCTCAGGGATAGAACCCCTCTGAGCAAATAGCTGCTATCTTCAGCAATCCCTACCTCTCATCACCCCATGATCACAGACATTGTGATCAAAAACCATGGATGAGAGGCTTCCCTCAATCATACAATCCCTGGTGGAGGAGATTGTGAGCACAAGGCTTTCCGCTACTCAAACCCTTTCAAACCAATGCAACCAAAAAGGGGGAGAGTCAGTCAGTGAAAGCAAAGAGAAAGAGCATAGAGGGGAAGAAAGAAAAGGAGACTGAGAAGGAAGAGGAGTTTGTGAAGGGAGCTGACATTGATCAAGGGGTGAAAGTCACAAAGACTTTCATGTCACATATAAGAAGAGGAAGGTTGAAGGAAAAGAAAAAGAACTCGAACTCGATGAGATGATCAAAAAGGGGGATGCTACACACAGTAAATCAATGGACTCCATTATTGATCAACTGTATAGACAGGGGTTCGATACTGCACAGCTTGACTCAGAGATTAGGAGACTTGAAGTTGAAGAAATTAACTCAAGATGGGCAAGTTATGATACATTAGAAAGAGAAAGACTAGAGATCATGATCAGATTCATTGCAAAGTACCTTGGGAGATCATTGATCGAGATTAAGTCATGGACCAGGGACAGTATCTTGGCAATAACCACCAAGATCTGTTTGTCTGAAGCATACACTAAGGGATTGGTGATTGAAGCACTAAATGAGGCAGGTGCTGGGAACAGAAAGGAACTAGCAAAAACACACAAAGCCTCACTCACTACAAGAATGCTAGAACAACCTGCAAAACCTCCCACTTCAAAATCACCACTACCACAACCCACTAAACCAATCCCTTTACCCTCAAAACCAACAGCCGATGATGCACCAAGAAGAAGAAGAGAAGGGTGTTGAGGCTAGAAGAAGAAGAAGAAGAGGATGATGAGGAAGAAGATAGGCTGCCTCTTTCCACAGTCCTAACTTTGCCTAAAGCTAAACCTTTGCCCATCACTCCCACCTCATAGATGGAAGCTGTGAGAGTAAAGATAGAAGAAGAACAGCAGCAAAAGCTTCATGATGATGAGATGCTGAAAAGCATAGACAAAACTTATGCTGCTTCTCATCAATAATCAGTATGAAGAAAGAAGCTCTGAGATTGTACACCCTTGCTAACACATTTCAATATCAAAGGAAAAGGTGAGAATATGGCCTGATCCTAGGGTGGCTCACAGAATTGTGAAGAAAAGACATTCCTTCGAGATACAAGGGCCAAGTAAAAAGGATCGTAGATGAAGAGATCACAGTGGTCCTTGTAGTATCACCCTGGGAAATTGTAGAAGATTTCAAGAAGGCCTATGAAACTAAACAGCCACCCAAAAGATGTTAGAGAACAGAGTAATTAAAAAGGGGTTAGTCTACAAGAGGCTTGAGAACTTCAAACAAATGAGCTCAGTCTGTTACTTGAAGGTACTCACCCAGATGAGTTTGCATACAGACAGATTACAACAGTTGAGCTCAAAAATGGCAAACAGGCTAAGTACATTTCAGAGCTGTATGGGCGTGAAGGACTGTTTGATGGTGGAGCTGAAAATCTTACCATGGAAGAACAAATTATGTTTCTCAGAGCATACACCAGAGAATCCTACAGGCTTATACATGGGAAGTAGATTTCATGGATAGGACCACAGCCCTGTGTCCAGTTCCCAAAGTCAGGGCTCTTATCCATACTATGCCAACAAATATCAGAAATCTATTCCCAGGCCAGTGCTTAATTAGGTCATCTTCTTAGCTGATCAAGAAGGAAAATGACCAATCTTATCGCCAACAATAAGTGGGACCTCAATAAAGTTAAGGTTTTGGCTGCATTGGTTCAGGGGGAGTTTGTTGGACCAAAAGAACCAATGAGCCGGATCAGAAAAACCTTAAGTCCCACAGACGTCACAACAACTGTTGAAGTCCACACACAGCTGAAGACACAAGTGCTGAAGACAAAGTCTGAAGACACAAGTGCTGAAGACAAAGTCTGAAGACACAAGTGCTGAAGACAAAGTCTGAAGACAAGTGCTGAAGACAAAGTCTGAAGACACAAGTGCTGAAGACAAAGTCTGAAGACACAAGTGCTGAAGACAAAGTCTGAAGACAATTGCTGAAGACAAAGTCTGAAGACATAAGTGCTGAAGACAAAGTCTGAAGACACAAGTGCTGAAGACAAAGTCTGAAGACAAGTGCTGAAGACAAAGTCTGAAGACACAAGTGCTGAAGACAAAGTCTGAAGACACAAGTGCTGAAGACAAAGTCTGAAGACACAAGTGCTGAAGACAAAGTCTGAAGACACAAGTGCTGAAGACAAAGTCTGAAGACAAGTGCTAAAGACCAAGTATCAGACGTTGTCATAACAACTGAAGAGGTCTTCTTCAGTAGTTGTGATGGTTTTCTTTCAGTAGTTTATGTTTTTCTTTTAGTAGTTTGTAAACGACTGAAAAAACTTTTCTTCAGTCGTTGTAGTTTCAGTAGTTTCGTATCAGTAGTTTTATGTTTTATACTAGCACTCTGATATGTTCTAAGTAGTTGTGAATATTTCAGTAGTTGTTAAGTTTTAGTTATTTTTGTAATAAATCTGCCAGATGTCACTATCCCGTGATATCAGCAGTGATTGCACTCTATATAAGGAGTGTCAACCTAATTGTAATCGGTGATGATTGAGCAGAAACATTTGATATTATTGAAACATTCCTTTTCACAGAAATATATTCTCGTTACAACCGTATTTGTTCTTAATGCATACGAATATCAAATTCTTGCTATAATTTGTCTAATTCTGTTCTTATTCCGTTGCGTTACACTCTAATCCATCAAACATGAGATCACTGATCTGTCACATTGTAAACCCAGTGATGTGGGTTATCAGAAGCATTTTGGTCCTCCCTCAATAGTTGAGGTATTCCAGTGGTAAGTGGTTTCTAGGGAGGGGGTGAGGAATGCAACTGACTCAGCATTTAGCAACTATTAGTGTTGGGCTTTGAGGGGCAGTTGCATGTGGAGATTGGTCTGAAGCAGATTCCACCTGGGGTGAGAGGTGCTCTTCAATGGTAACCCTCTCAATTGAGATAGGTTCCAGAAATGTGGGATCCCCAATTGTGGTTGCAATAGGATCCTATTCAGGATACCTGTGTGGCTTCAGCAGGTTGAGTCTTGGACATAACTGGGGGTTATAACCAGTATGTATTTCCTGTGTTTGTGGGACAGGGGCATCCTCAGGGGACTCATCTCCCTAATTAGCCTTTTTGGGCTTTTTGGATTGGGGTTTGGTGGGGACTTTGGATCTGGAAGTGGAGGTTGTGGGTTGCTCTGCTTGGGTTTTAGCATCTGGGCAGCCCCTTTAAGAGTAGGGTCTGAGTATGTCGGGAGTATACTTCAGCTAAAATAGCTGGAGCAGGGACTCCAAGACCAACAAGGCCATCAGATAGTAATTGATTCAAAATTATGGGCATCAGAAACCTGGGATAAAGTATCCATCTGTTTGCCACATGTTTCTGAGCCAGATCCTTTAGTTCCATGAACACTATCTCAGAAAAATTTAGATTTTGGCGTTCAAGGATAGGGAACAATACCTGTTGCCATCGGGAAGACATCTGATCCCAAGAAGATGTCTTTGATTCAAGGCAGACATTCACAATATGAAAGATAAGTCGTTCAGCATCATGGAAGTGCTTTTTAAGTATGGTTGTAGCACTTAAGTCGCCTTCATACCCGTTATGGATAAAAGACATATCAGTGGTGCCTTTCGGGTATTCTTTAGGATAGGAGCCATCATGCAAATTTAGGGTTTTGCAAATGATGTCAGGGGTGATGAGCACCTGTTTCTGGTTCACCAACGACTGGAGAGTGATTTGTCTATCTTCTCACCAGTTATTACAGAGACGTTGGTCCAGAACTGGGATAAGGAGTCAGGATATATGGTAGGATTCAGAAGAAAGGCTGTTCTGTATGGGGAATCCACCATAAGATCGATGGCAGTGTCAACTTGTTCCAGAAGGCCGATTTCAAAAGGTAGGCAACACAGTTGTGTCGGGGTTTGAGTTTCATGGTCGCCATTGTTGAGAGAGAAAGGTTTGAAAATGGCTAATGAAACGTTTATCTATAAGTGCAGGTATTTATAGGTTAAGAAAAGGCTGAAAAGAAAACGAGTGAAAGTGTTGGTGTTGGCATCAGTTGTTATGAAAACAACTGAAGACGTGGTTTTAACTATCAGACATTTGAAAACACTGAAGACTTGGTTTTAGTCATCAATAGTTGTGAAACTACTGAAAACCTTGGTTTTGTCTTCAGCTATTGTAAACAACTGAGGACTTGGTATTAGTCATCAGTAGTTGTGAAACTACTGAAGACATGGTTTTGTCATCAGCTGTTTAGAGTGAAACAGCAGTTTGTGGAAACGACTGAAGTGAAAATTCTCATCATAGTTTTCGTCAATTCTTAGCCTTTCAGCTGTTTCATACTGTCCTCAACACTTACTCATCAGATTTTTAGTTGATTTCAGTTGTTTCATAGGACATCAGTACTTATCTGTTTTTACTGACATCAGGAGTTATAACTACATCAGTAGTTGTAACTGCATCAGTTTCTTTTAACAGAATTAGTACATATTTGTGACATGTTTACTAATGATCATCAGTACTTGTTTACTGAGATCATCAGTAGTTATCACTTATTCTAGCTACAGCATACCAAGCCTTAACACAAGGTTTTGGAAAGTTGAACTATCCAAAGGCTTAGTAAATATATCTGCAAGCTCATCAGCACTAGGCACAAACTTTGGATCAATCGGACCTTTTTCAAAACAATCCCTAATAAAATGGTGTCTGATCTCAATATGTTTGGTCCTAGAGTGCTGGACTGGATTCTTGACAATGCACAGAGCTGAAGCACTATCCATTAATAATGGAGTCTTAGTCTCTGTAATGCCATAATCCAATAGTTGGTTTTGAAGACAGAGTACCTGAGATGTACAACTTGCAGCAACAATGTACTCTGCTTCAGCAGTGGATGTAGCAACAGATGTTTGTTTCTTACTCTGCCAAGAAATCAAACAGTTGCCTAGGAATTGACATCCACCAGAAGTTGACTTTCTGGTTAACTTACACCCTGCATAGTCACTATCAGAAAAAGCAACTAATTTGCATGAGTGTCCAGTGGAATACCAAAGACCTAGATATTGTGTACCTTGCAGATATCTAAAGATCCTCTTGACTGCAATCAAATGAGACTCTTTAGGAGCAGCCTGAAATCTAGCACAAACACAAGTTACAAACATGATATCTGGTCTAGAAGCTATTAAGTACATCAAGGATCCAATCATACATCTGTAAAGTGTTTCATCAACAGCTTTACCTTTCTGATATGCATCCAGTTGTGTGGTGTTGCACATGGGAGTAGAACAGGGCTTACAATTTTGTAATCAAACTTATTCAAAAGTTCTTTTGTATATTTTGATTGATGAATAAAGGTTCCATCAGCCTTTTGTTTGATTTGCAAGCCTAGAAAGAACTGTAATTCTCCCATTGCACTATTTCAAACTTTTGTTTCATTAGACTTGTAAAATCATCACACAACTGGGGATCAGAGGATGCAAAAATAATATCATCAACATAAATTTGAACAAGTAGCTTATGCTAATCCACTTTCTTTATAAACAAAGTTTTATCTATTGAGCCTCTAGTGAAATTATTTTTAAGAAGAAAATTTGAAATTGTTTCATACCAGGCTCTAGGAGCTTGCTTCAAACCATAAAGAGCCTTATCAAGCTGATACACCCAATCAGGATGTTTATTGTCCTCAAAACCTGGTGGTTGACACACATAAACCTCTTCTTTTATTTTACCATACAAAAATGCACTTTTGACATCCATTGAAAAATTTAGATTGTGGAATGCAGCATAGGCTAAGAACAATCTAATTGCCTCTAGTCTGGCTACAGGGGCAAAGGTTCTTCATAATCAATACCTTCTTCTTGTGAAAACCCTTGTATAACCAGTCTAGCCTTGTTCTTGACAATAAGCCCATTTTCATCAGTTTTATTCCTAAACACCCATTTAGTGCCTATTGCACACTTACCTGGGGGTAGAGGAACCAGTTCCACACTTGCTACTTTTTGAACTGAAGTAGCTCAAGCTGCATGGCTTCAACCCATCCATTGTCTCTCAAAGCAAGATGATAGTTCTTTGGCTCTAGCTGATTGATGAAGAGAGCATAGAAGCAGAAGTTAGACAATTGACTTCTGGTTGAGACGCCAGCATTGATATCACCAATGATTTGAGACATGGGGTGATTCTTCAGCTCTTGGTATACTATAAGATCAGTGCAAGTGTTTGTAGCTAGTTCAGCAGCAGCAGATGATGATCCAGATTCTTGAAACCAAGTATTAGATGGCAAGTCAAATGATGTAGAGGAGTCAGAAATCTCATCAGCATTTGTTGTGGATGGAGCTACAAAAGCTACAGCAACATCAAGTTTAGCAGACTCAGGTAGTTGGTCACTAAACTTGAAAAGGTGAGTACTGATATCATCATCATCTTCATTACCACCAGGTGGAAGACTTGCTATAGAAGATGATTTATCCACATGATCTGCAATAGCTGGAGATTGATAAGGAACATATTGTAGTATGTCCAGATCAAACAACTCCATAGGGTTTTGTGGAATTTTATCCTTAGGAGATTCATTGAATTTCACATGCAAGGTTTCTTCAACTAACTTTGTTCTGCAGTTGAAGACTCTGTAAACCTTGCATGTGGATGAATAACCTACAAAATACCTTACATCCACCTTAGGATCAAATTTGTGGAGTTGATCCTTTGTGTTGAGAATGAAACAAGGACACCAAAGGCTTTGAAGAATGAAATTAGAAGAGCCAAATGATGTAGAAGTTCATATGGAGTCTTTATCAACCTCTGATTTACTAACACTCTATTCTGCACATAGCAAGCTGTGTTAACAACTTTAGCCCAAAAGGTCAATGGCAAACCAGAGTTAGCCAACATAGACCTTGCAGCTTCAATTAGGGTCCTGTTCTTTCTCTCCACTACTCCATTTTGTTCTGGAGTCCTTGGGATGCTAACCTGCCTCTTGATTCCTTTTGATAGATAAAAATCATCAAGTGTATGGTTTCTGAATTCAGTTCCATTATCACTCCTTATACACTTGACTGATAGGGAATACTGCTTCTCAATATACAACACAAAGTTTTTAATCGTCTGAGCAACCTCATCCTTTGAATGCAAGAAGAAAGTCCATACAAATCTGGAGTAATCATCCAATTACCAGACAGTATTTCTTCTTTGCCATGCTCATCACTCTCACAGGACCAAATAGATCCATGTGCAGTAACTGCAAGCAGGCAGTGGACTTAGGTTCTTCAATAGGAGGGAATGAGACTTTGTGTTGTTTTCCTTTCAAACAAGCAGTGCAGGTTTCATCACAGTGGAACTCCTTTATTGGTAGACCTCTCACTAAACTATTGTGGATCAGCTGATTCATGTTTTTGAGATTAACATGACCCAGCCTTCTATGCCACAGTTTAGATTCCTGAGGAGAGGCTTTGGAGAAGAGGCAAGGATGACCCTTCAAATCAATCTTCTTTGAAAAATCCAAGGCATACACTCTTCCAATCCTGTTGGCCTTTAGGAGAGTATGTTCATCCAATACCTTGTCAATCAGCCTCGGAACTTGGGAAGACAGAATCCTGCAGTTCTGGCTTGTGAAAAGTGCAACATGCCCTTTATCACACATCTGACTGACACTCAGCAGATTATACTTGAGATTCTCCACATGATTAACATCATCAAACTGATTTGTCCATTAGACACATATCCTTTCCCGATGATGTAACCCTTGGCATCATTATTAATGAAACAAATCCCTTCTTTCCTGAGAGTAGTCATGAAGAAGATAACTGCTCCCAGTCATATGCATATATATCATCCACTGTCTACATACCAGATGCTCCTTTGGCATGCAGAAGAACCCTGCATTCATCATAAAGAACTAGTTAGGTTTTAAGACCCAAACCTTTTTGGTTTTGGGTCTGTTTTCATCAACAGATTTAACCATAACTTGTTTCTTATGAATAACAACTGATGAAGAAGGAGATGGTGCTGAAATGGATTCCGTGGATTTGGGCTTGGAATGCTTTTCAGTGGTTTGATCACAGGTGCATCTAGTTGGTTAACTCTCCCCAACAAATGTTGAACCATCATAACAAGTTGTGTCTGATTTGTAGCTAAAGCTTTCAGTTCTTGTGACATATCAGTACTTGTGTTTGATGAGTTCCTGTGACCTACCATTTCCACCGTCAAATTCACAGACTTAGTCTGATGTTTATCATGAGGAGCACTATCAGCTGTTTTATGATAAACCCTATCCTTCTTTTTGGATTTGGATGAAAGCTTGGGTTCATCACATTGGGATGACTATGGTACAAACTTGGTCTCAAACTCATTTTTCATTTCATCTATCTGGATTTTAATGAGCTTGTCTCTGTTGAGTTTGGAACCCTTTCTGTACCAACACTCATCAGAAAGATGATTGAATATAACACATATTTCACATGGCTTATTCTTCATCTTGAATTGATCAGCTTCTGATGTGGAAACTACTGAAGGTGTGCTCTTTAGTACTTTCCTCCTTTCTGTACTTTTGTTTAGTACTGAAGGATCTGTAACAACTGAAGACTTGTTCTTCAGCTGTTCTCTATCAGCAGTTGTTAATCCTTTTATTTTAGCTGATTTGAAATGTTTTTCAGATGTTGTGACTTGCCCTTCAGTACTTGAGGTACTTTGAGGGACAACATCTGAAGTACTCAGCTTCATGTGCTTATCAGTAGTTAACCCATCCGCCAATTTATTTGCTCAGGTATCAACACTGATTTCATCTTCTGATCTTAGGAGATCACTTGAGGATGATACACATGATGATGGGGTTTGGAAATTACTTTCACCTTCAGGTTTTACTATTGATTTTGGAGTAAAATTTGTGGGTGGTGCAATATGATTGTAACCTATTCCAAACTTCACATTCGAAGCATATTGCTTGCTAAGCAGCATTTCAAATCCCTTGCAGGATGATACCCAGCGGTCACGCTCAACTTGGGTAGCTGCAAGTTTTTCTTTGAGTTCTCTGTGGTTCTCAAGAATGACATCTAACTTAGCCTTTTCATCATTTAATTGGCATTTAAGCTTATAAATCTCATCATCCTTATCCTTAAGGATAGACACATATTCTGCTTTTCTTTTGGAAAGGGTTTGCTCAAGCTCTAGATTTTGATTTATTAAAGCTACATTTGCCTCTCTAATAGAGATAAATGCAGCTATGCAAGATTCAGAACATAGCTTGGCCTTAGCCTCAGAGGATACCTGGGTTACCTGTGATGAAGATGCATTGGAGCATGAACTATCAGTAGATTCCAGGGCAATGAGAGCTAGATTCCCAAAAGGATGTTCACCACCATGTTGACCATCACCAGCAAATAATTGCTCATTACCAGAGAGATCATCTTGTAAACTGCTCCAGTCAACAATACCAGGGGTGAAGAAGCTGTGATGAGGTTGTGATTGAGATTATTGAGATGGTAGAGGCTCAGGTAGGGCTTGAGGTTGTTGTGCATTACGAACTTGAACTGGATTTGGCTGTGGCATGTAATAGCAGGGATATGGATATGACGTTGGACCCTGAGGGACAATATATGCAGGAGATATAGGTTGTGTATGATGACCAGAACTAGCAGGATGTTGCCCTCTGTTTTGTGGACTATTGCTTGGAAAAGTCACAAAGGGTGCAGAGGAGTTAGATCTAGTTTATCTACAGTCTCTTGCAAAGTGTCCAAGCCTGTGGCATTGTGACACCTCAACTTACTCTTCTCAAAACCAACTTTGGTTTTGCCAGAGAGTCCTGAAAATTTCCTACCAGTTCTCTTGTAGAACTTTTGAGATCTGATATTAATCAAGGCCATTTGGCTTAGAATATCCATCTCTTCTAAGTCATCATCAGCAATACCTTTCAGATCATCCATAATGAATCACAGATTGTCACTCTTACAGCCTGACTGACTATCAACACTAACAAATGCATGATCAGAACTGTTTGAAGAGAAATCTATATGCTCATCATAATTTCTTTCTGATGCAGCATATTCTGACTCATGACCAACTAAGGCAGTGTTCCCTGGTACAAAGTCATCAGTGAGCTTTCCTGATGATGCCAGTTTCCTCTTCTGCTCTATCTCTCTTTCAAATGTAAGCAGTTTCCCATGGAGTTGGGTGAGAGATAGGTTATCCAGATTTGCACTGGAGCGTAGGAAATGGTATATGTGTCCCATCTCTCAGGAAATGATCTAAGGAATCTGTTGTTCCATGCGCTTTAGCATCAACCTCAAACAGTTTTTGATCCTCATCTGAGTATTGTTCCTTCTTCTTCGGAACCATTTGGTTGGTTTCTGGATTGTTCACCATAGGCTTGTGTGGACCATGTACCACAGATGTCCAACAACCTAAACTGTTAACACACAGGTGATGGAGCATTCTTCGTTGCCATATGTTATACTCAGTCCTAACCAGCATCGGAGGCTTGGTTGAGGAACCGGTATTGTGAGGGTCATTAGAGGGAGTAGTCATTCTCAGATTCAACCAAATTCAATTAAGTTTTAACTAATTTAGTGCAAAACACAACAAACTCAATATGAACCAAGAGAAACTCAAAGCAGATAAACAAAAGCAGTAGAAATTCAATGATCTATAACCAATTCTTGCAAATATGCTAATTCAATCAAACTTAGATATCGAATAGCAGTTTCAATGATCAATTGTTAGATCGATCAATGATTAACCTTGCGCTGATACCATTTGTTAGGATTAGTGATCTAAGTTTGATTGATTAGAGAGTACTGTAGCGGAATTCAAACAATGAATTAAACAATTCACAAGAACGCAATGATATTCAATGTAACAGTAAATTGTTATAGAAAAAGAGTATTCTGCAAAAGAGATATTTCGATCATATGCTTTCGTGGTGGCTCAATGTCACACTTTACAATTAGGTCAACATTCCTTATATAGGATACGTGACGTTGCTGATGTCACTTGATAGTAACATCTAACAGAATTATTAAAACTACTGAAACTATGCAAACTGCTGAGAACATTCTCAACTACTGATTACATCTCAGAGAATGCTAAGTACAAGAAACATAAAACTACTAAAACTAAACTACTGAAACTATAACTACTGAAAAGTAAATTACAAGTACCGAAAGGAAACCATCACAACTACTAAAGTTGATAACTTCAGTTGTTGTGACAACTACTGATCACTTTGGTCTTCAGTCTTTGTTCTTCTGACTTTGTTCTTCAGACTTTTACTTTCAGACTTTGTCTTCAGCTGATAGCTTCAGACTTTGTCTTCAGTACTTTACTTTCAGTCTTTGTCTACAGTAGTAGTCTTCAGTTCTTGTCTTCAGACTTTGTCTTTAGACCTTGTAATCAGCTGATGTCTTCAGTTGTTGTGATCTTCTTTAGTAGTTGTAATGTCTGTGGGACTTAGAGGTTTTTCGGATCAAGCTCATTGGTTCTTTTGGTCCAACAATATCAGTACTTTTTTTTGATGAGTTACTGTGACCCACCATTTCCTCCTTGAAATTCACAAACTTAGTCTGATGTTTGTCATGAGGAGCACTATCAGCTGTTCCATGATAAACCCTATCCTTCTTTTTGGATTTGGATGTAGGCTTGGGTTTATCACATTGGGATGACTGTGGTACAAACTTGGTCTCAAACTCATTTTTCCTTTCATCCATCTGGATTTTAATGAGCTTATGTCTGTTGAGTTTGGAACCCTTTCTGTACCAACATTCATCAGAAACAAGATTGAATTTACCATATATTTTACATGGCTTATTCTTCATCTTGGATTGATCAACTGCTGATGTGGAAACTACTGAAGGTGTGCTCTTCAGTACTTTCCTCCTTTCAGTACTTGTGTTTAGTACTAAAGGATCTGTAACAACTGAAGACTTGTTCTTCAGCTGTTCTCTATCCATCTTGAAAGACGTATGATAGATTCATCAGCAGTTGTTAATCCTTTTATTTCAGCTGATTTGAAATGCTTTTCAGATGTTGTGACTTGCCCTTCAATACGTGAGGTACTTTGAGGGACAACATCTGAAGTACTCAGCTTCATGTGCTTATCAGTAGTTAACCCATTAGGCAATTGATTTGCTGAGGTATTAACACTGATTTCATCTTCTGATCTTGGGAGATCACTTGAGGATGATACACATGATGATGGGGTTTGGAAATTACTTTCACCTTCAGGTTTTACTATTGATTTTGAGTAAAATTTGTGGGTGGTGCAATATGATTGTAACCTATTCCAAACTTCACACATTCGAAGCATATTGCTTGCTAAGCAGCATTTCAAATCCCTTGCAGGATGATACCCAGCGGTCACGCTCAACTTGGGTAGCTGCAAGTTTTTCTTTGAGTTCTCTGTGGTTCTCAAGAATGACATCTAACTTAGCCTTTTCATCATTTAATTGGCATTTAAGCTTATAAATCTCATCATCTTTATCCTTAAGGATAGACACATATTCTGCTTTTCTTTTGGAAAGGGTTTGCTCAAGCTCTAGATTTTGATTTATTAAAGCTACATTTGCCTCTCGAATAGAGATAAATGCAGCTATGCAAGATTCAAAACATAGCTTGGCCTTAGCCTTAGAGGATACCTGGGTTACCTGTGATGAAGATGCATTGGAGCATGAACTATGAGTAGATTCCAAGGCAATGAGAGCTAGATTCCCAAAAGGATGTTCACCACCATGTTGACCATCACCAGCAAATAATTGCTCATTACCAGAGAGATCATCTGGTAAACTGCTCCAGTCAACAATACCAGGGGGAAGAAGCTGTGATGAGGTTGTGATTGAGATGATTGAGATAGTAGAGGCTCAGGTAGGGCGTGAGGTTGTTGTGCATTACGAACTTGAATTGGATTTGGCTGCGGCATGTAATAGCAGGGATATGGATATGACATTGGACCCTGAGGGACAAAATATGCAGGAGATATAGGTTGTGCATGATGACCAGAACTAGCAGGATGTTGCCCTCTGTTTTGTGGACTATTGCTTGGAAAAGTCACAAAGGGTGCAGAGGAGTTAGATCTAGTTTATCTACAGTCTCTTGCAAAGTGTCCAAGCCTGTGGCATTTGTGACACCTCAACTTACTCTTCTCAAAACCAACTTTGGTTTTGCCAGAGAGTCCTGAAAATTTCCTACCAGTTCTCTTGTAGAACTTTTGAGATCTGATATTAATCAAGGCCATTTGGCTTAGAATATCCATCTCTTCTAAGTCATCATCAGCAATACCTTTCAGATCATCCATAATGAATCACAGATTGTCACTCTTACAGCCTGACTGACTATCAACACTAACAAATGCATGATCAGAACTGTTTGAAGAGAAATCTATATGCTCATCATAATTTCTTTCTGATGCAGCATATTCTGACTCATGACCAACTAAGGCAGTGTTCCCTGGTACAAAGTCATCAGTGAGCTTTCCTGATGATGCCAGTTTCCTCTTCTGCTCTATCTCTCTTTCAAATGTAAGCAGTTTCCCATGGAGTTGGGTGAGAGATAGGTTATCCAGATTTGCACTGGAGCGTAGGACAATGGTATATGTGTCCCATCTCTCAGGAAATGATCTAAGGAATCTGTTGTTCATCTGGCTATTAGTGTATTCATGTTTGACCATTTTCAGCTCAGAGATCAAAGAGGAAAAACGCTCAAATTGTTGAGTTAGTGACTCACCCTTCCTATGAGAGAATGTCTCATATTGTTGGGCAAGGATTTCTCTGTTGTTTTCTAAGACCTCATCTGTTCCACCAAATTGTTCCTTCAATGCATTCCAGAGCTCATGAGCAGTTCATGATGCATAAGCCCAGAATAGATTTCATTAGGCAGAGCGATGGCTAGAATACCATGCGCTTTAGCATCAACCTCAAACAGTTTTTGATCCTCATCTGAGTATTGTTCCTTCTTCTTCGGAACCATTTGGTTGGTTTCTGGATTGTTCACCATAGGCTTGTGTGGACCATGTACCACAGATGTCCAACAACCTAAACTGTTAACACACAGGTGATGGAGCATTCTTCGTTGCCATATGTTATACTCAGTCCTAACCAGCATCGGAGGCTTGGTTGAGGAACCGGTATTGTGAGGGTCATTAGAGGGAGTAGTCATTCTCAGATTCAACCAAATTCAATTAAGTTTTAACTAATTTAGTGCAAAACACAACAAACTCAATATTAACCAAGAGAAAACTCAAAGCAAATAACCGAAAGCAGTAGAAATTCAATGATCTATAACCAATTCTTGCAAATATGTTAATTCAATCAAACTTAGATATTGAAATAGCAGTTTCAATGATCAATTGTTAGATTGATCAATGATTAACCAGCTCTGATACCAATTGTTAGGATTAGAGATCTAAGTTTGATTAATTAGAGTAGATCGCAGCGGAATTTGAACAATGAATTAGACAATTCGCAAGAACACAATTGATATTCAATGAAAAGTAAACGGTTATAGAGAGAGAATTCTGCAAAGGAATATTTCATTCATATGCTTTCGTGGTGGCTGAATGTCACACATTACAACTAGGTGAACATTCCTTATATAGGGAATGTGACGTCTGCTGATGTCACTTGATAGTGACATCTAACAGAATTATACAAACTACTGAAACTATGCAAACTACTGAGAATGTTCTCAACTACTAATTACATCTCAGAGAATGCTAAGTACAAAAACATAAAACTACTGAACTACAACTACTGAAACTATAACTACTGAAAAGTAAATTACAAGTACTGAAAGGAAATCATCACAACTACTAAAGTTAATAACTTCAGCTGTTGTGACAACTACTGATCACTTTGGTCTTTAGTCTTTGTCTTCAGTCTTTGTTCTTCAGACTTTTACTTTCAGACTTTGTCTTCAGCTGATAGCTTCAGACTTTGTCTTCAGTATTTTTCTTTCAGACTTTATCTTCAGTACTTTTCTTTCAGACTTTGTCTTCAGTCTTTGCTTTTAGACTTTGTCTTTAGTAGAAGTCTTCAGATCTGTCTTCAGACTTTGTCTTCAGACCTTGTAATCAGCTGATGTCTTCAGTTGTTGTGATCTTCTTCAGCAATTGCAATGTCTGTGAGACTTAGAGGTTTTTCTGATCAGGTTCATTGGTTCTTTTGGTCCAACAATTCTTGTGGAGTCGAAACAGTTGTATAATACAAGTGTTACAAGTCAACAAGTCAACAAGGCAGTTATGCGAATCCCAAGTAATCCAATGATTCCTTAACTGAAACAAATCAAATCCCAAGAGATCTGGTGTTTACTATAACAGAAACATCATTGTCTGTATATATGGATCCTAGGTTTCGATTCAAGGACGATTGATTAGACGATTGATTGAATGGCAACAACAATAGCAATACAACAATTCCACAAACAGCGAACATCACATCAATTCACTCAATCAAACCCTAGCAGCCGTCACATTATTCATAACAAACTTTGATATCATTCATTCATTATTTTGTAATCATTAACATATTTTAATGAAATATATATTATTCATTAATTATGTTTCTGTTAGTGTGTTCTTGAATCTTCATTGATATTGAAATTTAATACAAAACAATTAAACCAAGCCAACGTTGATTCTGCAAACGTTGACTTGTCTTCGACCAACACTGATAATTCTTGATTGCGATCCTTGGATTCACATACTTTGTGAAGCAAGGATCCTAAAGCCTTGACTGCTCATGATGACGAAGGACAAGATTGGAGCTTCCGGTTTGTGTCTCCGGGAGAATCCAACATTGCTAGTGTCGAGGACTTAGATGACGACTCAGCAAGTGAGGGTGATATTGCAGTGGATCTCGCGATGTCAAACATTGAAGAATCTGCAACAGTAGTTGATCACCTACCTGAAGAACGAACAAGTACAACAAGTCTAGAATCACCAGAACCAGAGAAGTCAGACACTGCTTTGATGGCTGATTCAACCACTCCCTCTCAGGTAAGTTCTACTACTCAACTATTCAATAATCATGCTTGTTCTGATTGTATTAAATTTAGGGAAAGCATTGATTTAAAATTTACTAGGTTATTTAATCATAATGATAGCTTAGTAAAGGACTACAACTATGCATAGAAGCCAATAGAGTTCTAAAACAAAATGAGCACAGTTACAAAGAAAAGATAGACCTTTTGAACAAACAGCTTAGGGAAACTAAAGTAGTAGCCTTTAACCAAGCTAATGACATTAGGTTCTATCTAAACTCCCTTGAAGATACTAAGAAACAAAAGGCAGTTTTAGAAGTAGAAGTAAATTCCTGAAAGCAAAAACTACACAGTTGGACAAGTTCATCCCACATTGTCCAACACTTAGTGAGAGAGCACAATAATGGGTAGGGTTTGGGATATAAAGTGGTTCCACCACCACATGAGACCCTAATGAATGCTAAAAGTAAACCAATAAACAATAACCCAATCAGGATCATGTGGTGTCCACTCCTGTGGTACGTGACCCAGATACCACATGTACATCTAATGAATCTGGCACTAAACTAAAGGAGGCCACTTCAAAATCACAAGGTAAAATGCCTTGTGTCAAACTGGACAAACAATTTGAAAAGGTTAAAGTTAAGTCTGGGTCAACCAAGTCTAATTCTGAACGCAAAAAGAACAAACAAATTAACCACCCACATGCTTCATGTCTAAGTCCAGAGAAACAAAAAGGTAAAGATCTTAAAAATGTTTAAACAATTAATTTTGTTAAACCAGATAAAACATCTAAACAAGAAGTGTCAAAACCCGAACAGAGTAAAGTCACACGTGTGCCACATACTTCTCCACAGAAACAGGTAAATTGGTCAAGTTGAAAGCAGATCATGCTACAACTGTGGAAGTATGGGCACATTGCATCTTATTGTCCTTATTATCAGAAGCCAAAGAAAAAGATTGAACTTTATGACACTAAAGCAAGCTCTTCCAAAAGAAGCTCCATGACTCCACCAAAAAGAGTCACTGAACCTAAAGTTCAATCTATCAGTTAGTCGTCTGTTTATCACAAACAGGCCTTACACAAAGTTGGTTTATGGAAAGAAAAGTCTTGTCTAGAAATGAGAACAATAAGACAGTTGATCTTCCCTCACCCTCTAATGGACAATGGGTAGAGTTTATGATGTGTGATGCCTCTGGGACACCCAAGCCGGTAAGGCTTGGTTCCCTAACCTGAACTAATCATTTCCATTGTACGTGCAGGGTGTTCGCTATAGTACTAAAATAAATACTTGGATCATAGACAGCGGAGCATCTAGGCACATGACTAGAAACCGGGCACTCCTATCAAATGTCAAACAAATCAAAGGAGGTCATGTTTCTTTTGCTGGAAACAAAGGAGGGTACATCACAGCTCAAGGGGAGATAGGGAACGAGAAAGTAAAGTTTGATAAGGTAAAATACGTTCAAAAACAACAAAACAATTTACTTTCTGCATCCCAAATCTGTGACAAGGGTTTTAAGGTAGTCTTTGATAACAAAAAGTGCTATGTCCTGAAAAAGGACTATGTGATCCCGGAGGACCAAGTCTTAATGCCAGCCTCAAGATGTAATGACCTTTATGTCTTGGATCTATCGAAGGCCTCAACAACGGATCATCAAGTACCGTGCTTCCTGTCAAAAGCTACTGAGAAGGATTCAATCTCCTAGCATAGGAGAATGGGGCACATCAATCCACAGAAGATGAACCATCTGATCCAGAATGATCTCGTGCGAGGAGTCAATGTCAAGAACTTCCAACTCCAGGATTTTTGTGTCGCCTGCAAGAAAGGAAAACAGACAAAGAAGTCTCATAAGGCAAAGAAAGTTAATTCTATAGAACTGCATCTTGAGCTTCTTCACATGGATCTATTTGGTCCAATAAGTACAAGGAGCATCGCAAGTGATTTGTACTTCTATGTAGTTATAGATCACTACTCAAGATTCTCTTGGGTGATGTTTGTGAAATCAAAGTCAGAAACAGATGAGTCATTCAAAGAATTGGTAACTACACTGGAGTCTCTCTACAAGCTGAAGGTAAGACAAGTACGCTCAGACAACGGAAGCGAGTTCAAGAACCAATGGATGGAGGATTCTGCAAAGAAAAGGGAATTATGCATCAGTTCACTTCCGCCTACACTCCTCAGATGAACGGGGTTGCTGAGAGAAAGAATCATAGCTTAATAGAGACAGCACGTACAATGCTAGTAGACTCAAAGCACGTTGCTGAAGAAGACTCAGGATGAGAAGTTTAGCGAGAAGGCTGAAGAGGGTATCTTTCTAGTATACAACATACCGAATAAGAGAGTTTACAACAACTCAACAGGTCAAGTAGAAGTGTGGTGTAATGTAGATGTTCAGAGATACACCACCCCTCCTGCTGGAAAAGGACCCGCATTCTTTTTCGACTATGATGGATTCTTCAAGTTCTTCAACATACCTTTATCTTCATCTGACGATAAGTTAGCAGCCAAAGATGTATGATGCCTTAAACACACCATCACAAGACATCACATCATCTGGTTCACATGGTGAGTCGACTAACCATTCAGGGGGAGCACTTGAAGCTAGTGATTCCTCCTCTGATGATGAAGCATGGAGGATAATCAGGACACTCAGGAGAAACATGTTCCCGTTTCTGCAAGTCCACAAGCATCTGACATTGATGTCTTTGAGTCATCGGAACCTCAAAATCCTACTGCCTCAGATACATAAACAAATGTTCATAATCATGGTTCTGAGGTAGCTGTTCCCACCACTCCTAGATCACGCCTAAATGTCTATCATCCTCTGGACAATGTCATTGGAGATGTAAGATCAGGAGTTCAGACAAGAAATCAGTTGTATTCAGCTGACTATGCCTCGGTAATGGAAAAAGGATACCTTCACGATGGTGCATATCGTTGTTTTGTGTCTCAATTCAAGCCAAAATACGTTAGTGAAGCCCTAAATGATGAGGCATGGGTGAGGGCCATGCAAGAGGAACTTCTTCAGTTTAAGAAGTTAGGTGTATGGACTCTGGTAGATAGACCTAAAGGTGCTAAAGTCATTGGTACCAAATGGGTCTTGAAGTGTAAGAAAGATGATCAAGGTGTCATCGTCAGGTACAAAGCTCGACTTATAGTTCAAGGATTTCGACAGGTCGAGGGAATAGATTACAATGAAGTATTTTCACCTTTGGCAAGAATGGAAGCCATGCGTATCTTGCTAGCCTATGCCTCTTACATGAAGATAAAAGTCTATCAATTGGATGTAAAGAGTGCATTTCATCATGGTGAAATTCGGGAAACAGTGTATATAAGTCAACCTGAAGGATTTGAGGATCCATATCATGGAGACAGAGTTTACAAACTTGATAAAGCTCTCTATGGGCTTCACCAAGCCTTGAGAGCTTGGTATGAAAAACTCTTAACTCACCTGTTGAAACATGGATTTCGCAGAGGTGTAATTGACTGTACACTGTTCATCAAAGAGAAAGATGGTGATCTGCTGCTGGTTCAAATTTACGTTGATGACATAATCTACGGTTCCAAGAACAACAAATTATGTAAAGAATTTGAAGTAGTGATGAAGGCAAAATTTGAAATGAGTGCCATGGGAGAGATGAAGTTCTTTCTCGGGCTACAGGTGGATCAAACACCAAAGGGAATTTTTCTACATCAGACCAAGTATGTAGGAGATATTCTTAGTCGGTTAGACATGGAGAATGCTTCCACAGCTGGGACTCCACTTGCTACAAACCATGATGTAGCACCCGACGAGAATGGTGATCTGGTTGATGTCACCATGTACCGAGAAATGATTGGATCCCTCATGTACCTCACTGCCTCAAGACCTGATATCATGTATGCAATGTGTCTATGTTCAAGATATCAGGCCAAACCAAAGGTTAACCATCTAATCGAGGTCAAAAGGATATTTTGTTGTCTGAAGGGTACTCCTACACTTGGATTGTGGTATCCACATGATGATGACTTTGAGCTTACCGCGTACAGCAATTCAGATTATGGCAGCTGCAAGATGAATTACAAATCTACATCAGCAGGTTGTCAATTCTTTGGGAGAAGATTAATCACGTGGCAGTGTAAGAAGCAGACATCAGTTGCGTTGTCAACTTGTGAAGGTGAGTATGTTGTTGCGGCAAGCTGCTGTTCTCAAATCATCTGGTTTCAACAACAGATGCGGAACTACGGTTTGAATTTTTCTAACGCCCCTATTTTTGTTGATAATTCTGCTACAATAGTCGTTTCTAAAAATCCTATCCAGCATCCTAAGACCAAATACATCGGCATAAATTTTCACTTTATACGTGATTGTTTTGAAAAGAATCTAATCGATGTTGTTAAAATAAATACGGATTTTCAACGCACTAACCTCTATATAAATGCCTTTGATAAACCACGTTTTCTATACTTGTTAGAGGTCAACGGCGTTAAAAAGAAAAGAGAGGTAATTCAAGAAGATGACCATGCTTAGTCCTACGCATAAAGTCAAATTTTATTTTATTTTCATTAATCTTAGTTTATTTTATTTAATTAATTTAGTTGTTGTTATTTCTTCGCCTATTAAAATCCTAAAAACACAATTCTTTTATGGTTTTAGAATTTTAGGGGGAGAATAGGTTAAGTCAGTAATTTAAAAAAAACGAGGGATGAGGACGGGCTAGCTGATAGAAATGAGATCGGCTCTGTGAAACTGATTCAATGACTGTGGAAAATGATAGTACACATAAACAAATTATTTGGGACTTTAAAATATTAAATTGAATTAGATGCAAAATTCAAAGTATAAGTCAGAGAAGTCTGTGCAATATAAAAGGAAAAATGATAGTACACTGGCTACTACTAAGGTAATGCAAAGAAAGTAGATCTAGAGGTTGTTGGACCACTACATGATGTGTTGGTAGATTCAACACAATAGATGATTAGACCTCATTGGTGAACTAAATTTAAACTAAACTGTTCAACTGACTGTGGGTTCCCATCTTATCACTAGTTAACACAATCAGTTATTTCTAATAAGGGGTGACGAGCAAATAAACGCCACAAATGTGTGCGGATGACCACTAAAAGAGCAAAGCACGAAAAAATGAAAAACAAACGCAATCAAGCTGATAACCTATGTTGTTGGTGCGTTATGTGCAAAATAAAAAATTATGCTCTAACAAGAAGATAGGTTGTGTGCCTCTCTACTGTGCGATGGCACTGACCTGAGGATAAGCATAACCTAGATATTCTAGAATTCAATGTTGTTTGCCGCCTCTCTGCTATGTGATGGCACTTACCTGAGGCTTGGCTTCTCTTTGAAAGCTCTAAGAATAGTCTCTTTTTGTCAAAATACCCGTAGACCACTCAAAAATCTCCTGAGGAATGTTGATTACCATATAAGCGTGGGATCCACAAATGTTGGTTGAAATAATATTACCTAATTTATCACCATCTGTGTCAAAAGTTTGTGTATGGATTTAAGTGGACATTTATACTGACAATCAGTGTGGCTGCAATTCTTGAAAATCCAATCAACGTATGCACCTAGTAGTACCGGTATGATTTCCTAAAATTGCTAAATGAACCTCGATGAAAACAAGAATCAAGCATCAAATGAATTTGGAAACACGTCCTGAATGATTTGATTACCTGTATGATTCCATATTGAATCATTCACTTATGGTCAAAATAACTTGAAGCTGCCTGTTCGATAAAATAAGTCTGGTAGATTTCTATCTTAGGATTTCTACTCCACACAAAAACAATTTAGTTCTGTTAGTTAATTTTATTTAGTTTAAATTTGTTTGAGTCAGTTTAGTTGTATCTGTCGGACTATGGCGTGGAAGTCAATCTGGAATTTAAATCATTTAAAAGGATCACGTCTGAGGTGATCAAAATCTTTCCAAGTTAAAAGGATCATCTCTGAGATGATCGTATACTCAAAATGTTTAATCAATAGATAAAGGGTGTAAAATGTCAAATGGTCATAAAGTCAAAATCTTGAGTATGATCCATTCGCACGACTGGACCATGAGTATGGACCAATCATACGATTGGAACATACTTATGCCCTAGACAACCGAATGGAGCATTAGTATGCACCATTCACATGAATGGCTTACAAGATTGAGCCAGTCGCCCGAATGGAGTTGACCAAATGAGTCAGTCGCCGACTGAAACCCAGTCGGCCGACTGAATGTGATCGACTGAACCAATCGCACGACTAAGGTCCAATCGCCCGAATGAACAGAGCGAATGGGTCCAGTCGCCCGATTGAATTCAGATTCAGTATAAATAGGGCCATAGTCGATCGCATAAACTCATTACCCCCATTCACACTAAAATCGCATAAAGTACCGTTACTCTGCCGAAATTTCTTCAGACCTCATTTGCCTACTTATTTCGACATTCTGACATTCTATGGTGATTATACAGGTATAATGCGGTGCTATTCAA
Organism: Flaveria trinervia; assembly: GCA_025506515.1. Lineage (NCBI taxonomy): Eukaryota > Viridiplantae > Streptophyta > Magnoliopsida > Asterales > Asteraceae > Flaveria > Flaveria trinervia. The sequence goes on along the minus strand of CM046452.1, from coordinate 44,344,463 downwards.
CAAAATTTCGGTTTATTTGAGCCCTAATCACGACATTTGGCCCTAACCAGACCCGATACTAAAATTGGACAAATAACCTAACTATTAAGTAAAATGTTGAAATCTAGGTTATTAGCTGATTAGTAGGTTGATTGTGAGTCTAATGAACCAAAACACAGCGTCTAATTTGAAGAATTGGTCAAATTTTGAATTCCATTCGAACAGACAGTAGGTCAGACGACTGGACACCCGGATGAACTCCAATCGCATGACTGAGCTGACCGAACGACTCAATCGGCCGAATGGATAATTTGAATGAGCTCAATCGGCCGACTGAACCAATCACAGGATCAGTCACCCGATTGAACTCAGCTGTTCAGTCACCCGACCGTCTTTAGTCGCCTGTTTGGTCAACCGACTGAACTCAGTCATATGGTTCAATCGCATGATTGAACAAGGCTGATCTCAAACAGGTTAACTTGAACTGAACTTTATTGTGTGGTGATAATGTCTGCAGCTGATATTCGTCAAGTACTCGATCTGGGTGACGATGCAGATCACCCGACCAGGCTACATTCTCTGACAGTTGGAGGTGCTTCCTCAGGATGAAGTACATTAGGGACATAAACGCAGGTGTGCTAAACAAAAGCACCTGTTCCCCAGTTTAAGTACTTGGCGCATGTGATACTGAAGTGATGGCGTCGAGGAGGGGTGGGTTCGATGACCTCTCATACCAGATCCAGAATGCCTACGTGGCATTGGTACTCAACCGCCCCTTCAGTTTATCTAGTATGATTTTTGCCTATCTGATAGGAAACCTAGAGGCAAAGGGCAAGGAGGGATTTTGCATGTACCCCAGATTCTTGCAGATGATTATCGATGAGAAGCTTCCAGCCTTGCCCAAGGAGAGCCACGATGCTGTATCGTTGGAGATTATGGATGACACGACCTTGGCCGTATGAAGGTCTACAGGGGGAAGCAAGTCAAGCCCCCTGTGTAGAGACTCTTTGGGCATCTAGCCAAGGCTGATTACATGGCACTAAGTAGGTGAAAGTGGCGCCATGAGGAGAGTGATTCAGATGTTGAGCAGATTGCTCTCCCATCTGATGACTCCAACGACGATGACGGTGACACCGGCGGAGACTCTAGGCCCGCTTCTACTAGGGGCCCCACTACCCATGTTACATCTCCACCTCCTACAGATGCCACCACTGCCAGCTTTCACTAGGATTTTTGTCCTCCAGATGAGGAGGCAGAGGGTGATGACGAGCCTCTCACGAGGACTGTGGGCAGCAGGGTGGTTGCCACAGAGAGAGATTTGAGGGTGGTTGGTGGATGCCCAGGGGAGTCCGAGGATGCTGCTGCTGATTTAGATCCCACATATGCCTCGGACCCGCCCAGCAGCCAAGGCGGAGCCTCTGTGCCTAGAGGCTCAAGGAAGAAGAGGATGGCACACCCTATGGCAAGAATGGGAAAAGACTGAATTTACCTTGACCTCATCTACCACAACAGCCACTACCTCAACCACACCTTCCACCATTACCACCACCACTGCTACCACACCACATGTCACCATCTCTACCACCTCACACACCACTACCACACCTACTCCACCACTTACCCACATCCCACCACCACCATTATAGCTCATCCACCACCACCTACATCTATACCCCCTAATCTTCACCACTGCCACCACCACCACCACTACTAGCCACCAAGCCGGACCATCATCCCACCGTACATACCACAAAAGATTTTCTCTACCTCCATTGGGGTAGAGGAACAGCTGTCAGCACTCAACCGTATGGTGTTGAAGCTGTTAGCTACTGATGAGGAGAAGACTGCCTAACTACCTCAGCTTGTGGAGCTAAACGCTACCCAAGCATAGCAGATCTCACAGCAAGCTGAGCAGTTTGCCCAACTCTAGGAGCAAAACGTCCACTCATCAAAGAGGATAGAGGAGTTGGAGGTATCAACAAGACCATCATGCTCAAGCTCAAGGGCTCAAAAGATGAGCCACTCAAGATAAGAGAAGGAGATGATGATGATGATGATGATGATGATGATGATGATGATGATGATGATGATGATGATGATGGTGAAGATGATGAAAGTGATAATGATGAGGCCAGTGAAAAGGAAGAGACAAGGGAAGGGCAGAACAGTGATGATGATAAAGAAGGAGATGCAGTTGCATCTACATCAGCTCAAGGTCAAGAGAGACGTACAAACAGAAATCAAGACCAAGGAGCCTCATATTCTGCCCCTCCTACTAACGCGCCGGCTATTCAGGGGAAAAGTAATGTTTAGATATTTTGTACTTGAAACCATTGTAATTAAATTTTGGATTGATGTTATGTAATTAATGTCTATGTACATATTTGATGTTTACTGCTTTGATTATTTACTGATGCATGATATGTTATATGTTTAAATCAAGTAGATCACACATCTCAGCAAGATGAGTATGACATTGCTCCCCTTCAATAGATCAAGTCTCAACTCACAATGATACTTGATCTGCAAGGGATAGTCAAGAGGTCTGTGAGTTACATTCTTGAAGAAGGAGAAATAATCCACGACCTTACTGATGAGCAACTAGCTAAGATGTTCAGACTGAATCCCAAAGAGATCGTGAAGGATGCTCCTACAGTGGACATAGACAGTGACGATAAGCTGAATGACATAGACGAGATAGAGATTGAAGAAGTCATGGCTATTATCCAAAGTACGCTGACAAAGAAGGAAATGTAGTTCCCAATCTGGGTGACTCCCTTGTTAGTGATACTTTTGAAACTATGGATAAAATGGACCAAGAGTCGGAGAAGAAGGAAGACCAGGCCCAAGCCTCAGAAGCCGATGTCAATATAAGAAAGGCTGAATGGGCAGCATGTTTTGCTGAAATTAGAGCCCAGCGCAGTGCTCCAAAGTCAAATGTCTACACCAAACTCTATAAAGTGAAGAAGCATCACAAGGTGTCAGGCAAAATTATAGTGTGGGCCTATTTTGAAGATCTCAATGTTTATGCTGTCAAAAAGAGAGAAGGGGATCGAGTACTTTAGATAACCACACAATTTGAGGACTCTTCCGGGTTTTGAGCTTAACCAGTTAGCAAAATTGAAGTTGCTATATGCTGACCCTCGTAAGATGTCAGACTGGTTTGAAGCAGCTTTAAAGAGAGAGTACCACACCCGGTGGGTCAACTTCAAGCCTCAATAACTGGGAAACCAAAAATAATGCTGAAGTTGAGTCCTCCGCGCACGATGTCTAGAATCCCTCTACGGGAAATGCCACAGGACTTCACTCCACACTTCAAGTGGTGGTACTACGATTGGAGAACAGGCGAGGCAGTCATAGTGTTGAACAAAAATGGTAGTATGGAAACTATCATGGTGTTTGACCCCATGTGGCTCACTAACTTGTCGGCTGATGATTTTACACCTTATACAAGTGGCCACTATTCTATGACTCGTAGGATATTGTACAAGCTCTCCAATTCTAGAATGTGATACGGCTCTACTTTGCTTTTGAAATACATGCTGGAGTCACAAGAGAGGAGAAGTACAAGAAGTATGAGGAGCTTATAAAGAATGTAAGACAGTAGATAAAACTAGGTCCAAGGGGGAGTTTGTAGATACATATGTACCTAGTTTCTGAGCTTAATGTAAAATGTATTTATTGTCTTACACCAATGTAAAAGAATGGGTACTTAATTAAATACAATGTGTGGTTGTGCTTATAATGTTGAATATTACATTGCTTAGTATGTAATAACGCTTATTGAACTAACTATATAGGTTTGTGGTTGTTTGAATAGATCTAAGTCAAATAATGATTGTCATACATATTCAAACTTAATCATATGAAGTTCTCATGCGAATGGCCCATACTAATGGACCATACACATGAATAACTTCATGCTAATGAACCAGTCGCACGACTGAACCACGAGACTGGATCAGTCGCATGATTGTAACATGAGATTGACTCAGTCGCACGACTGAACACTCAGTCGTGCGAATGGATCAACCACATGACTCAATCGCATGACTGAGCCATGCAAATGGTTCAGTCGCCCGAGTGAGAAACCCTAACCTATAAATACCACTTAAATCGTGGAAAAACATAACACTTCAAAAACCTAAGTACTAAATCGTACCCTAGCCGTCCAGAGACCTCTAAGAACATGTTCCAAGTTCATAGATCGCACTAGATCGATTACTAATCATTCTTAACGTTTAGATTCAATCTAAAATTGTTTCTACGTGTGTTCTCACTGATTGGATCGCCAATCAAATTGGATTCCGCACTATTTGATTCGGTATATACGTATTTCAGTTAGTATTTCATTCAATACACGATCCTGATAGTATTGAATATATTATAAAATTGTTTGAATTTTTATTTTATATAAACGGTTCTTACAATGAATTTGTAAAGGATGATGGTTTTTTGTTGTTAAGGGATGGGGATGGAGATATGGATGGGGGTGGAGAAACTATTATGGGTGCTTTAACTAAATTCAGCTTGAGACATAATCTTGTAATCTTAGAATATGACAGTAGCAAGATTAACTTCTTATATAAGAACACATTAAAACATTGATCTTGATTGCAAATTATCTGTATTGACATGACAAAATTAAATTTAATAGTTTGGATCCAGCAACCAAGGGGTGATGAGAGATTAAGTTTGGGAATAAAAGTAACGTCTATGGGTGAGAGTACGTGAAGGAAACATAACCTTGTTGTGTAACACCTGGTAATTTTAACCAAAGAAAGAAGAAAAAGAAAGAAAAGATATAAAGCCCAAGTAGAGGGACTAAAAGTGTAAAAAGGTACAAAATTTATTTTTTTGTACAAAAGTAGCATGGCCGCCCATGCCATGCTACTTTTCACCTTTTGAAGATCAGATTTTAGAGAGAGAAAGAAGCAGAGAGAAAGCTTCGGGTTTTTGAAGAAGAAGAAGTGCAGAAGTGTGAATTCAAGATATGTGTTTTAGTGGGTTTCTAGGTGTGAACTTGTAGCAAATGGATTTGAAGGAAGTCTTACCCGAAGAGGCTGCTAAGGTGAGTTCTTAAACCCCCTTTTTACATGTTTTTAACTGCTTTGGGGCTGGAAATGCATGTATATACGTTTTTATAAAAGTTGGGTTTATACCCGTATGTATGTATGTGTGTATGTTGTGGGTGGGGTTTGATTCTTGGTCTATGTATGTGTTTGATGTTGTTATGATGATGTTTCTAAGGCTTAGAATGCATGATTTAAGCTTAGAATAAGTTTGAGAATGATTGGGGACTGAATTATGATGTTTAAGTGTGAAATAGGCTGCTCATGCGCCCAAATAGGGTTCATGCACCTAGTATGGAAACTGTCTAAGTGTTCACATGCGCCCGAGACCTCATGTGCCCATATAGTAATCACGTGCCTAGAAATAAGCAATATTTGACTAAGTGTTCATGCGCCCAGAATAGCTCATGCACCCAAGCACTCATGCGCCTGCATAGCGCTTATGCGCCTATAATTGCCTAGAATAAGTGTTGCTCATGCGCCCCAATAGTGCTAATGCGCCTGAAAGTGGCCTATGCGCCTAAGTGTTCCTCATGCGCCTGAAAGGTCATGCGCCTGCATAGTGCTCATGCGCCTGCATAGTGCTTATGCGCCTAAGGACTTAGAATATTCTGACTTTTTAGGGAAAATGATAAAGTAGGCTTTGACTTGGGTTGATCCTGGAGACTATGTAAGTTGACTTTTTAAGGTCAAAGATGATGTGATGGACATGAATGATATAAGGTGATAATGATGCATGATGATGATGATGTTATGTATGATGTTATGCATGATGGTATGTATGATGTTATGCATGATAGTATGTGTGATGTATGTTGCGTGTATGATGGTGCCTTGTACATCGATGTTGTATGCTTATGTTTATGTTCTTGTTATGCGTGATTATTTTTCCATGGATTTACGTTGAATGTTAATGAATATAATGAAAAGTATTATTTAACGTAAAGTGGATTATAATGAAAAGAAGAACGTAATGAAAGAATGCATGCATTAATGAACAAATGAAAGTATGAAAAGCTTGCAAGCATATGTATGGAGGTTCACACCCAATGAAGGGTGTTAGCTCAACCATGCGCAGGTTAGCTGCCCCAGAAGGATGCACACTGGGGCTTGATCCGTGTGATTAAGCATATGTAAGGAGGTTCACACCCAATGAAGGGTGTTACGTCAACGGTGAGCGGGTTAATTACCCCAGAAGGATGCACACTGGGGTTAAATCCATGTGATTAACCATATGTATGGTACCCTTGTCGCTTAACCTAGGTACTGGAGTCAACTTCGTGCATAATGTTCGGGGTCTTTGAAAGACCTCAGGCATAGTACCGGCTTTATGCATGACGGTGGGGTGAAGCACATGGCAATGGTCCAAATGAAAGTAAAGATTTAATGATGAATGTACGAAATAAACGAACGAATGATGAAGATAATAATGATATTATCTATGTGTACGTATGATGTGTGACAACATACAAAAGTAAAGAATGGTTTTAACGAAAGATAAAGTATGTTTTATTTTAAAACTAGAACTCACTCAGCAACGCTGACTTTTATGTGTTTCCAGTTGGCAGGTAAACGTTGCTAAGGATGGCATGGGGCGGCTACTTGACTATTTTTTGGATGGCATCCATTTTTATAATGTGTTTGTGATGTAATGCAACAAGCATTTTGTAATGTGATAACGATGTATTATTTTGCAAAAGCTTTTATAATGAAATGAAATCTCATTTTTAAATGTTTCTGCTGCAGTATTTAATTAAGTTAAACATAAACATATGTTTTATGTGCAATTATTGACCAACTGTGAGCGTCTCGGGAACGGGGCCTTACAAATTGGTATTAGAGCCAAAGTTTAAGTGAAACGGGTAAATTTTCAAAATAAACCTAAACATAAACTGAAAATGGGATGGAAAGGGAACGGATGCTAGTCCGAGTAGCTGCGTGCCATCAAGTATTTTCTTAATGTTAACCGGCATTATGTGCGCATGTTATGTGGTTTATGCGTTGTTTGTAGATTTAGATACTGATGTAGTCAGGATAGGAAATGCTTGGGGTATGAAGAGTAAAGTAAGTGGCTAATCACAACTGGCCATTGTAAAAAGGGACTTACTATACTTGACATAAACTAAGTTGTTCCCTTGAATGATCGTGTTGGTGTTTGAATCTTATAATGTGTGTTAGAGGATGGCCAGTGGTAGATCATCGAAAGCTTTGAGGGGTGGAGGTCATGGCGTGCATGGTGCTGAACCGCAACCCAAAAGAGGAAGGCCTAGAGTTGAAAAGGTGGTTCATGAAGAACCCAAGACCCTTCATCCAGAGGGCGAAGATGAGAGTGCTAACCTGAGAGCCTCAATGAAGGAGGCTGTTGTGGAGGAAGTGCATCAGGTCATGCAGACGATCCTACCGTCTATGGTGACCAAAGTGATTAAGGCGATACGGGAGGGGGAGAGGAAAGGAGTAGGCCTAAGGGTGGAGGGAGACGGACCGAGACCGAGAAGGTTTTCTTGGATGACGAGGAAGAAGAGGAGGAAGAAGAGTATGTGCAGGGACAACACGAGGCTGCAACTATGGGGCATTTCAAAGGTGCAAGCCCCCAACCTTCGATGGTAATGGCACTGCTGTTGCTGCTCACCGGTGGGTGAGAGAGATGGAAACTGTTCTAAATATCAGCGAGTGCCGGGAATATCAGAAGGTGAAGTTCGTCGCCCACTCATTTATGGACTACGCTCTGTGTTGGTGGGACAATATTGTCCAAGCTGAGGGTAGCAGGGCTATCGGGAGGATGAGGTGGACAGAGTTAAAGAAATTGTTGATTAAGGAGTTCTGTCCTCATAGGGAGATGGATAAGGTTGAAAGGGAGTTCCTGCAGCTGGAGGCGGGAACAATGACACATCAGCAATACACCATGAAGTTCAATGAGATGGCACAGCTGGTGCTAGATCAGGTGGCACCTTTGTCACAAAAGATCAAGACGTACATCCAGGGCTTGCCGGTGGATATCCGTAGGCACATGATCGCCACCCGACCCAACACGTTTAGGTCGGCGGTGGATTTAGCGGGAAGGTTGTATGACGAGAGAGAGGTGGTGGTGGTGGAGGTGAGAAAGAAGGGTGGTGCTGACCAGAACTGGAATGGAAAACAGATTGGACCCACTCCAAGTGACAAAGGTGCCCGACTGGACGGCCGACGTGTGGTCACATCGGGTGCAGGGTCGAGGAGGTATGGAAAGTGTGGGATGGAGCACACCGGTGAATGTAGTTTGGGATTGAACGTGTGCTTCAAATGTGGGAAGCCTGGCCACATGGCGAGGGAGTGTAATACTGGGAAGTGTTTTAACTGTGGCGGGAAGGGCCACATGAGCAGGGACTACAAGAAGCTGAGGGCCGAAGGTTCGAGAGCGAAGAAGGTCGTGGGAGAAGGGCAGAGGGCGAGTGCTAGAGCATTCACGAAATGTAGAAAGAGGCTAGGACGGATCCCGATGTCGTGTCAGGTACATTTCTATTAACCAAACCTTAGCCTCTGTGTTATTTGTATCTGGTGCTAGTAAAAGTTTTATTATGTTGCTTTCTATGCTAAATTGCATGTTAGTAGTGAGAAAATAGATACACCCTTTAATGTTGAAACTGCCATAGGTAAGTCTACCAAGATTTCTGAGATGATAGAGGGTTGTAACATAGAGCTAGAAGGTCACAAGTTTCTTGTTAGACCATTTGTGATGACCTTATGTGGATTTGACATAGTCCTAGGAATGGATTGGTTGGTGGACTACAAGGCGAACATTGTGTGTTGCAAGAAGATGATTCAATTGACAGTGCCTGACGGGAGTACAGTGACGGTTTATGGTGATCGAGTCATGATGATTCTGAAGGTGATTTCGATCGCGGTGGCGGGAAAGTGCCTGAGGCGTGGATGTAGTGCCTACTTGGCCTACGTAAAGGATGTGGATACGCCAACACCACAACTGACCAACGTACCGGTGGTGTGTGACTTTCCAGACGTGTTTCCCAAAGACTTACCACGAGTGCCACCTGACCGCGAGATCGAGTTCCAAATTGACTTGATACCGGGTGCCCAACCTATAGCTAAGGCACCGTATCGATTGGCTCCAACTGATATGAAAGAGTTGATGGAGAAATTGCAAGAGCTGCTTGATAAGTAGTTTATTAGACCGCGTATCTCTCCTTGGGGTACTCCGGTCTTATTCATGAAGAAGAAAGACGGTAGTATGAGGATGTGTATTGACTACCGTGAGCTGAATAAGTTGATGATAAAGAACCGATACCCCTTACCGAGAATTGATGAGTTGTTTGATCAGCTTCAAGGTGTCAGTTGGTTCTCAAGGATAGATCTTCGATCGGGCTACCATCAGCTAAAGGTGAAAGAGCGGGATATTCCTAAAACAGCTTTCCGCACGCGCTATGGACATTAAGAGTTTCTCGTTATGTCATTTGGTTTGACCAACACGCCGCCTGCTTTTATGGACTTGATGAATCGAGTGTGTCGGCCGATGTTGGATAAATCAGTGATTGTGTTTATCGACAATATCCAGATTTATTCTAAGAGCGAGAATGAACATGCCGTTCATATTAAATCGTAAAGTCGAAAGCAGATCTTGCTACAATTGTGGAGAGTATGGACACATTGCGTCTCACTGTCCTTACTCTCAGACACCGAGGAGGAAACTTGAACTTCCTGTACAAAAACCTCGCTCTTTTAAGAGGAACTCAGTGACGCCACCTAAAAGAGATAGTGAACCTAAAGTTCAACACATTAGCCACTCGTCTGTTATCATAAACAGGCCTTACACAAAGCTAGCTTATGGAAGGAGACATCAACCACATTGTCTGATAATGAGAACAAGAAGACATCTGAGCTTCCCTCATCCTCGAACGATCAATGGGATACTTTTATGATGTGTGATGCCTCTAGGAAACCCAAGCCAGTGAAGGCTTGGGTACCTAACCTAAACTAATGCTTTCAAATTGAATGTGAAGGGTGTTCGATATAGTGTTAAAACTAACACGTGGATTATAGGCAGCAGAGCATCCAGGCACATGATAAGGAACAGGGATCTCTTATCAAATGTCAAATAGATAAAAGGAGGTCACGTTTCATTTGCTAGAAACAAAGGTGGGTACATCACAGCTCAAGGGGAAGTAGGTAATCAGAAAGTGAAGTTTGACAAGGTAAACTACATTCAACAACTTCAGAATAACTTGCTTTCTGTTTCTCAAATTTGTGATAAAGACTTTAAGGTAGTGTTTGACAACAAGAAGTGCTATGTCCTAAAAAAGGACTACGTCATCCTGGAGGATCAAGTATTAATGTCTGCCTCAAGATATAAGGACCTTTATGTCTTGGATCTATCAAAGACCTTTACAACAGATCATGAAGTTCGGTGCTTCTTGTCAAAAGCTACTGAGATGGAACTTGGCATAGGAGAATGGGACACATTAATCCACGAAAGATGAATCACTTGATCTAGAATGATCTAGTGAGAGGAGTTAACATCAAAAACTTCCAACTTCTGGATTTCTGTGTTGCGTGCAAGAAGGGCAAACAGACGAAGAAGTCTTATAAGGAAAAGAAAGTTCACTCTATCGAACTCCCTCTTGAACTTCTTCACATGGATCTATTTGGTACAGTCAGTACAAGAAGCATCGCAGGCGACTTGTACTGCTATGTAGTTACTGATGACTACTCAAGATTCACTTGGGTGATGTTTCTGAAATCCAAATCAGAAACATTTGAGTCATTCAAGGAGTTAGTAACTACTCTGGAGTCCCTATACAAGTTGAAGGTATGTCAAGTGCGCTTAGACAACGGAACCGAGTTCAAGAATCAATGGATGGAGGCTTACTGCAAAGAAAAGGGAATTGTGCATTAGTTCACTTCTGCCTACACTCCTCAGATGAACGACGTTGCTAAAAGGAAGAATCACAGCTTGATAGAGACTGCACGGACGATGTTAGCAGACTCAAAACTACCTATCCAATTCTGGAATGAAGCAGTTGCAAATGCATGTTACACGCTAAATCGGGTTTTGGTAGTTAAACGCCATGGAAAGACATGTTACGAGCTACTACAACGACGTGTAACACCCGGTTATTTTAAAAACAAAGACAAGAAATGAAGAATAAAAGAAAGAAAAGCAATAAAGCCCAAGTGAAGGGACTAAAAGTGTCCAAAAAGACAAAATCTTTGAAAAGTTGGTGTAAAGGTGGGCATGGCCGCCCACCCTCTTTTCACATCAATTTTCACTTCGGTTTTAGAGAGAGAGAGAAAGGAAGAGAGCAGAACTCTCGATTGAAGAAAAGAAGAAGAAGAGAAACTGAGTTCAAGGTAAGAATTCGATGTTTTAAGTGTTCGTCTTGGGTTTTTGTCTCGGTTACATGCTTATGTGCTTATGTGCTTATGTGCTTATATGCTTGTGTGTGTCCGTGTGTGTGTGTTTTGGTGTGTTTTGGTGTGTTTTTAGGTGTTTGAACTCTTTTTCAAGCGGGTTAGAAGGAAGAAACACCCAGGTTGCACTAGGTGAGTTCTAGACCCTAGTTTAACTTGTTTTAAACTCTCTTTGGGGCTGAAAATGTATTATAATGATTTTACAATGTTTATGTATGTTTACCCGTATGTATTATGCATGTTGGATGATGATTTTTGGATGCTTATAGGTTGTTCGTGTATAGAATATCCTTGGTAAGCTTAGAATAGATAAGTTTGATGATTGGGTTCAAAAACATCCTGGAAACATGTTACACAAAAGGTTCATGCGCCTGGGAATGCCTTAGAAGAATTTAAGTGTAACCCATGCGCCTGAACAGTAGCCCATGCGCCTGAAATTTGCCTTAGAAATGATAAGTGTATCTCATGCGCCTGAACAGTAGTCCATGCACCTAGAAATATTAGTCGGACGACTGTGTAGGCCCATGCGCCCCAATAGTACCCATGCATCTGAATATTTCCAATTCGCCTAAGTTTCCATACGCCCGAATAAACCCATGCGTCTAAGTGTCCATGTGTCCGAATGGGTCATACACTCGAATAGTGTCCATGCACCTAAATGGCTCATGCGCCTAAGGGTTAAAAAACTAAGTGTTGGCAGATGCGTCTGTATAGTGATGAAGCGCCTAAACAGGGCCCATGCGCCCAAATAGTGCCTAATCGCCCAACACTTAGAATTTATTACAGAATTCTTGGGAGTCTACGCTTTTAGAGATTTGACCAAGGTTTGACTAGGGCTTATTAATGATGGGTTTCATGCATGATTATGATTGCCTTATGATTATTCCTTATTATTATTGCTATTATTATTATTACTTGTAGTGTGTGACTTTACGTGGTATGTTTATTATCGTAACATAAAATATATTATAATAATAAAGAGAAAGAGCAATAAATAACAGAAGACGAACATTAATAAATGTTAACAAGTCTTGAAAGCTTACAGGAGGTACACGACCATGTTGTCATTAGCTCAACTGTGCTGCAGGTTAGCTACCCTATTATGCACACAAGGCCAGTCAATTGAGATTGGCAGGACCATTGTAGCGTATCCTAGGTGATTGGGTCGGCCTTGTATATAGTAAACAGAACCCTTTCGAGGGATATAGATGGCCCATCACCATTTTTCACCACGCATACAGTTTAGGGTATTGCTCATTGGTCCATACAGATAGTTAATGCGTGCTTGCATACAAAGTAAAGAGCTGTATTTCACAGAAAGAGTATTTTCCATATACAACATACAGAAAGTATTTTATTACTTTTAAAACTAGAACTCACTCAGCAACGCTGACTTTTATACATTTTTCAGTTGGCAGGTAATTATTGCTGAGGATGGCACGAGGGTGAAGCTACTCGGCGGGGAAAGACTGACATCCATTCGTATTTTATATTGCTGTTGTTTTGTAATGCAGTTAAACAGTTCTTTTGTAATCAGTCAAACAATAGTGTATTGCACAACAATAGTGTTTTGAAAAGAAATGAATGGCTTTTGCTATAATAATTCTGTTGCTTTAGTTTGTATATTTATAATATATAATGTATTCAATGTTGTGGTTGACCAACTGTGAGGTCTCCGGGAACGGGGCCTTACAAGTTCGTATCAAAGCCAAAGTTTAAGAGAATTAAGGTTAAATAAAATTTTTAAAACCTAAACTTCAACTGAAAATGAGACAAATGGAGGGATGTCAGCCCGAGTAGCTACGTGCCATCAGGTATGTCTTTTCTTAATGTTTACCGGTATTATGTACACATGCTATTAGATTTATGTTCTCTTAGTAGATTTAGATATTGATTAAGTCAGGATAGGAAATGCTTGGGGCATGAAGAGTAAAGTAAGTGGCTAATCACAACTAGACACTGTAATTAGGGACTTACTATACTTGACATAAACTGAGTGTTGCCTTGAATGACCGTGTTAGTGTTTGAATCTTATAGCGTGTTAGAGGATGGCTGGACAAAAATCTTCCAAGACTCCTCGAGGCAGAGGCCGTCCACGGGTGACCAGGAGTAGTGCTAAGACTCCTGACACAACCCATGAGAACCCTGAGGTCCATGGCCAGAGCGAAGAGAATAAGAATGCTAGCTGAATGCCTCAGCTAGGGAGGCGATTGCTGATGAGGTACACCAGGTCATGCAGACAGTCTTACCGCCTATAGTGACTGAAGTCATCAGGGCTGTGAGAGGCGACGAGAGGAAGGAGAAGGAGAATAGAAAGGGATCAACGGGCAAGGGAAGCAGAAGGGAGGAGGAACGACCAGAGCCTGAGATTGTGTTGTCTGATGAAAAGTAGGATGATGTAGTGGGGGTAACAACTGGAGGATGTAGTTATGGGGTGTTCCAAAGGGGTAAGCCCCCGACCTTCAATGGCAATGGCAATGCGGTTGCCGCTCACTGCTGGGTGAGGGAGATGGAAGCCGTCTTGGAAATCAGTGAGTGTCGCGAAGAACAAAAGGTGAAGTTAGCAACTCACTCTTTCGTTGATTGAGCGCTGTGTTGGTGGGACAATATTGCCCAAGCTGAGGGTGCCAGAGCCATCAAGAAGATGTGATGGGAGGAGTTTAAGAAGTTGGTCATTGAGGAGTTCTGTTCTCACCGGGAGATGGACAAGGTTGAGAGGGAGTTCTTGCAACTTGAAGCGGGAACCATGACCCACCAGCAGTACACCACTAAATTCAATGAGATGGCGAGGCTGGTGCCGGATCAGGTGACACCGGTATCAAGGAAGATCAAGAGGTACATCCAAGGACTGCCGGCTGACATTCGCAGGCACCTAATTGCTACTCAGCCATGTACCTTTTGATCGGTGGTGGATTTGGCGGGCAGGCTGTATGATGAGCGAGGGGAGACCGTGATAGAGGTAAAGAAGACGAGTGGGGATGGTAAGAACTGGAAGGGGAAGAGGTTTGGACATGGTGGTTTTACTCCAAACAACAAGAAGGTGAAGGTGGATGACTGTGGGGTGTTGTCAAGATCAGGGCTGAGAAGGTGTGGCAAATGTGGACGGGAGCACACTGGTGGGTGCAGGATGGGAATGAATGTATGCTTCAGGTGTGGCCAGCCTGGCCACATCACTAGCGACTGTAAGAAGCCAAGGGCGAAGAGCTCTGGAGCAGAGAAGAAGAAGCCAAAGGAAGGAGGGCAGAGGGCAAGTGCTAGAGCTTACACTATGACCCGGGAGGAAGCCAGAGCTGATCCTGACGTTGTGTTAGGTATGTTTCTAGTAAACCAAACTTGTGCCTCTGTATTCTTTGATTTTGGTTCTAGTAGGAGTTTTATTTCCACTACTTTTTGTGCTAAGTTTCCTATTAGTAGTAGAAATGTCAGCGAACCATTTGATGTAGAAACCGCTATTGGCAAATCCACGAGAATTACTGGTGTGATAGAGGACTGTGCTATAGAATTAGAAGGTCATAGGTTTGCTGCTAGGTTACACATGATGCCCCTAGGTAGATTTGATGTAGTACTAGGGATGGACTGGTTAGCAACCTATGAAGCAAACATCGTATGTCGCAGGTAAATGATTCGATTAGTTGCGCCCGATAGGAGTTTGGTTACGATTTATGGAGATCGTGTTACTACGATCCCGAAGATGATTTCGATGGTGGTGGCGGGGAAGTGCATGAGATGTGGATGTAGTGCCTACTTGGAATACGTGAAAAATGTGGATGCGTCGGTACCGCAATTATCCGAGGTACCAGTGGTGTGCGACTTTCAGGACATATTCCCGGAAGACTTACCCGGCGTGCCACCGGATCGCGAGATTGAGTTCCAAATTGATTTGAAACCGGTGCTCAACCCGTTGCCAAAGCACCATATCGATCAGCTCCTACTAAGATGAAGGAACTCATGAGCCAATTACAGGAGTTGATGGATAAGGGGTTCATTTGACTGAGTATCTCTCCGTGGGGTGCTCTGGTATTGTTTGTAAAGAAAAAGGATGGAAGTATGCGAATGTGCATCGACTACCGAGATCTGAACAAGTTGACGGTGAAGAATCGGTACCCCTTACCAAGAATTGATGATCTGTTTGACCAGCTCCAAGGTGCCAGTTGGTTCTTGAGAATAGATCTACGATCTGGCTACCATCAATTGAAGGTGAAGTAGCAAGACATTCCTAAGACAGCTTTCTGTACGCATTATGGACACTACGAGTTCCTTGTTATGTCTTTTGGTCTAACTAACGCACCAGCCGCCTTTATGGATTTCATGAATCGGGTGTGCCGGCCTATGTTGGATAGATCAGTGATTGTGTTCATCGATGATATTCTGATCTACTAGAAGGGCGAAGAAGAGCATGCCGGTCACATTCGGGAGGTGTTGAGACATTAAGAAGGGAGAAGTTGTATGCCAAATTCTCCAAGTGCGCGTTCTGGTTACGCGAAGTTCAATTCTTGGGTCACGTGGTGAATCCTGGCGGGATTATGGTAGACCCCGCAAAGGTGGAGGTAGTGATGCAATGGAAGTCTCCGAAAACGCCATCCGAGATTCGTAGTTTCTTAGGGTTGGCGGGATATTATCAAAGGTTCATTTAAGACTTTTCCAAGATCGCTTCTCCACTAACCAAGTTGACCAAAAAGGATGTAAAGTTTATATGGGTTCAAGCTCAAGAGCAGGCATTCGAGTAGTTAAAGGCAAAGTTGACTCAAGCTCCTATTTTGTCATTACCTTAAGGAAGCAAGGATTTGGTGGTTTATTCAGATGCTTCCTACTCAGGTTTGAGGTGCGTGTTAATGCAGAGAGGGCAGGTTATAGCTTATGCATCCCGAAAGTTGAAAGTTCATGAGGTCAATTATCCCACTCATGACTTGGAGCTAGCGGTCGTGGTCTTTGCATTGAAGATTTGGAGGCACTATCTCTACGGGACGAAGTGCACCATTTTCACTGACCACAAGAGCTTGAAGTACTTCTTCGAGTAAAAAGATCTGAACATGAGGCAGAGGAGGTGGTTGGAGCTCATAAAAGATTATGATTGCGAGATCCACTATCATCCGGGCAAAGCCAACGTGGTGGCTGATGCTCTTAGCCGAAAGGAAAGGCCCAAGCCAATTCGGGTGAAAGCATATCAACTGATCATGACCTCTGATGTGATGAAGCAAGATAAAGAGTTTCAAGATGAGGCACTGAAAGAAGATCATCTTAACTCTGAAAGGATGAGAGGTCTAGTTGGAAAATTGGGTGAAAACACACTTGGTGTTAAAACTCGATTTGGACGGGTGTGGATTCCTCGTTTTGGGGATCTACATGTGAGGATTACGGATGAAGCTCACATGACTCGATACTCCATTCATCCCGGTGCCACAAAAATGTATCAGGATATGAAGAAATACTATTGGTGACCGGGTATGAAGCGTGATGTGGTGGTGTATGTGAAGATCCAACCTTTGGATATACTGGAATGGAAGTGGGAGCACATCACCATGGATTTCATAATGAAGTTGCCACGTACTCCGAAAGGGAACGATGCCATATGGGTGATTGTCGACCGTCTGATGAAGAGTTCTCACTTCCTACCAATCCGCGAGACATATTCATCTGAGAGGTTTGTGGATCTATTCATTAGGGAAATTATAACTCGTCACGGTGTGCTGGTGTCAATTGTGTCTAATCGTGACACCCGGTTTACATCTAAATTTTGGAAGAAATTCCACGACGCCATGGGGACGAGGTTACATATTAGCAAGGCATATCATCCCCAAACTGATGGTCAGTCAGAAAGGACCATTCAGACATTGGAAGACATGCTTCGGGCATGTGTGATTGATTTTGGGGGAAGTTGGGATGACCACTTACCGTTAGCTGAATTCTCGTACAACAACAGCCATCATGCCAGCATTGGTATGCTACCATATAAGATGCTATACGGTAGGAGATGTAGAACACCCGTTTGTTGGGGTGATATTGGTCAGAAGGAATTGGGGAGCATCGAGGTAATCGAGGCTACGACCGAGAAGCTTGAGAAGATTAAAGCCTACATGAAGCGGTTATGTTGAAGGTCTCACCTTGGAAGGATATTATCCGATTCAGGAAGCGGGGCAAGTTGAGCCCAAGGTATATAGGCCCTTTCCGAATCATTGCTCGAGTAGGAGGGGTGGCCAATAGGTTGGAGTTACCAAATGTGTTAAGTGGGATTCACCCGACATTCCATGTATCTCATTTGAGAAAGTGTTTAGCTGATGAAGACATGATTGTTCCACTGGAGGATATCAAAGTAGACGAAAGGCTCAATTATGTGGAGCAACCAGTGGCAATCATCGATCATAAAGAGAAGAGACTGAGGAATAAAGTGGTTCCTCTTGTGCGTGTACAGTGGAAGCACAGGAAGGGATCCGAATCTACATGGGAAACTGAGGAGGAGATGAGGCAGCATTACCCTCGTCTGTTTGAGGAATAACAGGTTTCAGGGATGAAACCTATATAAGGGGGGTGGACTTGTAACTCCTGGTTATTTTAAAAACAAAGACAAGAAATGAATAATAAAAGAAAGAAAAGCAATAAAGCCCAAGTGGAGGGCCTAAAAGTATCCAAAAGGACAAAATCTTTGAAAAGTTGGTGTAAAGGTGGGCATGGCTGCCCACCCTTTTTTCACATCACTTTTCACTTCGGTTCTAGAGAGAGAGAGAAAGGAAGAGAGAAGAACTCTAGGTTGAAGAAAAGAAGAAGAAGAAAAATTGAGTTCAAGGTAAGAATTTGATGTTTTAAGTGTTCGTCTTGGGTTTTTGTCTCGGTTACATGCTTATGTGCTTTTATGCTTGTGTGTGTTTTGGTGTGGCTTTAGGTGTTTGAACTCTTTTGCAAGCGGGTTAGAAGGAAGAAACACCCAAGTTGCACCAGGTGAGTTCTAGACCCTGGTTTAACTTGTTTTAAACTCTCTTTGGGGCTGAAAATGTATTATAATGTTTTTACAATGTTTATGTATGTTTACCCGTATGTATTATGCATGTTGGATGATGATTTTTGGATGCTTATAGGTTGTTCATGTATAGAATAGCCTTGGTAAGCTTAGAATAGATAGTTTGATGATTGGGTTCAAAAACATCCTGGAAACATGTTACACAAAAGGTTCATGCGCCTGGGAATGCCTTAGAAGAATTTAAGTGTAACCCATGCGCCTGAACAGTAGCCCATGCGCCTGAAATTTGCCTTAGAAATGATAAGTGTATCTCATGCGCCTGAACAGTAGTCCATGCACCTAGAAATATTAGTCGGACGACTGTGTAGGCCCATGCGCCCCAATAGTACCCATGCGTCTGAATATTTCCATGCGCCTAAGTTTCCATACGCCCGAATAAACCCATGTGTCTAAGTGTCCATGTGTCCGAATGGGTCATACACTCAAATAGTGTCCATGCACCTAAATGGCTCATGCGCCTAAGGGTTAAAAAAACTAAGTGTTGGTTGATGCGTCTATATAGTGATGAAGCGCCTAAACAGGGCCCATGCGCCCAAATAGTTCCTAAGCGCCCAAATAGTTCCTAAGCGCCCAACACTTAGAATTTATTACAGAATTCTTGGGAGTCTGCGCTTTT
The DNA here is from genome assembly GCA_025506515.1 of Flaveria trinervia. Taxonomy (NCBI): domain Eukaryota; kingdom Viridiplantae; phylum Streptophyta; class Magnoliopsida; order Asterales; family Asteraceae; genus Flaveria; species Flaveria trinervia. The sequence continues at coordinate 44,325,385 of CM046452.1, read as the reverse complement.
AGGGATTTGACCGAGGTTTGACTAGGGCTTATTAATGATGGGTTTCATGCATGATTATGATTGCCTTATGATTGTTCCTTATTCTTATTGCTATTATTATTATTACTTATAGTGTGTGACTTTACGTGGTATGTTTATTATCGTAACGTAAAGCATATTATAATAATAAAGAGAAAGAGCAATAAAGAACAGAAGAAGAACATTAATAAATGTTAACAAGTCTTGCAAGCTTACAGGAGGTACACGACCATGTTGTCATTAGCGCAACTGTGTTGCGGGTTAGCTACCCTATTATGCACACAGGGCCAGTCAATTGATATTGGCAGGACCACTGTAGCGTACCCTAGGTGATTGGGTCGGCCTTGTATACAGTAAACAGAACCCTTTCGAGGGATATAGATGGCCCATCACCATTTTTCACCGCGCATACAGTTTAGGGTATTGCTCATTGGTCCATACAGATACTGAAAGATAAAGATAAAAGAATACAAAGTAAACAAGGCATATAGTAAAGAGAACGAACAGTATTTGTTTATATAGTTAATGCATGCTCGCATACAAAGTAAACAATTGTATTTCACAGAAAGAGTATTTTCCATATACAACATACATAAAGTATTTTATTACTTTTATATCTAGAACTCATTCAGCAACACTGACTTTTATACATTTTCAGTTGGCAGGTAATTATTGCTGAGGATGGCACGAGGGTGAAGCTACTCGACGGGGAAAGACTGACATCCATTCGTATTTTATATTGCTGTTGTTTTGTAATGTAGTTAAACAATTCTTTTTTAATCAGTCAAACAATAGTGTATTGAACAACAACAATGTTTTGAAAAGAAATGAATGACTTTTGCTATAATAATTCCGCTGCTTGAGTTTGTATATTTATAATATATAATGTATTAAATATTATGATTGACCAACTATGAGGTCTCCGGGAACGGGGCCTTACACGACGTAAACCCAATCTAGAGTACCTCGAGATGTTTGGCGCTCCGCGCACCCTACTGAAGAAGACTCAGGAGGGAAAATTTAGCGAGAAGGCTGATGAAGGTATCTTTCTAAGATACAACATACCGAACAAGAGGGTCTACAACCAATCAACGGATCAGGTAGAAGTGTGGTGTAATGTTGATGTTCAGAGATACACCACAATACTGCTGGAAAAGGACCCGCCTTCTTTTTCGATTATGATGGATTCTTCAAGTCCTTCAACATACCACTCTCCACTTCTGATGATGAGTTAGCTACAAAGATGATGTATGATGTTCTAAACAAACCAGCTCAGGAATCTACATCATCTGGACTACAAGGTGAATCATCTAACAAATTAGGGGGAGCACTTGAAGATAGTGACTCTTCCTTTGATAAAGAAGTTATGGAGACTAATGAGAACTATTAGAAGCAACAGGTTCCCCCTACTGATAGTCCACAAGCATCTGACATTGATGCCTCTGCGTCTTCGGAAATCAGACTCCTATTGCCTCAAATACTGAACCGAATGTTCATAATATTGATTCTAAGGTAGTTGTTCCAACCACTCTTGGATCACGACTAAATGTGTATCATCCTTTGGATAATGTAATAGGAGATGTGAGATCAGGAGTTCAGACTAGAAATCAGTTGTATTCAGTTGATTATGCCTCAGTGATGGAAAAGGGCTATCTTCATGATGGTGGATATCGTGCTTTGTGTCTCAGTTTGAGCCAAAGTATGTTAGCGAAGCCCTAAATGATGAGGCATGGGTGAGTGCCATGCAATAAGAACTTCTTCAGTTCAAGAAGTTAGGTGTATGGACTCTGGTGGATAGACCTAAAGGTGCTAAGGTCATTGGCACAAAATGGGTCTTGAAATGCAAGAAAGGTGATCAAGGCGTGATCATCAAAAACAAGGCTCGACTTTTTGTCCAAGGATTTCGACAAGTCGAGGGTATTGACTACAATAAAGTGTTTGCACCTGTGGCAAGAATGGAAGCAATCCGTATCTTCCTTGCCCACGCATCGTATATGAAGATTAAAGTTTATCAACTTGATATGAAGAGTGCATTCCTTCATGGTGAAATAAGAGAGACAGTGTATGTCAGTCAATCCAAGGGATTTGAGGATCCATATCATCGGGACAGAGTTTACAAACTCGACAAGGCTCTATATGGGCTTCATCAAGCTCCTAAAGCCTGGTATGAGAAACTCTCGATTCACCTTGTGAAACACGGATTTCGCAGAGGTGTCATTGACTATACACTGTTCATCAAAGAAAAGGATGGAGATTTACTGCTTGTCCAAATCTATGTCGATGACATAATCTTCAGTTCAAAGAACAAAGATCTATGTAAAGAGTTTGAAGCAGTAATGAAGGCTGTGTTTGAAATGAGTGACACGCGAGAGATGAAATTCTTTCTTGGGTTACAGGTGGATCAGACACCAAAATGAATTTTCCTACATCAGACCAAGTATGTAGGTGATATCCTCAGTCGATTGACATGGAGAATGCTTCCGCAGCTGGGACTCCACTTGCTACAAACCATGATGTAGCACCCGAAGAAAATGGTGATCTGGTTGATGCCACCATGTACCGAGGTATGATTGGATCTCTCATGTACCTCACTGCCTCAAGACCTAATATCATGTACGCGACATGTTTATGTTTAAGATATCAGGAAAAGCCAAAAGTTAACCATCAGATAGGGGTCAAAAGGATCTTTCGTTATCTGAAGGGTACTCCAACACTTGGGTTGTGGTATCCTCATGATGATGACTTCGAGCTGACAGTGTATAGTGACTCGGATTATAGTGGCTACAAGATGAACTACAAGTCTACATCAGCGGGATGTCAATTCTTTGCGAGGAGATTAGTGACATGGCAGTGTAAGAAGCAGACCTCGGTTGCTTTGTCAACCTATGAAGCCGAATACATTGCTGCTGCAAGTTGCTGTTCACAAATCATATGGATTCAACAGCAAATGCGGGACTACGGTTTGAAATTCTCTTCTACTCCTATTTTTGTTGATAACTCTGCTGCAATTACAGTAACAAAAAATTCGGTCCAACATCCTAAGACCAAACACATCGGCATAAACTATCACTTTATACGTGATTGATTTGAAAAGAACTTAATCGATGTGATTAAAATAAATACTAATTTTCAACGCGCTAACCTCTATACAAAGATTTTTGACAAACCATGTTTTTTATATCTGTTATAGGTCAACGGCGTTAAAAAGAAAAATGATGTAATTCCCGATGATGACCATGTGTAGTCTGATGCTTATTGTCCATTTTTCTTTTATTTTCTTCATTTATTTGTTTAACTTTAAGTATTTTAATTAAATTAATGTTATTCGGTTGCCTATTAAAATCCTAAAAAGAGTAAATCGGTTACGGTTTTAGAATTTTAGGGGGAGAATAGGTCACTTAGTAACAATAACAAAAAAACGAGGGAGGAGGAGAGGCTAACTGATAGAAAGTAGATCGTATTTGTGATACCGATTCAATGACTTTGGAAAATGATAGTACACAGGTACAAATCACTTGAGACTTTAAAAGTTTAAATAAAACAAGATGCGAAGTTCAAAGTATAAGTCTGTGAAGTCTGAGCAATATAAAAGAAAAATGATAGTAAAACTAGCTACTACTAAGGTAACACAAAGAAAGTAGACCTAGAGGTTGTTAGTCCACAGATAATATGTCGGTAGATTCAACACAACAGAAGATTAGACCTTGTTAGTGATCTTAAGAACAAACTAAGCAGTTCAACAAGCTGTGGGTTAACATCTTATCCATGGTTAACACAATCAACAAATTCCAATAAGGGTGACGAGCAGAATAAACGCCACAAATGTGAGCGTAAGACCAAAATATGAGCACAAGTAATCAAACTAATAACTTATGTTGTTGGCGAGAACTGTGCCAAAGAGTAAAATTTCTCAAACAAGAAGATAAGTTATGTGCCTCTCTACTGTGCGGTGGCACTGACCTGAGGATAAGCATAACCTATATTCTAGACTTCATTGTTGTTTGCCGCCTCTCTACTGTGCGGTGGCACTGACCTGAGGATTGGCTTCTCTTTGAAAGCTCTAAGAATAGTTTCTTCTTGAAAACTATCCTGAGACCGCTCAAAAATCTCCTAAGGAATGTTGATTACCATATAAGTGTGGGATCCACAAATGCTTGTTGAAATAATCAAATCTTAAACTATCACCAATTTGTGTCAAAAGTCTGTGTATGGATTTAAGAGGACCAGTATACTGACAATCATCATGGCTACAATTCTTGAAAGTCCAAATCAAGGTGGGATCTAATAATACTAGTATGATTTCCTAAACTTGCTAACGACTCTAGATGAAAAACAGAATTGAGCATCAAAAGGTGTTGATAACATGTCCCAAATGATTTGACTTGCCTGTATGATTTCAAATTGAATTGGTCTAGTTATGGTTAAAATAAGCTGGAGCTGCTTATTCTGGAACCGAATCCATTAGATTTCTATCTTAGGATTTATACCTCACATAAAAAGTCAAAAACAAGTTTTAGTTTTATAATTCAGTTTAACTCTTTTACTGTGTTTAAATTTAGTCAAATTCAGTTTATTTGATATTGGACTACGTCATGGAATTCAATAAGGGATTTAATAATTTAAAAGGGTCACGTCTGAGGTGACCATACGTGTTTTCAAAGGTAAAATTAGTCACGTCTGAGGTGAAAAATTGCTTAAAAAGATCACATCTGAGGTGGTTAAAAGTTTTTCAAGTTAAAATGATCATGTCTGAGATGATCAAATGCTCATAAACTTTAATCAAAAGTTAAAAAGGTTTTAAGTGAGATATTGTCATAAAGTCAAAATCATGAGTATGATCCAATCGCACGACTGGACCATGAGTATGGACCAACCGTACGAATGGACCATACTCATGCACTAAGTAGCCGAATGGCACATGAGTATGAACCATTCACCCGAATGGCTTATCAAAATGAGCCATTCGACTGAATGGAATTGTGCGAATGAGTCAGTCGCCTGACTGAAATCCAGTCGGCCGACTGAATGTGATCGACAGAGCCAATCGCACGACTGAGGTCCATTCGCCTGAATGAACCGAGCGAATGGGTCCAGTCGGCTGATTGAAATCAGATTCAGTATAAATAGGGCCACAGTCTATCGCATTCAACTCATCACCCCCAATCGCCCTAATATCGCACACCTTACTGTTACTCTGCTCAAATTTCATTAGACCAAAATTTCCGACTTCTCTAGATATTCTGACTTTGTTGGTGATTATACAGGTAAAATGCGGTGTTCCCATGCCAAAAACTCCATCGATTGGCCTCCAAAAAACAAGAAATTGGACCAAACAAGAACCAAACTGTGAATGGACTAATAACCTAACTAAACCGAGTAAAATGTTGAAATTAAAGTTATTAGGTTATTAGTATAAAGATTGTGAGTCTAAAGAACCATTACACGCCGTCTAATGTCAAGAATTGGGTAAAAATCGAATTACAGTCTACCGAATAGTGGGTCATGCGACTGGACGCCAGGATGAACTCCAATCGCACGATTGAGCTGGTCGAATGGCTCAATCGGCCGAATGGGTCATATGAATGAGCTCAGTCGGCCGACTGAACCAATCGCTGGCTCAATCAACCGATTGAACTCAGTCGCCTGCTCAGTCACCCGACTGAATCAAGTCGCATGCTAAGTCAACCGACTGAACACAGTCGCATGGTTCAATCGCATGAATGAACCAGAATGAATTCAACCAAGTTAATTAGAACTGTTTTGTGTCGTGTGGTTAGCTAATGTCTATGTGTCTTGTGTTACAGATTGATGGAGGACAGATGGTCCATCACCCCAAGCACAACATCTGTGCTCATCTAGATTCCACGACTCGGAATGGTGCCGAGTTTGCAGGGATCATCGCTTTCCTCAAGCGATCCAGGATCTACAAGGCGATATCTACACCATGCACTCCCTACAAATCTATCCGGCAGGCCTTCTGGGAGGGAGCATCGGTTGACCGCTCTCGGGAGCCGTACAGCATTAGGAGCTCCATTTTTGGGATGGATATAAAGGTTACTACTGAGGATATCAGACGCGTACTAGGCTTGGGTGATGATGCACACCAACCCACCAGACTTCACGCACTGACAATGAGAGGGTGCTTCTTAAGGATGAAGTACGCTGGGGATATAACGCAGGTGTGCTCAACAAGAGCAACATGTGTCCCCAGTACAAGTACTTGGCACACGTCATCCTCAAGTGCTTGGCTTCGCGAAGGGTGGGTTTGATGATCTTTCATACCAGATTCAAAATGCCTATATGGCACTGGTACTGAACCACCCTTTTAGCTTTTCTAGCATGATTTTCTCGAACCTGATAGAGAACTTGGAGGCGAAGGGCAAAGAAGGTTTCTGCATGTACCCTAGATTTTTACAGATGATCTTTGATGAGAAGCTGCCCACACTGCCCAAGGAGAGCCACGACGCTGTGTCGTTGGAGATTATGGATGATATGACACTGGGTCGTATGAAGGTATATCGGGGAAGGCAGGCCAAGCCCCCGGTAAGAGACTCAACGGCCATCTGGCCAAGGAGGACTACGTGGCGCCGGGGAGGCATAAATGGCGCCACGTAGACAGTGATTCGGATGTCGAGCAGCTGGAGCTCCCTAAAGATGACTCCGACGACGACGATAGCGGTCATGGTGGAGATGCAGGGCCCACTCAACTGAGGGCCCCCACTGCTGATATAGCATCTCCAGCATCCACCCAAGATGGAACAGAGGCTGTAGATTCCATCAGGACTTTTGTCTTGATGAGGAGGAGGAGACGGATAAGGATCCCCTAACTCGTACTGTGGGGAGCCGGGTGGTTTCCACCGACCAAGGTATTCGGGAGGTTGGAGGACACCCTGGCGAGTCGGGGGAGGTTGACACTGATCCTACTTATACTCCGGATCAGTCCAGCAGTGTTCCAGGGGGAGCATCCACATCGAGGGGCTCGAGGAAGAAAAGGATGGCTCAGCCCCACGGGTTGAAGAAGAAGAGGAGGAGGATGACCTTCATCACCACCACCACTACTACCACCACTTCCTCCAGTCCACCCACTACCACCATCCTATCCATCACATTATCTACCACCTCACACACCACTACCAGAACCTCTCCACCACCACCTTCATCTATACCACCCCCAATCTTCACCATTCCACCATCACCTTCATCTATACCAACCCCAATCTTCACTATTCCACCACCACCTTCATCTATACCACCCCCAATCTTCACCACTACCACCACCACCACCACTAGCCACCATGTAGGACCCTCATCTTACCCCTCCTATCCATCCAGATCCTCTCTACCTCCTAGTGGGGTAGAGGAACAGCTCTCGACACTTAACCATATGGTGTTGAAGATGTTGGCCGCCGATGACGAGAAGACTGCCCAGATTCATCAGCTAGTAGATCTTACTGTTGCATAATCTCAGCAGATATCTCAGCAGGCTCAGCTGATTGAGCAGCAGGCATAGCAGATTGCTGCACAGAGCTCAAAGATGTCCTAACTCCAGGAGCAACATGTCCAATCAGCCAAAAGGATAGAGGAGTTGGAGACTACCAACAAGACCATCATGCTGAGGCTCAAAGGATCAAAAGAGGAGCCCTTAAAGATCAGAGAAGGACATGTAGATGATGGTGATGATGATGATGATGATGATGATGAGGGCGATGACCAGGGGATGATACTGATGTTAGTGATAATGTTGATGTTGATGCTCATGTTGATGATGATGATGATACATCTGTTGCGGGTGCCATATCTGCGACTGAAAGGAGGACAAAATAGCTTAAGACCAAGGTGCCTCCACTTCAGCCCCGTCAGCAAAGGAGCACATGATACAAGACAAGAGTAATGCTTAGTTATTTATGTTATTTAAATCATGTGTATTTGAATCTTGTATCAAATTAATGTAATTAATGTTTATATTTATTGTTGATGTTTACTACTTTGATTGTTGACTAATGGTTGATGTGTTACATGTTTTAAATCAAGCAGATCCAAACTATCAAAGAGATGAATATGATGTTGCTCCCCTCTAACAGATCAAGACTCGGCTCACGATGATTCTTGATTTGCAGGGTATAGTCAGGAGATCAGTGAATTACACTCCTGAAGAAGGAGAGATAATTCATGATCTCACAGACGAGCAACTTGCTAAAATATTCCGACTCAATCCAGATGAGATCGTGAAAGATGCTCCAACAATCCAAGTGGAAAGTGACAACAAGCTCAACGATGTTGATGAGATCAAGATCGAAGATGTCACGGACCAACACTATCCGGAGTACACTGACATTGAGGGTAATTTCGTTCCCAATCTGGGCAACAACCTTGTCAATGAAACTTTTGAGACTCTGGATAGAATGGAAGAAGAGTCTGACAAGAAAGAAGATACAACCCAAGCCTCGGAAGCTGAAGTCATATCAGAAAGGCTGAATGGGCTGCATGCTTTGAAGAAATACGAGCCCAACGCAGTGCTTCAACGTCAACTGTCTACACCAAACTGTATAAAGTGAAGAAACATCAAAAGGTGTCGGGCAAAATCATAGCATGGGCGTATTTTGAAGATCTTAACGTTTATGCAGTTAAACGTGAGAAAGGGATTGAGTACTTCAGGTTCCCACATGACCTGAAGACTCTTCCTAGATTTGAGCTAAACCAGTTAGCAAAGTTAAAATTGCTATATGCTGACCCATGGAAAATGTCAGGCTAGTTTGAGACTGCTCTTAAAAGAGAGTACCACACCAGATGGGTCAACTTCAAACCTCAACAACCAACGAGGTATATCAAACGGTCTGAGGTTGATCCCATAACTGGAAAACCGAAAATAGTGCTGAAGTGGAGTCCTCCGCGCACAATGTCAAAGATCCCTCTATTGGAAATGCCACGGGACTTCACTACACACTTCAAATGGTGGTACTATGATTGGAGGACAGGAGAGGCAATCATAGTTTTGAACAAGAATGGTGTAATGGAAACCATAAGGGTGTTTGACCTAATGTGGCTTACAAACTTGTCTGCAGATGATGTTTATACATTATACAAGTGGCCATTATTCTATGACTCTCAAGATATTGTACAAGCTCTACAATTTCAGAACGTTATAAGACTCTATTTTGCTTTTGAGATACATGTTGGAGTCACTAGAGAAGAGAAGTACAAGAAGTTTGAGGAACTTATGAAGGATGTAAGACATTAAACGAAACTAGGTCCAAGGGGGAGTTTGTAGATACATGTGTCCCTAGTTTCAGAACTAATGTAATATGTTTGTATTGTCTTATACATATGTAATTGTACGGGTACTTAATGAATACAATATGTGACTGTGCTTATATAATGTTGAATATTTCATTGGTTGGTATGTAATAACGCTTATTGACTTAACTATATAGGTTGTGGTTGTTTGAATAATATCTAAATCAATTAATGACTATGAAACAAACTCAAACTTAATTATGTGAAGTTCTCATGCGATTGGCCCATGCTAATGGACCATACGCATGAACAACTTCATGCTAATGAACCAGTCGTACGAATGAACCAGAAGACTAGATCAGTCGCATGATTGAAACATGAGATTGACTCAGTCGCATGACTGAACACTTAGTCGTGTGAATGGATCAACCGCATGACTCAATCGCAAGACTGAACCATGCAAATGGTTCAGTCGCTCGAATGAGAAACCTTAACCTATAAATACCACTTAAATCGTGAAAAAAAGACACTTTTGAATATTTCGATACCCAGACGTACCCTAGCCGTCCAGAAACCTCTAGTAACCTGTTCCAACTTCAAAGACCGCAGTAGATCGATTGCTAATCGTTCGTGACGTTTAGATTCAATCTTTAATTGATTCTACGTGTGTTCTCACTGATTGGATCAGCAATCAATAGGATTCCGCACTATTTGATTAGGTATACTCGTAAATCTGTTAGTATTCGTTCAGTACACGATCCTAACAAACTAAAAATATAAAAAGAACTTGGAAGCAACATGGACAAGGTGCTCGTAGCGGCTCCTCCGGGGTTAATTCCAAATGAAGTGGTGATGACTATGGTTTGTATATGCCTAGAGCTTTAAAATTGACACCACATAAGTTGCTAGAATAATATTATTAATTGTCTCCTCTACAATGGATAAAGTCCTCAACGGATAAAAAAAATAACTACAAACACTAGAAAAATAACTAGACATCATGGATTTAAGTCATGAAAACAATCTTTTATAAATTTGCATAGAATGCGTTAATCAAGGCCCATGTTGACCTAATACCTCATACTCGTGGAAGCGAATGCATCTTGTGCTATGTTTGCCCTTTTAATATATTTCTCTTTCACCATTTTATCTAGGGTAAATTACGGAAATGATCAGTTGAACAAATCAAATTACCAAGATAAAATTAAATTATACTTTTAAGTATTTAAAAAATAATAAATAATTAAAAATCTCAAAATTTTTAATTAATTTTTTTTAATTTTAGGCGAGGTGGGTATTTTCGTAATTATGGGCGAGAGATTCTCATAATTCCTCGCTGACTCAGCAAGGGATCAAGGACACGTCAGCGAGGGTTCCACGTGGGCGAGGGTTTATGCCATATCCTCGCCGGCACACTTTTCGGGGTGAGGGATTCTAATAATCCCTCACCACCCAGCGAGAGATGACACATGGCGGGCTCCGATTGGTTGCTTTTTTTTCAAAACTTCAATTTGACTGGTTATTTTGGTAATTCCATTTGGTCAATTGATTATTTTGATAATTTTTCTTTTTATCTGTGATATATATTTAATTTAATGATAGCTATCCAGGAAAAGAAAAAGAAATATATAAATAACTTTTCAGAAATTTAAAAAGTTGTTGAAAATGTTGTGATGATGAAGTTGGTTTGTATAGGGTGTAGCATTATTGCTCAACAACCCCACCTACCGAACTTTGTTATCATATATAGTCGTATGATGTGGTGTGACCTCACATAACATAACCTACCCAACCAAGAGTGGATCAAAAGTAGAAGCTCATAATACAAAAAACTAACTCGATTCATGTGAGTAATAATGATGTTCTAGAAAGCCATTATGAACAAATTCTTATCAAATTTATTATCTTTTCGATCACTATCTGCTGCCATTTACTTTTAATGACGTAAGATTCTTGTCATTTGATTTGAAGGTTACGAGTTTCATTAGTGGAAACAAATATTTACAAAGACGAGGGTGAGAAAGCGTACATCATGTCTAAAGTTGCGGGCACCCCTACGATATATACTATAGGCTAGGCAATGAGTTTGTCTTTTAATTCGATCTTCATGAGGGGACGTAGATTTTGTTTACACATTTCTTCACTTTCAACATATGATTACTTATATAATTCTTACAAACACCTTTTCTACTATAGTTAGCTTACTCCCTAACGCTCCTTTCTTTGCGGTTGATACTGGAGTGCTTATATTACTTCTATATTAATTTACTAGCTTTAGTAAACCAGTGTATTACACAGGTTGAATAAATAAAATATTAATATAATAAACTTATTAATATAAAATTATATTATAAAATATGATATAACTTAAATTACGTATGATAAATGACTATAAATAATAAAACAGTGATATCGACTTTTTAAAATATTATTTTTAAATTTTTTTTAAATAAACATTTTGTTTTAAAACAACTGTAAAAAATACATTTTAAAAAAAATTCTTATTACAACTTCTAAATTTGCTTATTTTGTTTTTAAAAATTGACTTTTTAAAGTATTGGTTTATTTAGAAATAAACTTAATAAATAGATTTATTTCTTAATTTATTAAGTATTAAAAAATATTAAAATAATATTATTAGTAATTAAAGTAATTATATAATATGAGAGAGACGAAAAATTTTTGATGAGAAGAATTGTAGTGATAACATGTGGCACGTATATTTACTCTTTTATTAAAGTAATATTAGAATAAAGAGTAAGAAGATGTAATAATATTTGTTTATTAAATCATATAATAACTAGGATTGGAGCACGTTACCACGGGTCTTTTCAAAACGTTATAGAAATTATATTCTCATTCAAAATTAAAAACAATGTCATTGTTGTAGGAAAATAATAAGTAAATAGATATGTAATAAAATTAGCATTTCACTTAAATTTTAAGACTAACACAATTTATTTATTAAACTTACTTGGACGCTAAATATAACAAAATGTTAAAATCTATAATCTTATTCAATATCAATCTTTTATAGATAGTTATTTTATTACACTAAATGATAGTTTGGTGTCAATTTGAAAAGTTTTAGAATTCCACTGGAGTCACCGACATATACGTAAATATATATAGTAATAATAACTAAATAATAATCTTTGTTTATTGAATTATTTTTATTTACTGAATTCAAATCTAATTGGTCAACTTTGATACGTCACGTTTACCTAATTAAGTTTTTAAAGTTTCGTGTTAACCCTATACATTTTTTTACTTAAAAAACTAATTCTCGTGCTTGTATGTTTAGGTATGTATCGGTACGAGTCAGGTAAATACTAAAATTTCATGCATATACGCTTTGAATTGATCTATGCATTTCGATATTTGCCTAAGTTTTGACATAAGTTTTGTTTAGAAATAAGTTTTTAAAGTTTCGTGTTAACCCTATAAAACGTTTTCATTTGTCGTTATAAATTCAAGTTATTCTACCTCATAACTTAAGTTTAGTTCGGAGTAGATCCTGGATGATTGTAATCTATGCGCGCCATAATTTTGTTTGAAAAAGAGACGGGTCAACTATAACACGTTTTCGCTCAATGGTATAGATTAAAGTTCCTTTACGGTTCAATGTGAATTTCGTCCGGAAACAAGTTGAGTAGATTGTTAATTTATAATTTATCATGACACGTACAATGTCGGTGTAACACGCAACTGGTAAAAAACTAGTTCGCTTAAAATTCTACAAGGAATTGGCTTAAAGTTTAATTTGCATAGAATAAATTATTTGGAAACATAATGTCATCAAATTATGTATGCTGGGTTCATATTTACTTTAAACAAACATATATCAATCTAATTTTAAACCGTTTGCAAACAATTTAGCTTAAATGGAGTAAAACAGAAGGTTTTGATATAACTAATATTACACTTAGAGACAAAATGTACAAAAGCTTTTAACATATATAATATACCTTCTATGACTATAGTATGTCAAAATCAGACATTACGCAATGTACCGGTGCTATTTAGATACGAATATTTGAGTAAATTGCAATTTTCATATTTGTGTTTTGGGAACTGTTTGCATACCTGAGTTTACGAATGCTAACAATTTACGTATCTCTGTCCAATTTTCATTAACAACCGTTAATCTCCCCCACGTGCTCCTCACATGAGGGGCAAAATTGTCATTTGACCCAATTTATTAATCTTTTAAGAGTAAATTGTAATTTTCATACTTGTGTTTTAAGGATGTTAACAGGATCAGCCCCAACTTAACAGTTTGCATACCTGAGTTTACGAATGCTAACACTTTACGTACCTCCATCCAATTTCGTTAAACAACCGTTAAATCTCCCCCACATGCTCCTCACGTGAGGGGCAAAACTATTAATTCACTGTGAGCAGCCTCTATAACAACCTCTCTCTCCAAACCCTACCTTCCATCCCCTCCCTCCAAAACTTCTCGTCGAAGACTCTCAAACTCACTGTCTCCCACCGCTGCCTCACCGCCCTCAAACCCTACCCCACCGCCCACATCAGCCACCTAGCCGTCAACAACCACCGCCTTTACGCCGCCTCTTGCGACCGCATCCACGTATTTGACATGACGTCGTTCTCCCTCATCGACTCTTTCACCATCAAAGATTTCTCATCAGGTTTCGTCAAATCCCTCATATTTCATAACGTCTAGTGTTCACATCTCATCGGGACAGTAAGATCAGAATATGGAACTAACGGAACATAAACGTCATAAACACATCGGAACCCTGCCGACGGTGGAAGATTAATAAATTGGGTGAATTGTTAGTTTTGACCCTCACGTGAGGAGCACATGGGGAGATTTAACGGTTGTTTAACAGAAATGACGGAGGTACGTAAAGTGTTAGCATTCATAAACTCAGGTATGCAAACTGTTAAGCTAAGGCTGATCCTGTTAACACCCCTAAAACACAGGTATGAAAATTACAATTTACTTTTAAAAGATTAATAAATTGGGTGAATTGACAATTTTTCCCCTCACGTGAGGAGCACGTGGAAGAGATTTAACGGTTGTTTAATGAAAATTGGATGGAGGTACGTAAAGTGTTAGTATTTGTAAACGCATGTATGCAAACTGTTAAGTTGGGACTGACCCCGAAACACAAGTATGAAAATTGCAATTTACTCTGAATGTTTCTAATTTAATAAGAGAGTATCTTGGATGACATGTATTAACACCACAATCATTCTAACCAAAAATTTTTCGCATCTCTCATATTAAATAATTACATTAATTACTAATAATATTATTAACACTCTTTAGATTTAATAAATTAAGAAAGAGGTCTATTTATTTATGTTATTTCTAAATAAATAATTTTTTATAAAATAATAGATTTTTCTAAAGCATATTTTTTTACAATGCGAAATATTTTAAAATTAGTATTTTTAAAAGTTTTTTTAATTAAAAATAGTTAAATTTGGGAGTTATAATAAGGAAATTTTTAAAAATGAAATTTGTATACTGTTTGTTTTTAAAGCAAAATGTTTATTTTTTTTGAAAAAATAATGATTTAAAAAAAATGATATTACTGTTTATTACTTATAGTAATTTCTCAAATGTAATTTGAGTCATATCATATTTTATAATATTATTTTATAACTAATAAATTTTATTATTATATTAATATTTTATTTTATTCAACCCGTGTAACACACGGGTTTACTAAAACTATTAATAATCATATTTAGATACGAATACTAATCATTTGGTTTAGTTATTAAGACTAGGCAACTATCCATGAAACAATGACTTATAGTATCTTTAACTTTTATCTGACTAAGAGTTTATATATTTTAATAGAAAGCATTTTGGGTCTTCAACTCTATTTCTATCTGTAGTTGCATTAGAATCTTTGTCTCTGTCTATATCTTTACTACTACAAACATTATAAATGGTTTAATATTTGATCGTTAAGAGGCTATCTTTTAATGGTTCATAATCTCTGAATGCTTAAAATATAACCCTAATGCTAATTAGTTAATATGATAAATCTTAGAGGTTGTTTGGTAGTTTCTAATCAGTCTCTTAATGGTTCACATATTTGAATTATTCAACACTTAATGGTTTGGGCTGTTTGTTTCGCGAGTGTAACATTTCGCATTTTCGTTAAATAGAAATTTAAAGCCGTTATATTCTTGTAAGGACCATTGTTGTCATATATGAACTATGTGGGTTACTTATGCTTGTTTTTTTGTTTTACATTATTTATTTAATTTAAAGGTTAATAATTAAACTTATTAAAATAAACATAATAATAATAATAATAATATAATAATAATAATAAAATAATAATAATATAATAATAATAGAATAATAACTTACAAAAGTTAAATAATTAATAAGTTATAAAATAATAAAATTTAAAGTTTAAATAAGTTTAGGAGATAATTATGCCAATTAGAAACTTTAAATAAAACTTTCTAGCATAAAATGATAAAAATCAAAGTACAAGGACCAATTATGTAAATAATTAAAACCCAAACCCCCCCCCCCCACCTCCCTTTTTAATCCCCATATTTCCGGCCGCCAGCCGGCGAAGCCCTAGTGAGCCCCGAAACACCATAAACGTTTCTTTTTTTGACCCGTTCGACCGAAATTGCCTTCTGGAAATCGTTTCGAACTTGAATATACGTCTTAATTTCGTTTAAACACTGGTTATAAACCCCATTCGATTGAATAACCTAAGCTCTTTAATCATAGAACCGTTCGGTCATTAAAATCCAATAATAATCCAATTAAATGAATCTAGACGATCTTCTTTTGATCCTTAAATGTATACTACTTCCAATTTCACCTAAAACACACACAACCATCTAGTTCGATCATCATATTCTTCGCGACCTGCAACCGAACTGTTCGTCAACTTCCGAGCAATCTTAGTTGAAATTGATAGGCGCTTTCGATCATCGAGTCCAGTAGAAGCTTTCTGTGCCACGAATTTGATTATTGTCATCATTTGCAACCTGAACTAGTTTCGACATAGCCACGATTTGTTCTTCACCTGTTCATCATCAATCCATCTTCATTCGGGTAAATTAAACATATACACATACTCGAAATTACATGGGGAATCAAAACCCTATGTTTATTTCAATAATCGATATCGAATTAAACTTCAATTTGATCAATGATGTTCTAGGGTTTATGTGATTTTGGGGGTTTCACTTGGTTTATGTGATTTTGGGGGTTTCACTTGGTTTATGTTTTTAAGATTTAAAAAGTGACTTACTAGGGTTGTGGCCCTGGTCTACTGGTTACACACACTCCTTCACAACTTGAGGTCCCGGGTTCGAACCTAGGCACCCTCACCTTATTTTTTTAGGCTTTTTTAGCCTTTAAAATATAAAAAAATTAAAAATTATAAAAATCAGTTTTGTAAACTTTATTTATTTTTGAAGTTATATAATTATTTTTTGTAAATTTATACTTTAAATACTTTAATATTTTTTTATAAAATATTATTAACAAATGTTATACTTAGTTGATTTTTATAAAAGAAATAAACTTTATATAGTTTAGATCACTACATTATTATTGGTCATTACGATATCTTTAATTATAGATTGATTATGATAATTATAAAATTTATTTACATTTTATAATTAAATTTCACAAATCATTATAAAAGATTTAATTCATTTAAAAATTTCCTAAATGGTATTTTCTTTCATTGGATTAAAATATATATATGAGCTCAATAACTAATTTTATTTATTTATTAAAACCCCCAAATGTTATCAAAACCTTAGTTCGTGTTTAATCGTGTGACATCCGTCACCTTAAGGTCCGTCGAACCACATAAATAAGCATAGAAATATTTTAATTATTCTTCCTTTTCTTCATGAACTCCTGCTTTAAGGAATCATGTCTTCCTATTTTCCTTTGTGCCTGTACTTCCTCTGAGAACGTATGCTAAGCATAAACCTTTTGTAAATTTCATCACCATTACCACCAAATATATCATTTTTAATTTCGACCATTGTCATTAATAAAACCATTTTAGACTATCAAATGCCATTAAACACGCTTTTAACCTTAATATAACGAACATTTTAAGGTCGTAATCAACCGAAACAAATTTTGGGAAACTCGAGGGTTAAGTGCAGGGACTAAACTTGTAATTTTGCAAACTTAGACTGGGTATATAAACCCCATTCCCAGCCACATTCCTCACTCACTTCATCTTCTTCACCTCTTCACTCCCTACACACACATTTTCTTCATTCTAGTACCAAAATCTACCCGTGTGGTCTCGTTTTCATCGTCTAGTCTTCATCTACAGCCTCATCTACTCATTTCTAGCAGGTAGACGACTTTGGTTGTCTCTTTTCTTGTCTTTTTATGGCTGACCAAACTAGGGTTTCGGGTGTTCGGGTTCAACCCGAGCACATGAGGTCGTGTGGGTGCGTGTGAGGTCTTTCTGCTTGTGTTTCATGTTTGTGTATGTTTGTTGAGTGTTTCTGGAAGTCCTTGTGGTGTAAAACTCACGTTAGAGCAGCTCGGGGGCTGCTCAGCCCGACCACAGTCGCGATTCTGCAGTTCAGGCGGCTGGGTCTGTCATGCGATTGAGCCGTGCGACTGAGTGAGTCGTGCGACTGAATCATGCGTCTAAGTCAATCGTGCGACTGAGTTGTGCGACTAGGCATGTCGTGCGACTGAGTCGTGCGACTGGGTGTTTGTATGCAATTGAGTCATGCGTATGAATGATTGTGTGCGATTGAGTTAGGCGACCGACTGAGTGTATGCGAATGTGCGTGTTTCGCACGACTGGAGCCCAATCGCACAAATGAAGGTTCAATCGCACGAAAGTAGCTAATTCGCATGATTGAGGGTTGATTCGTGCGCATGGAGGTTGGGTCGTGCGAATGTGTGTGTTGTGTGGTGCGACTGAGTCCAATCGCACGAATGAAGGTTCAATCGCACGAGAGTAGCTAATTCGCACGATTGAAGGTTGATTCGTACGAATGGAACGTGGGTCGAGCGTCTGTCCTGTTGTGTGACTGATGATGAGTGTGAATTTCCCTTGAACGTCTGATGATGATAAGGCAACATCAGTAAAAGTGTCATTGCTTGACCCCAAAGATTAAAGTCAACGCTATCAACATGCACATACTATTTCAATTGAAATAAACCTAACATTTTACAATTACCGACAACCCATTCGAAACTACAATACTTAACAAGTGTCATCTTTCATAACAATGAGATCTTTACAAGGATGTCATAAGCAATGACGACTACTCGTAGTACTTGGATCTACATAAGATCTGATACGTGTGTCCGCTTGTGTGTGTGTGCCACCCACAACCGAACCGATACAACCCGAACCGACCAAACATTACTATACGCTTTATACATGTCATTAATGCTTGACAATAACTGTCAATAGGTGTTTGACCGATCATTTCATTCAACTGTTGGAATCTCGACCTTTCATACTTACCACTTAACATGTGAGTTTCGTGGCCCCTTTTTATGCTTATACTATTTTACAAACATTTACAAACATGGGGGAAAAGTATGCTCGCCCGTTTTCTATGCTGTACAACATACATACAATTTTCATACAAGGAATCAACGTGATACTGTGTTGCAAGTACTTATCTGATACATGCTTGCGTCTGCTGTGTGGTTCTATCTTTGCAACTATTTAATTCCAGTGTGGGAACCGACGGTTAGGTATTGGTAGTACTACTGGGTTGACACCCCCACCCCTGTTCGATGGTATACTAGTTGGTACCATCAGTGGCCAGGAACGGGCCCTTGGGTGAATATATGCCGACAATTTCTCGGTGTACGTCGCTAGGTTTGGTTGCAAAGCTCATGTCATGTGATTTTACTTGTGTATATAACTGTATTCACGGTATTCCATATCATTTACTTTATACAGCATCACTTACACTTTTATTACTTAAACCTGCAAGCTCACCAACAATTATGTTGACCATTTTGAGCATATCGTTTCAGGTGAACATGCTAGCTGAGGTTCTAGGTGTGCTGCCTTAGTGGAGACCCTAGGATGCATTTTCGGGCTAAACTTTCTTTTTGAAAACAATTGATGTATCTATTTCAAACAACATTATACTTTGTAACTTGTTCCCAGGTTGTGGGAATTGCATACAATGTTATTATCTATGTTTATCTTATATCATGTTTATGCTTATGGCTATGTTGTCGTGAATACTGACTAAACACGACACAAGTCCCCTTTTTGTCGGGTGTCGTCATGACACGCATGTCATCATTATTATTATTGCATCTCTATCGCTTACCATGTGTTATGACGATTCACGTCTCGTCGCAACCCCGTGTTTCCGCTCTTAGCGGGGGTGTGACAAATCGTTAATCTTATTGTTAACCTTAATCTTGTAATATATATACGTTTAGATATCTTGTAAAAGAATTCGGTGAAGCATCGTTTATTTCTTATTTTCATCTTATACATATGTCATATGTGTGTTCATGCCCCTCTTTTAGATTATTTCATACCTTTTAGGGTGAAACATGTTAATGCATAAAGTTATACGTGTAAACGCATATGCAATGCATCCTTAATTTTTTCATGGTTATTGGCATTATTGTGGGTTTTATATGATAGACAATATATGCAGGACTGTTGAAGGGTGGTCAAGTTACAACACAACAACACAAAGAGGAGAGTAATTCAACTTAATCAAACAGTAAACTGGATTAACCATAAGTAATGATACTAAGAACACAAATAATTAAGAGACAGAACACAAAAGCAAGAGACACAAGGAGATGGTTTTCAAGGTTGCAGTATATTGCTTTCTTAATGTTCTATTACAAGTGTTACAAAGCATAAAGGAAAGTTACAAGAACATGAGATACTTATACTACATCCTACAGCCGGCCATACTATAAAAGCCAGTTGGATTCAATTGACTAGACACAACACAAAATCAATTGTAGAGTCAAAAAGGCAGATTGTCTTTTTGACTTTGTAACTATGACATGCCATAGCTCACATCCTTATCTATTACAAAAAGGATAAAGTACATGAAGTAGAAAGTTACAAACTCAAGACCTTAATGTATAGTTACCAAAAGCATGGACCTTTTCACCAACTCATGCAAGTTGGTAACTTTACAGAATTGTAGCGGAACGGGTCCAACTTTATGAAAAAGAACATCAGATAAAGCATGTTGTTAAAAGTTTTCGGAAGAAATCTGTCTTCAAGAGTTGACCTTTGGAAGACTTTGTCTCTGAAGCTTCGAAAGACTTCATCTTTGGCTTCGGAAGATATTGGTCTTGGCTTTGGAAGATTTCACACTTAGAGTATGTTGCTTGTGTGAAACTTTCGAAGCATTCTTCTTCGGTACTTGTGCAGCATGCATGTGGAAAGAATTTGAGTGTTTGGTTGCTTCAGCCTCTTCATATAATCTCTACAATATATGTTGACAATCATTAACTATTGCTAGCCTGGAGACGTCATAGATCTATGGGCCTGACATGCCTATTTGGTGCTAAAGCCAAGGTTATTGCCGGCTCTTGATGACGTATGCTTGTTCATCATGGGAACCAAGTACACTTAGCTAATCGTTATACTTGCAAATGTTATTTTTGATCAAGGTTTGATTATAGATATATATTATCTATAGACTTGATTTATTTGTAACCATTACATGAATTGCTACTTGTAAACTTTATATATATGTATGCTTAACCCATGAAAACTCATCAACTTTCAAAGTTGACCCTTTATTTTAACATGTTTCAAGAAATACAAAATGTTGATGAGTATCTTTGAAGCATGCTTACACCTAGGATTTGAACCTAGGAAAATAAATAAAATATCTTGAAACTTGGATGTTGAACTTTGTTTACTTTATTTCATTGATACATTTGGATGTAATGTTTATTTAAGCTTATGATAATCATATTTATATTTAGTGGTAGCGTTATGTGGTTGTGAACAATCTTAACCCTCACATCTTGACGTATATATCGTTAAGGTTGGGGTGTGATAGTGAGCAAATGTCAAAATGGTTCTGGTATTTGCCTTTGAATGGTTAAGCATTATACTAATGCTGAATGGTTAAAATGCCTAATGTTGAATGGTTAAGACATCTTATCTGAATTGGTCAGATATTTGCACTTGAATAGTTAAACGATATACTAGCTCTTAATGGTTCAAACCTCTAATGGTTCAACACTTAATGGTTCAGACATCTTATTGGTTTAGCACTTAATCATTCAGAAGTTGCCAAACAGCCCCTTAATACATCTTAACCATTTAGCATGAGTGTTACCTCTTAATCATTCAAAGGTTATACACTATTAAGAGATAGCCTCTTAATGGTTATCTTAATGACACATCTTAACCATTAAGCATTAGTGTTACCTATCAATCATTCAAAGGTTATAAACCATTAAAATAGTCTTTTAATGATCATTAAGAGGCTACCAAATAACCCATAAATATAGAAATCTATTATTCATCATTTTTATAAATGGTTGTTATATCTGAGAAAGAGAAAACAAATAAAATAAGCACTTTGAATGAGATAGAATTAAAGACAACAAGTATGAAGAATGAGATATGATAGGTTAAACAATTTTATTTATATAAAATTATAATATTTAGTTAAATTACAAAGATACGAATGAAGATTTTACTATAAACACTCTAACATAATTAAACTAGTTATTTACTAGCTTTAGAAAATAGCAATTGTTTGGTTCAACTTGTATATAAAGTTATAGTTTCTTCAACTACTTATAGATTTATTAACACTTTATGAAACATACGAGTCATAAAATATTTTTGATAAAATGTACAGGTATGTTTGATGATGATAACACCAAGGGAACCATCGAAGAAGTTGGAGTAATTACGGAGATTCATAAAATGTTTTTGACGATTCTATAAGACTTCAAAATGATCATGAAACCTTTTTTAGAATCATTATAAGACCTTAAATGAACACACTATATATAAGGTATAAATAACAAGTTTGAATCAATTCAAGGTTATTATAAGATTTTCAAGAAAAGAAAATTCGCACACACCAAATAAAACCAACCCGACTTGAAAATTTTCACTCAGATGTTTGGATAACTTGTTTTGATACATTGCATATTCTTGAATATGTGATGATAAGCAAGGAAAACAATTTGAAAAATCTATAAAATGGTTTCATGAAGGACATTACTAACAATAAAATAAAGAATATCCTCCAGAATTGCCTAATTGTGACACCTGGTAATTATTTATTTTGAAGCTGACGAATAAAGAAGAAAAGAATAATGTCCAAAGCCGATGGACCAAACTCGCCAACGAGAGAAAGTTGGGCATGTGGTGATATTTGTAGGGAGAGGGCAGCCATAACCCTCTCCCCACACTCACATTTTCAGCAAACAATAAAGGAGAAGAGAGAAAGAAGAGAAAAAGGAGAAAATTTGGTTCGGGTTGATTCGGGTGAGCAAAATCGTTGAGAAATGGGTCAAATCAAAGCTCTCTCATTGTGGTTGTTGTGTGAGTTCTAGGACCCCTCTTTTACACGTTTTTGAATGATTTAGAGCTGGAACACATCTGAAAATCAGGTTTTTGAGTGTGTATGTGTTTGACCCGTTTGTGTATGTGTATGTGTGTGTATGATTCGTTTGGGCCTTGCTTTTGAGCGTGTGTGTGCTTGAATGGTATTGTGGTATGCATTCCTAAGGTTTAGGATGGTTGATTTGGGCTTAGAATGGGTTTAGATGAGCTTGGAGGTCCAAAATGGCATATTAGGTTCGGGATGAACTGCATTCTGCACCAGCTAGGGCTAGGCGACCGAATGGAGGCCATACGGCCGATTGAGGTGCGATTGGGGTATATTCGCATGATTGGGGTCCATTCGCACGACTGAGAGTTCATTCGCACGATTGGGAGCCCAGTCGCATAAATGCTCATCCGCATTAGTTCCATCCGCATTAGTTCCATCCGCATTAGGTCCACTAGCATGGGACTCGTCCGCATGGAGTCCATCCGCACCAGTTTCATTCGCACGATTGGGTGTTCATCCGCATTGGTGTTCATCCGCATTGGTGTTCATCCGCATTGGTTTTCATCCGTATTGGTATATTCGCATGATGCTCAGTCGCATGGAGGCCATGAAACTGAAGGGTGTCCATACGCCCGAATAGGGATGTTGCACCCGAGGAAAAGCGTAGTTTAACTTCTAACTTTCGGGGGAAAGTGCAGATGTAAGTTTTCACGTAAAGGTTTCCGTAAGTTCATGTAAGATGACTGTTGAGGCCTTAGAGAGCATGTTGGTCATGATGATGATGATGTTGCATGATTATGCATGTTATGTATGTATGATGTTGCCCTGTATGATGTTGATTCCTGTGTATGTTATGTTTCTTATTATGATGTATTTTTATCTTTCATGTGGCTTTACGTGTTATGTTAATGAATGAAATGAAAGTAGTATGTAACGTAAAGCGAAAGATAAAGAAAAGTGGAACATGAAGTAAGAATGCATGCATTAATGAATGATGAAGGTAAAGAAAGTCTTGCAAGCATTATATGTCGAGACACGCCATTAAAAGGTGTTAGCCCAACGATGTGCGGGTTCGCTACTCCGGGAGGATGCACATCGGGGTCTTTTTTTGTGATTGACCATTTGGGTGGAACCATTGTTGCTTGCCTTAGGTACTGTGACTAGAGGTGTTGGGCACCGTGAATGAAGGTCTATTATAGGCTTAGGTCCAGTACCATGAGCATGTATGGCACATGGCAATGGTATACCTGAACTTTATCTTAGGTATTGTGGCCAGAGGTGCGGTGCATCATGAATGAAGGCCTATGATAGGCTTAGGCCTAGTATCATAAGCATGAAGGGTAAGGTTCATGGTGATAATGAAAGGAAAAGATGTAACGATGAACGAACGAATGAAAGTAAGAATGAATGAATGAACGGAAGTTAACGAACGATGAAGATAATAATGATATTATCTATGTGTACATATGTTGTATGATCATATGAAACTAAAGAACGGTTTAACGAAAGAAAAGTATGTTTATTTTATAAAACTAGAACTCACTCAGCAACGCTGACTTTGATGTGTTTCCAGTTGGCAGGTAATGATTGTTGAGGATGGCACGAGGTGCCTACTTAGCTCTTTTAGGATGGCATCCATTTGTATAATGCTTTTTTGATGTAATACAACAATGTATTTTGTAACTGATTAACGATATATTATTTTGCAAAAACTACTATATTGAAATGAAATGTCATTTTTAAATGTTTCCACTATGATGCTTCATGAAATGCAAATATAATTATATGTTTTATGTGCGATGAGGATCCAACTGTAGGCGTCCCGGGAACAGGGCCTTACAAGTTGGTATCAGAGCCAAAGTTTAAGTGAAATGGGTAAATTTTCAAAATAAACCTTAACTTAAACTGAGAATGGGATGGAAAGGGAAGGGATGCCAATCTGAGTAGCTGCGTGCTATCAGGTATTTTCATAAAGTTAACCGGTATTATGTGCGCATGTTATGTGTTATGTGTTGTTCGTGGATTTAAATACTGATGTAGTTAGGATAGGTAATGCTCGGGGTGTGAAGATTAAAGTAAGTGGCTAATCACAACTGGCCACTGTAATTAGGGACTTACTATACTTGACATAAACTGAGTTGTTTCCTTGAATGATCGTGTTGGTGTTTGAATCTTTCAGTGTGCGTGTGAATGGCCGGTGGTAGATCTTCGAAAGCCTCTTGTGGAGGTGGTCGTGATGGGCTTAGTGCTAAGCAGCGACCCAAGAGAGGGAGACCCAGAGTTGAAAAGGTGGTTCATGAGGAACCCGAGACCCCTCATCCAGAGGGTGGGGATGAGAGTGCAAACCTAAGAGCCTCAGTAAAGGAGGCTGTTGTAGAAGAAGTTCATCAGGTCATGCAGACGATCTTACCGTCTGTAGTGACTAAAGTTATCAAGGTTATACGAGAAGGGTAAAGGAGGAGAGAAATAGGACCTTGGGAGGACGGGAACAACCGGAGCCAGAAACGGTTCCCTCTGATGATGAGGAAGAGGAAAAAGAAGAGCCTGCGCTAGAGGTGGCATGAGGCTATAACTATGGGGCATTTCAACGATACAAGCCTCCTACTTTTGATGGAAACGGCACTGCTGCTTCTGCTCACCGGTGGGTGAGAGAAATGGAAGCTGTCTAAATATCAACGAGTGCCGGGAGGACCAAAAGGTGAAGTTTGCTGCCCATTCTTTTGTGGACTCAGCTTTATGTTGGTGGGACAATATTGTCCAAGCTAAGGGTAGCCGATCAATCAGGAGAATAAGATGGTCAAAGCTAAAGAAGTTGTGATTGAGGAGTTCTGTCCTCATAGAGAAATGGATAAAGTTGAAAGGGAATTCCTGTAACTGGAGGCGGGAACGATGACGCACCAACAGTACACCGCCAAGTTCAACGAGATGGCACGTGTGGTGCGGATTAGGTAACACCTCTATCTCATAAAATCAAGAGGTACACTCAGGGCTTGCCAGCGGATATTCGCAGGCATATGATCGCCGCTCGACCAAGCACGTTTAGGTCGGTGATGGACTTGACAGGGAGATTATATAATGAAAGGGCTGTGGTGGTGGTGGCTGAAGGTAGCAAGAAAGGTGGTGGTGATCGAAACTGGCAGGGGAAGAGGTTTGGTTGGGGTGATACCCCGATGGGTAAAAAGAAGGCACGGGTGGACGACCGCGGTGTGGTCGCATCAGGTGCGGGTATGAAGAAGTGTGGTAGGTGTGGGAGAGAGCATAGCGGAGAATGTAGGTTTGGGATGAACTTGTGCTTTAAATATGGGAAGGCGGGGCATATAGCCAAGGACTGTCATACGGTCCGATGCTTTAACTATGGTGAAGAGGGTCACAAAAGTAAGGATTGTAAGAAGCCGAGGGCTGAGGGTTCCGGGGCAAAGAAGACGGGAGGTGAAAGACCAAGGGCGAGCGCTAGTTCATTCACGATGACACTGGAGAAAGCTAGGACGGACCCTGATGTTGTGTCCGGTACGTTTCTAGTGAACCAAACTTTAGCTTCTGTGTTATTTGATTTGGGTGCCAGTAAAAGTTTTATTTCTGCTGCTTTCTGTGCTAAGCTGCCTGTTAGTAAAAGACGTGTTGATGCGCCCTTCGATGTAGAAACTGCCATAGGTAAGTCTACCAGGATCTTTGAGATGATAGAGAATTGTGATGTGGAGCTAAAAGGTCATAAGTTTCCTGTTAGACCGTTCGTGATGACCTTAGGTGGTTTTGATTTGTTTCTTGGGATGGATTGGTTGGTGGACTCCGAGGCGAACATTGTGTGTCGCAAGAAGATGATCCGATTGATAGCGCCTGACGGGAACTTGGTAACTGTTTATGGGGATCGGGTTACTACGATCCTGAAGGTAATCTCAATGGCGGTGGCGGGAAAGTGTATCAGACGTGGATGTAGCGCCTACTTGGCTTATGTAAGATTGTGGATACGCCAGCACCACAACTGTCTGATGTACCGGTTGTGTGTGACTTTCCAAACGTGTTCCCAGAAGACCTACCAGGAGTGCCACCTGACAGAGAGATCGAGTTCCAGATCGTTCTGATACCTGGTTCCCAACCTATTGCCAAGGCACCATATCGGTTGGCTCCGAC
This sequence comes from Flaveria trinervia, assembly GCA_025506515.1. Classification (NCBI taxonomy): domain Eukaryota; kingdom Viridiplantae; phylum Streptophyta; class Magnoliopsida; order Asterales; family Asteraceae; genus Flaveria; species Flaveria trinervia. The sequence continues at coordinate 44,298,454 of CM046452.1, read as the reverse complement.
GGAGATGAAGGAATTAATGGAGCAGTTGCAAGATCTTCTTGATAAGGGGTTCATTAGACCGAGTATCTCTCCTTGGGGTGCTTCGGTCCTGTTTGTGAAGAAGAAAGACAGTAGTATGAGGATGTGCATTGACTACCGCGAGCTGAACAAGTTGACGGTGAAGAACCGATACCCCTTACCGAGAATAGACGATTTGTTTGATCAGCTTCAAGGTGTCGGTTGGTTCTCGATGATGGACCTTCGATCTGGCTACCATCAGTTGAAGGTGAAGGAGCAGGATGTTCCTGAAACAGCTTTCCGCAGACATTATGGTCACTACGAGTTTCTTGTAATGTCTTTTGGTTTGACCAATGCGCCAGCTGCTTTTATGGATCTGATGAATCGGGTGTGTTGGCCGATGTTGGATAAATCAGTGATTGTGTTTATTGATGATATCCTTATTTATTCGAAGAGCAAGATTGAGCATGCCGATCACATTCGGGAGGTGTTGGAGACGCTGAGAAAGGAGAAGTTGTATGCCAAGTTCTCCAAGTGTGCGTTTTGGTTACGCGAGGTTCAATTCTTGGGTCATGTGGTGAATCCTGATAGGAATTTGGTGGACCCAGCAAAGGTGGAGGAAGTGATGCAATGAAAGTCTCCAAAGACGCCATCCGAGATTCGTAGCTTTTTGGGTTTAGCGGGCTACTCTAGGAGATTCATTCAAGACTTCTCCAAAATCGCTTCTCCACTAACTAAGTTGACTCGGAAGGATGTGAAGTTTGTATGGGTTCAGGCTCAAGAGAAGGCGTTTGATGAATTGAAGGTGAGATTGACTCAAGCTCCTGTCCTAACATTACCCGATGGAAGTGAAGATCTGATGGTTTATTCTGATGCTTCCTATTTGGGGTTGGGGTGTGTGTTAATGCAGAGAGGAAAAGTTATAGCTTATGCATTCCGGCAGTTGAAGGTTCATGAGGTCAATTATCCTACTCATGACTTGGAGCTAGCAGTCGTGGTCTTTGCGCTAAAGATTTGGAGGCACTATCTTTACCGGACGAAGTGCACCATTTTCACTGTCCACAAGAGCTTGAAGTACTTCTTCGAGCAGAAAGATCTAAACATGAGGCAGAGGCGGTGGTTGGAACTTATAAAGGATTATGATTGTGAGATCCATTATCATCCGGACAAAGCCAACGTGGTGGCTGATGCCCTTAGCCGAAAAGAGAGCCCCGAGCCGATTCGGGTGAAAGCATGTCAACTAATCATGGCCTCTGACGTAATGAAGCAAGTCAAAGAGTTTCAAGATGAGGCGTTGAAAGAAGATCATCTTAATTCTGAGAGAATGAGAGGTCTGGCTGTAGAATTGGGTGAAAACACACTTGGTGTTAGAACCCGATTTGGACGGGTGTGGATTCCTCATTTTGAGGATCTACGGGTGAAGATTTTGAATGAAGCTCACAAGACTTGATACTCTATTCACCCCGGTGCCACAAAAATGTACTAAGATATGAAGAAAGATTATTGGTGGTCGGGTATGAAGCACGATGTGGTGGAGTATGTGAGTAAGTGCTTTACTTGCTTACAGGTGAAGGCCGAACATCAGAAGCCGTATGGGAAGATCCAACCTTTGGATATACCGGAATGGAAGTGGGAGCACATCACGATGGATTTTATTACGAAGTTGCCGCGTACTCCGAAAGGGTATGATGTCATATGAGTGATTGTTGACCGTTTGACGAAGAGTGCTCACTTCCTACCGATCCGCGAGACATATTCGTCTGAGAGTTGGCGGATCTATTCATCAAGGATATTGTAATTCGTCATGATGTGCCGGTGTCTATTGTATCTGATTGTGACACCCGGTTTACATCCAAATTCTGGAAGAAATTCCACGACGCCATGGGGACGAGGTTACATATTAGCACGGCTTATCATCCCCAAACTGATGGTTAGTCAGAAAGGACCATTCAGACATTGGAAGACATGCTTCGGGCATGTGTGATTGATTTTGGGGGAAGTTGGGATGACCACTTACCGTTAGCTGAATTCTCATACAACAACAGCTATCATGCCAGCATTGGTATGCCACCATATGAAATGTTATATCATAGGAGATGCAGAACACTCGTTTGTTGGGGTGATATTGGTCAGAAGGAGTTGGGGAACGTCGAGGTGATCGAGGCTATGACTGAGAAGCTTGAGAGGATCAAAGCCTTTATGAAGGCAGCCAAAGATAGACATAAGTCGTACGCCGACAAACGACGCAGACCGATTGAGTTCCAGGTGGGTGACCGGGTTATGTTGAAGGTCTCACCTTGGAAGGGTATTATCCGATTCAGAAAGCGGGGCAAGTTGAGCCCAAGGTATATAGGCCCTTTCCGAATCATTGCTCGAGTAGGAGAGGTGGCCTAGAGATTGGAGTTACCAGATGAGTTAAGTGGAATTCACCCGAAATTCCATGTATCTCATCTGAGAAAGTGCTTGGCAGATGAAGGCATGATTGTTCCACTGGAAGATATCGAAGTAGATGAACGACTCAATTATGTGGAGCAACCGGTGGCAATCATCGTTCGAAAAGAGAAGAGGCTGAGGAATAAAACGGTTCCTCTTGTGCGTGTACAGTGGAAGCACAAGAAGGGATCCGAGTCAATGTGGGAGACTGAGGAAGAAATGAGACAGCATTATCCACGCTTGTTTGAATAATAACAGGTTTCGGGGACGAAACCTATTTAAGGGGGGTGGACTTGTAACACCTGGTTATTTATTTATTTTGAAGCTGACAAATAAAGAAGAAAATAAAATAAATTCCAAAGCCGAGGGATCAAACTCGCCAACGAGAGAAAGTTGGGCATGTGGTGATATTTGTAGGGAGAGGGCAGCCATAACCCTCTCCCCACACTCACATTTTCAGCAAACAATAAGGAGAAGAGAGAAAGAAGAGAAAAAGGAGAAAAATTGGTTCGGGTTGATTTGGGTGAGCAAAATCGTTGAGAAGCGGGTCAAATCGAATCTCTTCTTGTTATGGTCATTTGTGAGTTCTAGGACCCCTCTTTTACACGTTTTTGAATGATTTGGGGCTGGAACACATTTGACAATCGGGTTTTTTAGTGTGTATGTGTTTGACCCGTTTGTGTATGTGTATGTGTATGTGTCTGTATGATTCGTTTGGGCCTTGCTTTTGAGCATATGTGTACTTGAATGGTGTTGTGGTATGCATCGCTAAGGTTTAGGATGGTTGATTTGGGCTTAGAATGGGTTTAGATGAGCTTGGAGGTTGAAAATGGCAGATTAGGTTCGGGATGAACTACATTTTGCACCAGCTAGGGCTAGGTGAGCGAATGGAGGCCATACGACCGATTAAGGTGCGATTGGGGTTCATTCGCATGATTGGGGTTCATTCGCATGATTGGGGTCCATTCGCACGACTGATAGTTCATTCGCACGATTGGGAGCCCAGTCGCATAAATGCTCATCCGCATTAGGTCCACTCGCATGGGACTCATTTGCATGGAGTCCATCCGCACCAGTTTCATTCGCATAATTGGGTGTTCATCCGTATTGGTGTTCTTCCGCATCGGTCCATTCGCATGATGCTCAGTCGCATGGAGGCCATGCAACTGAAGGGTGTCCATACGCCTGAATAGGGATGTTGCACCCGAGGAAAAGCGTAGTTTAACTTCTAACTTTCGGGGGAAAATGCAGATGTAAGTTTTCACGTAAAGGTTTTCGTAAGTTCATGTAAGATGACTGTTGAGGCCTTAGATAGCATGTTGGGCATGATGATGATTATGTTGCATGATTATGCATGTTATGTATGTATGATGTTGCCCTGTATGATGTTGATGCCTATGTATGTTATGTTCCTTATTATGATGTATGTTTATCTTTCCTGTGGCTTTACGTGTTATGTTAATGAATGAAATGAAAGTAGTATGTAATGTAAAGTGAAAGATAAAGAAAAGTGGAACATGAAGTAGGAATGCATGCATTAATGAATGATGAAGGTAAAGAAAGTCTTGCAAGCATTGTATGTCGGGACACGCCAATAAAAGGTGTTAGCCTAACGGTGTGCGGGTTCGCTACCGCGGGAGGATGCACATCAGGGTCTTTCTTTGTATGAAACCATTGTTGCTTGCCTTAGGTACTGTGACCAGAGGTGCTGGGCACCATGAATGAAGGTCTATTATACGCTTAGGTCCAGTACCATGAGCATGAAGGGCATAGCACATGGCAATGGTATACCTGAACTTTATCTTAGGTAATGTGGCTAGATGTGCGGTGCACCGTGAATGAAGGCCTATGATAGGCGTAGGCCCAGTATCATGAGCATGAAGGGTAAAGTTCATGGTGATAATGAAAGGAAAAGATGTAATGATGAATGAACGAATGAACGAATGAAAGTAAGAATGAATGAATGAACGGAAGTTAACGAATGATGAAGATAATAATGATATTATCTATGTGTACGTATGTTGTATGATCACATGAAAGTAAAGAATGGTTTAGCGAAAGAAAAGTATGTTTATTTTATAAAACTAGAACTCACTCAGCAACGCTGACTTTGATGTGTTTCCAGTTGGCAGGTAATGATTGTTGAGGATGGCACGAGGTGGCTACTCAGCTCTTTTGGGATGGGATCCATTTATATAATGCTTTTGTGATGTAATGCAACAATGTATTTTGTACCTGATTAACGATGTATTATTTTGCAAAAACTACTATATTGAAATGAAATGTTATTTTTAAATGTTTCCGTTGCGATGCTTTATGAAATGCAAACGTAATTATATGTTTTATGTGTGATGAGGATCCGACTGTAGGCATCTCGGGAACGGGGCCTTACACTAATGGTGTGGCTATTGATATGTTTGATCTTTATATGTTTTTTGAAGATTGAGGTCTAAATAAGAAAGTTTCAAATAGAGGCAAATGACACGATATGCCCAAAATACTTTGTTTGAATGACATATTCGATATAACTTAAACATAATCTATCATGGTTGTTTGGAATCAATGTCATGGAAGTATGAAATCAAAAAGGCTAATCTTCAAACACATGGTGAATCAAGCAAGTGAAAGATGAAGTTTATGTTGAAGTTAAGTAACCGGATCTTCAAGAAATATAGAAATAAGAGAAAGAAGTGGATGAAATTCCTGTTGAAGCCAAAATTCAAGTCGAAGAAAACAAAAACGAAGAATTTATTGAAGATGGTGAACTATCTAATGTTGATGATGAACAACTCTTGCAAGAGACGATGGATGCAAACTTTGCAAGTAACTTTGAACTGTAAATGCTCAAGGATATTGACGACTTGGGAAACTTTAATGTTATCAACAAGGATGACCCGGAACCAAACAACCAATGTACACGAAAAGAAAGCGCCAAGCATGAATTAGGGGGGAGTATGTATCTGGATCGTAATATATGACTTGGGCTAGGATGTTATTATTATAAGTTAAATGAGTCAAAACAATTGTCTATTTGGTAATTGATTTGGGCAACAGACAATAAAGCCTAAAACCTAGTCCATCGTGTGGTAGGATCATGTGAATCGGTACCACTAAGGGAGTCACCAATCTATGCATCAATTCACACGCGCGGGCGCGCGCACGCACACACACACACACACACACACATATATATATATATATATATATATATATATAATATATATATATATATATATATATATATATATATTATATATATATATATATATATATCAAATATAAAAAAGTCAGAATACTTCTGTTGATCTCTTTTTCTTCTCCCTTTTATCATCCTTTAATCTTAATCTTTCTCTTTTTTCAATCATGTCGTGTGTGTATTCTAAAATTCTTGATTACAAGAGTATGTCTCCACTAAACAAGAAAAATCCTTACATTCTTTAACCACTATGCTAATAATCTATACATATTATCATTCATGACAAAAAGAAAGTATTAACCTATCTTTTGAAACTGATTTGGATGGAAAAAAATGGTGACACAAAGATGCTAGCATTAGTTATGTTAGTTAGAGTCAATGGAAAAACAATGATCACTTCAATATATTGTAATAGGATTCAGTTGAACAATTGTTACTTTGTGTTGTTATTGAATGACTCTTTTCAATATTTATCTTACTTTATATTTTATTGTGGTTTTTATGTTAGAAGTTTAAATCATCATATTTACAATGCCCAAACTTAATTACTTTATCACAAATTTGATTATCTTGTTAATTTTGATGGTAAAACAATAGAAAAAAAAGAGTAAATATGAAATTTGAAGAAAAAGAAGATGAACATATATATTATGAATTAAAGGTAAGATGTTCACTTCAATTGTTTTTCACGAAATGAAAAATATGATATATTTTTCTAATTTTTAATGGTATGCATGTTCTATTGCAATTTAATTGGATGTATGTATATGGTTTTAATAATGTTCGTATGATTATATATGAAATTCAACCTATAATACAATAACTTTGTTACTTAAGTAGATAAGTTATAAATAAGTTTATTCTTCATAAAGCTAGTTAGTAAATATATATCAATCAATTATTTATAGTTTATTAATAATATATATATATATATATATACACACAAAATAATAGATATGAAAGTTTAGGTGACTTTTGAGCATCTTATGAAACTTTAATTTACCAAGGAAATCGTATTTCCTTTGAATTCAATTTTTAAAAAACCACACCAAATTCCAAAAAAAAAACATAATTAGAAACTCTAAAATAAAAAGAAAAGTATGTTTGAGGGCCTAACTGACCTAATACTAACTTTGTAGTCAATCTAGCCTTTTGGTTCGACTTGATCCATAATAAAATCTCTCCAACAAGACTTGACGAGTATTGATCGAAAGCCTAACTCCAACTTTCTTCTCTTAGACCAAATCAAATTAAAAGTTATATGCGTTTTTTATATCCTTAATCATCTCTACATGTTTCCGTAAGAAAAGAAATTAGAAGTATTGTTCACGTCCTTTCTACACTAGTGGTCGTCATTGATGATCCTCTCACTATATACCGCCACCTAAACCCACATACGACTCTAGAAATATATATCCTATCAACTACCCCATTGATCTTGGTGCAAAAGATAAATGCTTCTATGATATCAATTTTGAAGGTGGCGACACCAATAAATTAATTACCACTTATTTGGTCATAATCACAAAGAGCAAGTTGACACAAATTACGTATTCATATATGATTTTGATATATTCCATCCATATAGCATTAATAGTAAAAGATTATATAGCTTATTGTGTTTAGTTCAAGGAATTAAAAGCAACTGAAATCAGAACTAAAAGCTTCTATTAAAGCTTGTGTTTGGTTGGTTAAAGGAGAATTTAAATTAGAAAACTTTAAATTCTTCGATATAATCTTTGGAATTTAACGATTCTTCGATATGTGGACGGAAAATTTGAATACCTTGAATATTAATAATATTTTATTCAAGTAAACCTCAACTTACGTCACCCTTCTCAAACACCATATGCCCATGAAATTAAAGAAATCCGTAGAACCAACGAAGAAGCAAGTAATCACTAGAAATAATCAAGAGCAGAATTTTTGAAACTATCATTTCTGAAATTGAGATCTATACAAAATAGAAATATGTCGGGATAACAACCAGTTAGTGTTAATCGTGCTATTAAAGATTCGAAAGTTTGATAATGTCTAAAAAGTTTGAGTTGTGTTAATACATTGCCAGTTAAGGATGGGCATATGCCACATACATGTCTTTTTTGTAGACACTTAGTGAATCATCAAGCATGACTATTAAAGCTAATATGCATGCACAACAATAATGATTAAGCATACAAAGCTTAAGAATGGGAGACCAACCAAAACGTGCAAATATCAAGCTCAATCCAACAACTTGAACAAGCTGGAAATTTAATGATTTCAGTAATACAACTAATTATATAAAATGGAAGTTTACATAAAAAGAAATGATGTTTTCCTAAAGATCTTTAAAAAAAGGTTTTGTAAGTCAACTATAACCAAATTTAGTAAGTATTTGCTAGCTAGCTATTTTGAAACCAATGGAATTTGAATTTCGAAAATGATGGTAGATGGAGTCTACCAAAAGAGATGAAGTTTCTATGAGTTTTACTGTTAGAGACACAGAGTTTTCAAATAAGTGTAAAGAATAATGTATTATTTTTCTTGTCACACCCTGATTTCAGCAAACCTGAGAGCATGACTGATTGGTAGACGTATTTTTATTCTAAATTTCAAAGTTCAAATAGCAGAAATATCATTTTGTTAAATAAATCTTTTAATTTCAAGCCTTTATATATTCATAAGGATTAGAAAAACCCTGTATTTACATTAACAACATTTAGCAATGATTTTGTAATAAAATCCTCTACTACGAGTAGATATTACATGTTTTTAAAATATAGTCACAAGAGATAGTGTATGCCTAGGAATCATCATCCTTTCACAAGAGATAATCTATTTCAACAGGGTGTTCATTCTCTATATATTAGTCTCTTTCCCAGACAAACTAATAATGATATCGTCTGAATCATTATTATTTGAACTATGTCTGAACCAGCCCGGTAAAGAAGTTTCATATGTCCGTAGGATATAACTTGCCTAAACTATAAATATATTTCTAGTCTAAAAGTTACAATTGATAGTATCATTTTGTGCATCAAAGCATGTTTTACATATGAATGTCATTTTCAAATTCATCAAATAATTAATTTAGTTTTGAAAATATTAAACATATACACCTTTCGGTTATGTTTGAACCAATAAGCAACTTAGTACCAAGAAAGTAGTTCCTAGCTAGCAACGCTTCATCTTGCATATCCCTCCTTGATTTCAACCTTAATCTGTCGGATAACACCTTAAGATTACCTATAATGGATATAATATAAAAGAGGGGCTTGAAATTAATATATGAGAGAGAGAGAGAGAGAGAAAAAGAGAACATAGGAATATGTATTTGAAAGCCTCACATAAATGCTCTTCATATAGGGTGTTCTGACGTCTGATGTGCCCTACATCACTAGGATGATGAAGGTCATATCATCCTAATGTCTTGTATGGGAGACGTGTGTCACCAACTCACTTGTTTCACACACCTAATCATGATGTAGTCGACATCAATATCTTGATATGTCCCGCATAGTGGCCTCATGTTGAATTCCTACCCTTAGTCACGGGCCACGTGTCATTTACTAGTTGTTAATCACCCATTTTGTGTTGAACAACAAGAGTGTCCTTGGTTTGGTCGTTACGACCCTTAATTAAGATCTTATTTGGTGCTCCTCATGACCACCTTGTGGTGCAGAATGCATCATTTACTCAATGTGACCCATATCGGACTTCAAATCCTAAATTTTCAGTTTTCTTCATTTAGGAAAAATAAGGGGTGTTCTATCCTCCCCATATTCAATAAAACCTAATATTTGAGGTTTATTGGAATAAGTGTGGATATTTATTTTTTTATTTATGATTCTAATTCTCACGGATATTCAGAATCATGTCTAGAATTCCACTTAAGCTTAACTAGTACGAGCTTTTTTTTCTATAAGTTTTTGGTTAGACGGTTTTTAATTTTAAAAGGGTATTTAATGAATTTAACTTTTCATTTACTTTGATATTTTATAAAGGTATAGATAAGGATTCATCACCTAAACATGTCTAAGTTAATACGTGGAATACATCGTGTACTTCATTCATTACTTCTGGTAGCTCAAGGTGATACGCTACACGTCCAATTTGTTTAGTATTTTGAAAGGTCCTCCAATACATGGACTTAGGTTCCCTTTCTTTTAAAACATCTTACTACATCCTTCCATGGAGAAACTTATAACAATACTCTATCACCAACATTAAACTCCAACAATTTACGTCTTCGATCAGCATAACTCTTTTAACGACTTTGTGTTATCTTTAATCCTTACCTTATTTGAAGAATTTTTATTTATAGTTTCTTGGACTATTTCAGGCCTAGAATTTTTTCTTTTTTCAACCTCAAACCAACAAATAAGGATTCAACACTTTCTGATGTATAAAGTGTAACATCTCGTATTTTTGGTTAATAGAATGTTAACTTCGTTTATTCTCACATGGTTCATTATTGACAATTATGAAATTCAAGTGTTATTTGTGTTTATTCTTTTAATTATCATTAGGTTATAATGTATGAATGTTAAAAATAAAAATATTAGATAATATTGTAGTAATAATAATAATACTAATAATAGTATTAATACAATAATAACAACAACAACAACAACAACAACAACAACATAATAATAATAATAATAATAATAATGCTAATAATAAGCTATAAAAGTTAACTAGTGAAATTATATAAGGTTTAGTTAAGTTTGGCCTTGGTGTCAATTTAAAAACTTTTAAAAAAATAAAGTTTGTACATGAAATGTTAACAACTAAATTACACGGACTATAAGTGTAATTTTCTGAAGATCCCAAACCAAAACTCCCTCCCTCCCGCAATTCCGGCGAGACACCGGCGACATCTCCGGCCAAGTCCGGTGAGCTCCTCAACCAAACCATAACCGCCAATTTGATGCCAAATCGATTCTAGTCACACCCTAAAACCGATTCGAACACTTTATGAGCCATAATTCGAGATTAAAGGTGTCGATTGGGCTTGGAAACCATTCGACATCAACACGTTAACCGTTCGTTCATTAAACACTAATAATAATCAAATTAACTCAACCTAAGCATACGTTTATCTAACTCTAATCGATTGCAATCACCAATTTCACCTGGAATCAACACAAACATCCCCCTTTGATTACTCCTTTTCATTGCAACCTGCTACACACTCGAACACTACTTTCGGGACTTCAATACCTGAAATTGTTAGAGGGCTTTTAATCCAGATCACCATACGAAGCTACCCACGAGTTTAATTTGATTTCCATCATCGTTTTCATACTTGTTGAGTCCTGTCGTAGTCGCGGTGTGTTCATCACGCGTTTATATCGAGTTAATCAACAACACAGGTAATTAAATATATGTACTTGCGCGATTTCAGTTGGGGAACGAAAGCCCTAACATTAATCGTTTATCATACACGAATTGATCCTCAATTTGGGGTCCGGTTGATCTAGGGTTTATAGAAAACTGGGGCCTTTAATTGAAGTTGGTTTTCAAGAATAAGAAGTTGATTTCTATCGTGGCTGAGAGCCTTGGTTCACCGGTAATGTATTTGTAGCTTAAACTTAAGGTCCCGGGTTCGAACTCGGGCACTCTCAAGTCATTTTTTAGCCTTTTTGGGCTTAAATTAGTTATAGAAAAATTTTATTAAATAAAAATAACTTCTATAAACTTCTAATATTTTTTTAAGATTATTTAAATATTTTCAGTAAATTTGTTCTTGTAAAACATTTTAACATTTCATTTAAAAAATGATTACAAATGTTATAACTAATACATTTGTAAAATGTATATATATATATATATACACATATATATACATATATATATATACATATATATATATATAATAAATTAATTATTAAATTATTATTGGACATTATGTTTTTTGATTAGAGATTTATCATGTCAATTATAGTATTCAAACATATTTTATAGTTAGAAACACAAGTTATTTACAAAAGATTTTATCCCTTTAAAATTTTATAAATGGTATTTCTTTTATCAAACAAAATATAAATAAAGGTTCACAAATTTGATTTACAAAGACCCCCAAAGTCTAATACCCTAGTTCATGTTAAATCATTAACCTTATATTTCATTAACCCCCACAAAGGGCTCTTACTTTGTGGAATAGCGAGAAGAGAAATCGTGGAGCTGATGCTGTATTAGCACTCTCTTGGGATGAGTTCAACAACATCGCCATCGTGAAGTTCTGCCCGAGAATTGAATTACAAAAGTTAGGGGAAGAATTCTGGAACTTGAAGCAAGATGGTGGTGACTATTTGGCCTACTCAACTAGGCATCATGAGTTGAGTATATTGCTGCCTCACATGGTCGACACTGTCCCCCGCAACATCGAGAAGTTCATCAAGGTTGTACCACCCCAATTCAAGATTTTGTGGTGGGTAGCCGACTCACAACCTTGGAAGAAGCCATTACTATCACCGCTTAACTCACCGAGAACCATATACGAGGGGGCACCATGTCTGTGAAGGGTGCAAAGAAGGTAGAGAAGATGGCTACGTTAAGAAGACTAAAGCTAAGCCATCTCATAACAACAAGAAGAAAAAGAAGAAGCGCAAATTCACACCGGCGCGTAACTATGTTGTGGCTACACCAAACATCCTCAAAGGCAACTGGTACCTGCGGCTGCACCTGTGGCACAAGTGCCTGGGGCTAGGGCCTATGCTGGTCCCCAACCTATGTGCAACACTTGTAGGTATCATCATCCGGGGAGTCAACCATGTCGTATATGTACCTTATGCGGTAAATATGGTCACTTGGTGGCGACTTGCCACCGTGCACCTAATAACATTGTCGTGGTCACAAACCGTGTTTGCTACAACTGTGGGGAACCTGGTCATTTCCGCCCACAATGCCCTCGTCTTGTGGGTAATGTTCCACAAGCCCGAGGACGTGCTTTCAACATCAACGCAAATCAAGCACAAGCAAACAACGATGTGGTGAATGGTATGTTAACTTACCTTCAACTTTTGTGACCTAATTCTTTTCATGCATTACCTGTGAATGCCTTTGAAATTGAACAGGTATGTTCCTTATTAATAAAACTTATGCCTACGTCCTATTTGATTCTGGAGCTGATAAGAGTTTTGTTTCGTTAGAGTTTGAACCCATACTTGCTAAGCGACATACGAAACTAGAAAGACCTCTCACCGTTGAAGTTGTCGATGGAGAACCGATCACCGTTGATGTCGTTATTCGTGATTGCATCCTAATTCTTGATGCGTATGATTTTCTTATCGATCTTATCCCTATGTAACTTGGAAGCTTTGACGTCATAATTGGTATGGATTGGTTAGCCAAACACCATGCCGAGATCATTTGTTTCGAGAAGTGCATGCGTATACCTTTACCTTCTAGAGATACTTTGAAAGTGTTCGGTGAAATTTCTTCCAAAGGACTTAAACTCATGTCTTGCACTCAAACCCGAAAGTGCTTAAGCAAAAAGTATATGGCTTTCTTGGCTTACGTTGTCAACACGAAAGTCAGAGGGAAAGAACTTAAGGATGTCCCTATCGTACGAGACTTTCCTAAAGTATTTCCCGATGACCTTAGTGGTTTACCTCCCGTGCGTGAAGTCGAGTTTAAGATTGACTTGATACCGGGAGCCAACCCCGTGGCTAAGTCACCATATTGACTTGCACCATCGGAAATGCAAGAACTTTCTAGTCAACTTCAAGAGCTATCCGAGAAGGGCTTCATCCGTCCTAGTTCTTCGCCTTGGGGTGCACCTGTTCTTTTCATGAAGAAGAAAGATGGATCGTCTCGTATGTGCATCGACTATCGTGAGCTTAACAAGCTTACCATAAAGAACGTTATCCTCTTCCTCATATCGATGACTTATTTGATCAACTTCAAGGAGTTGCTATATTCTCGAAGATTGATCTACGTTCTGGATATCATCAATTACAAGTCCATGATGATGATATCCCAAAGACCGTGTTCCGTACTCGTTATGGGCACTATGAGTTCTTGGTCATGCCTTTTGGGTTAATCAATGCTCCTGCTGTCTTCATGGATCTCATGAACCGAGTATGCAAGCCTTATCTAGACAAGTTTGTGATCGTCTTCATTGATGACATACTTATCTAATCCAAGTCCAACACCGATCATGAACTACATTTGAGATTGGTTCTTGAATTGTTAAAGAAAGAGCAATTGTACGTGAAGTTCTCGAAGTGTGACTTTTGGCTCGAGGAAGTTCAATTTCTAGGACACGTGGTGAATAGCCAAGGAATTCACATTGATCCTGCAAAGGTGGAAGCTGTGAAGAATTGGTGTGTTCCTACAACTCCTACCGAAGTTCGTTCTTTTCTTGGTCTTGCTGGCTACTATCGGCGATTCATTGCCAACTTCTCGAGGATCGCAAAGCCACTCACATCTTGACGCAAAAGAATAAACCGTTCGAGTGGGGGTCTGAGCAAGAAGAAGCTTTTGAAGCATTAAAGCACAAGTTGTGCAATGCTCCTATCTTGACCCTACCCGATGGAAATGACGACTTCACCGTGTATTGTGATGCATCTAAACAAGGCCTTGGTTGTGTTCTCATGCAATGAGGAAAGGTCATAGCTTATGCATTGAGACAATTGAAGGTTCACGAGGTGAATTACACAACACATGATCTTGAGCTTGGTGCGGTTGTCTTTGCCTTGAATATTTGGAGACACTACTTGTATGGCACGCAATGTATAGTCTACACTGATCACAAAAGCCTTCAACACGTTTTTAATCAAAAAGATCTCAATATGAGACAACGTCATTGGGTGGAATTGATAAGTGATTACGATTGCGACATTCGTTACCATCCTGGTAAAGCAAATGTTGTAGCCGATGCTCTAAGCCGAAAGAGTCATAACAAGACAATCTCGTTTCAAGAAATTTGCAATCGACGACAATGGTTTGACACTTTGGGTGAGTTTGATACTGAGATTCGACTAGATGTCAACGAGACTACTGTGTTGTTACAAAACCTGAGAATTGATAGTGATATCGGGCTAGTATCTTGGAGGCTCAACAAATGGTGCAACAAGAAGGAAGAATGAAGGATGAACTGGAGCATAATCTTTTAACTCGATTAGAAACGAAACCCAATGGATTGATGTACTTCGCAAATCGAATATGGGTTCCAAATCGGGATAATCTTCGTACCTATATCATGAATGAGGCTCATCAAACTCGTTATTCCATTCATCCTGGTTCCGATAAGATGTACATGGACCTGCGTGGTCAATATTGGTGGCCTGGAATGAAGAAAGATATAACGAATTATGTAGCTAAGTGCCTCACGTGTACAAGGTTAAAGCCGAACATCAACGTCCAAGTGGATTACTTGAGCAACCCGAGATTCCTATGTGGAAGTGGGAACACATATCCATGGACTTCATAACTACGCTACCCCGAACCTCTCGTGGTCATGATAGCATATGGGTAATCGTTGACCGATTGACCAAATCGGCATATTTTATACCCATACGTGACACTTACAAGACATCAAGGTTGGCTCGTATATACGTTGATGAGATTGTAAGTCATCATGGGGTACCTCTACACATCATATCCGACCGAGATGCTCGTTTCACTTCACACTTTTGGTCGTCTATGAAAGAACTCTTGGGTACTCAATTGGATCTAAGCATGACTTACCATCCTCAAACCGATGGTCAAACCGAGCAAATGATCCAAACCTTGGAGGATTTGCTACGCCTGTCTGTCCTTGACTTTGGTGGTGATTGGGATACGTATCTACCACTCGCGGAATTTTCGTATAACAATAGTTATCACTCGAGTATCAAGATGACACCATTCGAAGCAATTTATGGTCGTATATGTCGTTCACCGATCTACTGGAGTGACATTGGTGAAAATTTCATCACTGGTCCTGAACTTATACAAGAGACGACCGATAAAGTTTCTATCATCCACAAGAACCTTGAAGTGGCAAGAAGTCGACAAAAGAGCTATGCTGATAAACAACGTAAGTCATTGGAATTCCAAGTTGGGGAGATGGTTCTTCTTAAGGTTTCACCATGGAAAGATGTTGTTCGCTTTGGAAAGAAGGGTAAACTAGCTCCGAGATTTGTACGACCTTTTAAAATCCGAAAAGGGTTGGAAAGGTGGCTTACCAACTGGAGTTACCTTCCGACCTTAGTGGAGTTCATCCTGTGTTCCACATTTCAAATTTGAGAAAGTGCTTGGCCGATGAAAGTCTGCATGTTCCGCTCGAAGACATTCAGATCGACGAGTCATTGCATTTCATTGAGAAACCTGTGGAGATCATGGACCGCATCATGAAGAAGACTAGAACCACAACTACCCCAATTGTTAAGGTTCGTTGGGAGAATAAACATGGCGCCAAATTTACTTGGAACGTGAGGAGCACATGAAGAAGAAATACCCATTCTTATTCATATAGTTTCATTCTTAATTTTGGGACGAAATTCTTTTAATTTGAGGAGACTGTAACATCTCGTATTTTTGGTTAATAGAATGTTAACTTCGTTTATTCTCACATGGTTCATTATTGACAATTATGAAATTCAAGTGTTATTTGTGTTTATTCTTTTAATTATCATTAGGTTATAATGTATGAATGTTAAAAATAAAAATATTAGATAATATTGTAGTATAATAATAATACTAATAATAGTATTAATACAATAATAACGATAATAATAATAATAATAATAATATAATATAATAATAAGAATAACAATAATAATAACAATAATAATAACAATAATAATAGAAATAATAATAACAATAATAAGAACAATAATAACAATAATAACAATAATAACAATATAACAATAATAACAATAATAACAATAATAACAATAATAACAATAATAACATAATAATAACAATAATAATAACAATAATAATAACAATAATAATAACAAACAATAATAACAATAATAATAACAAACAATAATAATAACAATAATAATACAATAATAATAACAATAATATTAACATAATAATAAAAATAATAATAATAATAATATAATAATAATAATAATAATAATAATAATAATAATAATGCTAATATAAGTTATAAAAGTTAACTAGTGAAATTATATAGGTTTAATTAAGTTCAAAGGGCCTTGTGTCAATTTAGAAACTTTTTTAAAAAATAAAGTTTGTACATGAAATGTTAACAACTAAATTACAGTGACTATAAGTGTAATTTTCTGAAGGTCCCAAACCAAAACTCCCTCCTCCCGCAATTCCGGCGAGACGCCGATAACATCTCCGGCCAAGTCCGATGAGCTCCTAAACCGAACCATAACCGCCAAGTTTGATGCCAAATCGATTCTAGTCACACCCTAAAACCAATTCGAACACTTTATGAGCCACAATTCGAAATTAAAGGTGTCGATTGGGCTTGGAAACCATTCAACATCAACACATTAACCGTTCGTTCATTAAACACTAATAATAATCAAATTAACTCAACCTAAGCGTATGTTTATCTAACTCTAATCGATTGCAATCACCAATTTCACCTGGAATCAACACAAACATCCCCCTTCGATTACTCCTTTTCAGCGTGACATGCTACACACTCGAACACTACTTTCGGACTTCAAGACCTGAATTGTTAGAGGGCTTTTAATCCATATCACCATACGAAGCTACCCACGAGTTTAATTTGATTTCCATCATCGTTTTCATACCTGTTGAGTCCTGTCGTAGTCGTGGCTTGTTCATCACGCGTTTATATCGAGTTAATCAACAACACAGGTAATTAAATATATGTACTTAGGCGATTTCGGTTGGGGAACGAAAGCCCTAACATTAATTTGTTTATCATACATGAATTGATCCTTAATTTGGGGTCCGATTAATTAGGGTTTATAGGAAATTGGGGGATTTAATTGAAGTTGGATTTTAAGAATAAGAAGTTGATTTCTATTGCGGCTGAGTGACTTGGTTCACTGGTAATGTATTTGTAGCTTAAACTTGAGGTCCCGGGTTCGAACCCGGGCACCCTCAAGTCATTTTTAGCCTTTTTGGGCTTAAATTAGTTATAGAAAAATTTTATTAAATATAAAAATAACTTCTATAAACTTCTAATATTTTTTTAAGATTATTTAAATATTTTCAGTAAATTTATTTTTGTAAAATATTTTAACATTTCATTTAAAATAATAATAATTACAAATGTTATAACTAATAAATTTGTAAAATGTATATATATATACGTACATATATATATATATATATATATATATATATATATATATATATATATATATTATATATATATATAGATATATATATATATAAATTTACATAATAATTAATTATTAAATATTATTGGACATTATGTTTCTTTGATTAGAGATTTATCATGTCAATTATAGTATTCAAACATATTTTATAGTTAAAAAAACAAGTTATTTTCAAAAGATTTTATCCCATTAAAATTTTATAAATTGTATTTCTTTTATCGAACAAAATATAAATAAATGTTCACAAATTTTATTTACAAATTAAGACCCCCAAATTCTAATACCCTAGTTCGCGTTAAATCATTAACCTTATATTTCATATAAATCTTGTAATATATATTTAGGTACCTCGTGAAGGTTTACGTTGGAACGACATTTATTATTACTTATCATCATCATTTATATACTTAGTTGCCAAGTGAGTTTTCCTTACCCCTTTTATATTTTCACACTAATTTGGGGTGAAACATGATACTTATTCACATACACTTGTAAACGTTTAAACTTGTAACCACTTGCAATTCTGTAAGGCACCGTTCCCAGGACGCTTACAGTTGGATCCTCATCGCACATAAAACAAATAATTACATTTGTATTTCATAAAGCATCGCAGCGGAAACAGTTAAAAATGACATCTCATTCCATCATAAAAACTTTTGCAAAATAATACATCGTTAATCAGTTACAAAATACATTGTTGCATTACATTACAAAATCCCTATATAAATGGATGCCATCCAAAAGAGCTAAGTAGCCGCCTGTGCCATCCTCAACAATCATTACCTGCCAACTGGAAATACATAAAAAGTCGAGTTGCTGAGTGAATTCTAGTTTTATAATAGAATATATTTTTCTTTCGTTAAAACCGTTCATTTCTTTCATGCCATCATACATCGTACGTACACATAGATAGTAGTTATTATCTTCTTCATTCGTTCATTAATCTTTACATCTTTTCTTGCTTGCACATTTGATATCTTCCGTACCATACCATGTGCTACACCCCAACTATATGGCTACTGGGCCGAAGTCTATAAATAGACAGCTAAACATGGTGCCGTAGTACCAGGGGTAAGCGGTAGAGGTTCTATACAAATGGTCGATCACAAAGAAAGACCCCGATGTGCATCCTCCGGGGTAGCGAACCCACACACCGTTGAGCTAACACCTTATAATTGGCGTGTCCCGATATCTAATGCTTGCAAGACTTGTATTACTCTCATCATTCATTAATACACGCATTCATCATGTTCCCTTTTTAGTGTCTTCCACTTTACGTTACATAATAATTTCATTTCATTCATTAACATTCAACGCAAGCCACGAGAAAGATAAACATACATACATAACAAGGAACATAACATGCACAGTCATCAACATCATACAGAGCAACATCATACATACATAACATGCATCATGCAACATCATCATCATCATCATGTCGAGCATACTCTCTAAGCCCTCAATGGTCATCTTACATGAACTTACAGGAACTTCCACGTCATGCTTACATCTGCACTTTCCCTCGAAAGTCAGAAGATAAACTACGCTTCTCCTTGGGTGCAACAGCCTATTTAGCGTATGGACACCATTCAGTTGCATGGCCTCCATGCGACTGAACATCATGCGAATGGACCAATACGGATGAACACCCAATCATGCGAATGGACCTAACGCGAATAGACCTCATGCGAATGAAACTAATGCGGATGAGCACTTATGCGAATGGGCCCTCAATCGCTTGACTCCCCATGCGACTGGCCCTCAGTCGCACGAATGAATCCTCATTCGTGCGAATGAATCTCAATCGCACCCCAATCGGTCGTATGGCCTCCATTCGGTCGCCTAGCCCTAGTTGGTGCAGAATGAAGTTCATCCCGAACCTAATCTGCCATTTTCGACCTCCAAGCTCATCCAAACCCATTCTAAGCCCAAATCAACCATCCTAAACCTTAGGAATGCATACCACAACACCATTCAAGCACACGCAAGCTCAAACACAAGACCCAAACGAATCGTACACTACCCACACATACACAAACGGGTCAAACACATACACACTCAAAACCCGATTTTTCAGATGTGTTCCAGCCCTAAATCATTCAAAAATGTGTAAAAGAGGGGTCCAAGAACTCACACAAATATCACAACGAGAAGAGCTTCGATTTGACCTGCTTCTCAACGATTTTGCTCACTTGAACCAACTCGAACCAACTTTTCTTCCTCTTTTCTCCCTTTCTCTCTTCTCCTCTTTGTTTGCTGAAAATGTGAGTGTGGGGAGAGAGTAATGGCTACCCTCTCCCTTCAAATATCACCACATACCCAACTTTCTCTCGTTGGCGAGTTTGTCCCTCGTTTTGGACTTTATTTCTTTTTTTCTTCTTTCGTCGGCTTCAAAATAATAAATAACCGGGTGTTACAAGTCCACCCCCCTTAAATAGGTTTCGTCCCCGAAACCTGCTATTCCTCGAACAAACGTGGGTAATGCTGTCTCATTTCTTCCTCAGTCTCCCACGTTGACTCGATTCCCTTCCTATGCTTCCACTGTACACGCATAAGAGGAACCACTTTATTTCTCACCTTTTCTCTTTTCTATCGATGATTGCCATAATTGAGCCGTTCGTCTACTTTGATATCCTCTAGTGGAACAATCATATCCTCATCTGCCAAGCATTTCCTCAGATGATATACATGGAATGTCGGGTGAATTCCACTTAACTCATCGGTACTCCAATCTATAGGCCACCTCTCCTACTCGAGCAATGATTCGGAAAGGGCCTATGTACCTCGGGCTCAACTTGCCTCGCTTTTTGAATTGGATAATACCTTCCAAGGTGAGACCTTTAACATAACCCGGTCACCCACCTGGAACTCAATCGGTCTACATCGTTTATCAGCATACGACTTATGTCTATCTTTGGCTGCCTTCATGAAGGCCTTGATCTTTTCAAGCTTCTCAGTCGTAGCCTCGATTACCTCGATGCTCCCTAACTCCTTCTGACCAATATCACCCCAACACCGAGTGTTCTGCATCTCCTACCGTATAACCTCTCATATGGTGGCATACCAATGCTGGTATGATAGCTGTTGTTTGTATGAGATTCGGCAACGGTAGGTGGTCATCCCAACTTCCCCCAAAAGCATCACCCTTGCCTGAAGCATGTCTTCCAATGTCTGAATGGTCCTTTCTGACTAACCATCAGTTTGGGGATGATAAGCCATGCTAATATGTAACCTCGTCCCCATGGCGTCGTGGAATTTCTTCTAGAATTTGGATGTAACCGGGTCCGCGATCAGACACAATGGACACCGGCACACCATGACGAGTTACAATTTCCCTGATAAATAGATCAGCCAACCTTTCATATGAATATGTCTCGTGGATCGGTAGGAAGTGAGCACTCTTCGTCAAGCGATCAACAATCACCCATATAGCATCATACCCTTCCGGAGTATGCGGCGGCTTCGTAATGAAATCTATGATGATGTCTTCCCACTTCCATTCTGGCATATCCAAGGGTTGGATCTTCCCATACGGCTTCTGATGCTCGGCCTTCACCTGTAGGCAAGTAAGGCATTTACTCACATACTTCACTACGTCCCGTTTCATACCCGGCCACCAATAATCCTTCTTCATGTCTTGATACATCTTTGTGGCACCTGGATGAATGGAGTATCAATTCTTGTGAGCTTCATCCAAAATCTTCACCCGTAGATCCCCAGAATGAGGAATCCACACCCGTCCAAATCGGGTTTAACACAGTGTGTTTTCACCCCATTTCCCAATCAGACCGCTCATTATTTCATAGTTAAGATGATCTTCTTTCAATGCCTCATCTTGAAACTCTTTAACTTTCTTCATCATGTCAGAGGTCATGATTAGTTGATACGCTTTCACCCGAATCGGCTCAGGCCTCTCTTTTCGGCTAAGGGCATTAGCCACCACGTTGGCTTTGCCCGGATGGTAATGGATCTCACAATCATAATTCTTTATATGCTCCAACCATCATCTTTGTCTCATGTTCAGATCTTTCTGCTCAAAGAAGTACTTCAAGCTCTTATGGTCAGTGAAAATGGTGCACTTTGTCCCGTAAAGATAGTGCCTCCAAATCTTTAGTGCAAAGACCATGGTGCTAGCTCCAAGTCATGAGTAGGATAATTGACATCATGAACCTTCAACTCTCGGAATGCATAGGCTATAACCTTCCCTCTATGCATTAGCACACACCCCAACCCCGAGTAGGAAGCATCAAAATAAACCACTAGATCTTCACTTCCATCGGGTAATGACCGAACAGGAGCTTGAGTCAACCTCGCCTTCAATTCTTCAAACGCCTTCTCTTGAGCTTGACCTCATACAAACTTCACATCCTTCCGGGTCAACCTAGTTAGTGGAGAAGCAATCTTAGAGAAGTCTTGGATAAATCTTCTGTAATAGCCCACCAAACCCAAGAAGCTACAAATCTCGGATGGTGTCTTTGGAGACTTCCATTGCATCACCGCTTCCACCTTTGACGGGTCCACCATAATCCCGTCAGGATTCACCACATGACCCAAGAATTAAAATTTTGTGCAACCAAAATGCACACTTGGAGACCTTGGCATACAATTTCTCCTTTCTCAACGTCTCTAGAACCTCCCGAATGTGACCGACGTGGTCAATCTTGCTCTTCGAATAAATCAGGATATCATAAATAAACACAATCACTGATTTATCCAACATCGGCCGACACCCAATTCATCAGATCCATAAAAGCAGCTGGCGCATTGGTCAAACCAAAAGACATGACAAGAAACTCGTAGTGACCATAACGCATGCGAAAAGCTGTTTTAGGGATATCCTACTCCTTCACCTTCAACTGATGGTAGCCCGATCGAAGATCTATCCTTGAAAACCAACTAGCACCTTGAAGCTGATCGAACAAATCATCGATTCTCGGTAAGGGGTACCGGTTCTTCACCGTCAGCTGTTAACTCACGGTAGTCAATACACATCCTCATACTACCGTCTTTCTTCTTTACGAATAAGACCGGAGCACCCCAAGGAGAGATACTCGGTCGAACGAACGCCTTATCTAGCAGCTCTTGCAACTGCTCCATCAACTCCTTTATCTCAGTCGGAGCCAACCGATACGGTGCTTTGGCAACAGGCTGGGCACCCGGTATTAGGTCAATCTAAAACTCAATCTCTCTGTCAGGTGGCACTCCACTAAGTCTTCTGGGAACACGTCTGGAAAGTCACACACAACCGGTACATCAGACAGTTGTGGTGGGCGTATCCACATCCTTTACATAAGCCAAGTAGGCACTACATCCACGCCTCATACACTTTCCTGCCACTGCCATTGAGATTACTTTTAGGATCGTCATGACCCGATCTCCATAAACACTTACCAAACTCCCGTCAGGCGCTGTCAAATGAATCATCTTCTTGTGAAACACAATGTTCGCCTCGGAGTCCACCAACCAATCCATCCCAAGAACCAAATCAAAACCACCTAAGGTCATCACGAACGGTCTAATAGGAAACTTATGACCGTCAAGTTCCATATCAAAGTTCTCTATCATCTCAGAAATCCTGGTAGACTACCTATGGCAGTTTCTACATCAAGGGCGCATCAACACGTCTACTACTAAGGGCAGCTTAGCACAGAAAGCAGCAGAAATAAAACTTTTACTGCACCGAATCAATAACACAGCAGAAGCTAAAGTTTGGTTCACTAGAAACGTACCGGACACAACATCAAGGGCCATCCTAGCTTCCTCCTGTGTCATAGTGAAAGCCCTGGCGCTCGCCCTTTGTCCTTCACTTCCCATCTTTTTCGCCCTAGAATCCTCAGCCCTTGACTTCTCATAATCCCTACTCATGTCACCCTCTTCACCACATTTGAAACATCTTCCCGCACGGCAATCCTTTGCGATATGCCCCGTCTCCCACATTTGAACCACACATTCAACCCCAACCTACATTTTCCCGCATGCTCCCTTCCATACTTGCCACACCTCTTTGACCCCGCACTCGATGTGGCCCCACGGCGGTCATCCACCCATGCTTGTTTGTTACCCGTCGAGGCATCACCCCGACCAAACCTTTTCCCGTTCAAGTTTCGATCGCCACCACCCTTCTTGCTCACCTCGGTCACCACCACCTCCCGTTCATCATATAATCTCCCCGCCAAATCGACCGCCGACCTAAACGTACTTGGCCGGACGCGATCATATACCTGGGAATATCCACCGGCAAGCCCTAAATGTACCTCTTGATCTTTCGAGACAGAGGCGTCACCTGATCCGGACTAGTCGTGCCAATTTATTGAATTTGGTGGTGTACTGCTAGTGTGTCATGGTTCGCCTCCAGCTGCAGGAACTCCTCTATCTTATCCATCTCCCTATAAGGGCAGAACTCCTTAATCACCATCTTCTTCAACTCCTCCCCTCATCCTTCCTGTCGCCGGGCTACCCTCGGCTTGGACATTATTGTCCTACCAACACAGACCGAGTCTACAAAAAAGTGGGTAGCAAACTTCACCTTCTGGTCCTCCCGGCACTCGTTGATATCAAGAACAACCTCCATTTCCCTCACCACCAGTGAGCAGCAGTAGTGTCATTACCATCGAAAGTAGGGGGCTTGCATCTCATAAATGCCCCGTAGTTACAGCCTTGTGCCGCCTCCGGTGCAGGCTCTTCTTCATCCTCTTCTTCTTCGTCGTCAGACAAAACCGTCTCGGTCTCGGGCTGTCTTCTTTTGCCCGTAGGTCTACTTCTTTCTTTCATCTCCCCTTCCCGTACTGCCTTGATAACTTCGGTCACTACAGACGGTAAGATCGTCTACATGACCTGATGGACTTCCTCAACAACTACCTCTTTCACCGAGGCCCTTAGGTTTGCACTTTCATCACCACCCTTCGGATGAGGGGTCTCAGGTTCTTCAGGAACCACCTTCTCAACTATGGGTCTCCCTATCTTGGGTCGTGGTTCAGCACCGTGACCTCCACCACATGAAGCTTTCGAAGATCTACCGCCAGCCATTCAAACGAACACTGAAAGATTCAAACACCAACACGGTCATTCAAGGGAACAGCTCAGTTTATGTCAAGTATAGTAAGTCCCTAATTACAGTGGCCAGTTGTGATTAGCCACTTATTACTCTTCACACCCGCGTTCGCCTCCTGTCTACATCAGTATTTAAATCTACAAACAACACATAACACGTAACACGCGCATATAATGTCGGTTAACTTTACAAAAATACCTGATCGCATGCAACTACTCAGATTGGCATCCCTTCCCTTTCCGTACCATTCTCAGTTTAAGTTAAGGTTTATTTTGAAAATTTACCCATTTCACTTAAACTTGGCTCTGATACCAACTTTAAAGCCCCGTTCCCGGGACACTTATAGTTGGATCCTCATCGCACATGAAACATATAATTATATTTGTATTCATAAAGCATCGCAGCAGAACAGTTAAAAATGACATCTCATTCCATCATAAAAACTTTTGCAAAATAATACATCGTTAATCAGTTACAAAATACATTGTTGCATTACATCATAAAAGCCCTATATAAATGGATGCCATCCAAAAGAGCTGAGTAGCCGCTCGTGCCATACTCAGCAATCATTACCTGCAAACTAGAAACACATAAAAACTCAGCATTGCTGAGTGAGTTCTAGTTTTATAATAAAACATACTTTTCTTTCGTTAAAACCATTCATTTCTTTCATGCCATCATACATCATACGTACACATAGATAATATTTATTATCTTCTTCATTCGTTCATTCATCTTTACATCTTTTCTTGCACATTTGATATCTTCCATACCAATACCATGTGCTACACCCCAAACTATATGGCTACTGGGCTGAAGTCTATATATGGACAGCTAAACATGGTGCCGCAGTACCAAGGGTAAGTGGTAGAGGTTCTATACAAATGGTCGATCATAAAGAAAGACCCCGATATGCATCCTCCTGGGGTAGCGAACCCACACACCATTGGGCTAACACCTTATAATTGGTGTGTCCTGATATCTAATGCTTGCAAGACTTTAATTACTTTCATCATTCATTAATGTACGCATTCATCATGTTCCACTTTTCATTATCTTCCACTTTACGTTACATAATAATTTCATTTCATTCATTAACATTCAACGCAAGCCATGTGAAAGATAACATACGTCATAACAAGGAATATAACATGCACAGTCATCAACATCGTACAGAGCAACATCATACAAACATAACATGCATCATGCAACATCATCATCATCATGCCCAACATACTCTCTAAGGCCTCAATAGTCATCTTACATGAACTTACGGGAACTTCCACGTCAATGCTTACATATGCACTTTCCCCTGAAAGTCAGAAGTTAAACTACACTTCTCCTTGGGTGTAACAGCCCTATTTGGGCGTATGGACACCCTTCAGTCGCATGGCCTCCATGCGACTGAACATCATGCGAATGGACCAATGCGGATGAACACCCAATCGTGCGAATGGACCTAATGCGAATAGACCTCATGCGAATGAAACTAATGCGGATGAGCACTTATGCGAATGGGCCCTCAATCACATGACTCCTCATACGACTGGCCCTTAGTCACACGAATGAATCCTCATTCGTGCGAATGAATCTCAATCGCACCCCAATCGGGTGTATGGCCTCCATTCGTTCGCCTAGCCCTAGTTGGTGCAGAATGCAGTTCATCCCGAACTAATCTGCCATTTTCGACCTCCAAGCTCATCTAAACCCATTCTAAGCCCAAATCAACCATCCTAAACCTTAGGAATGGATACCACAACACCATTCAAGCACACACAAGCTCAAACACAAGACCCAAACGAATAATACACATACCCAGACATACACAAACGGGTCAAACACATACACACTCAAAACCCCATTTTTCAGATGTTTTCCAGCCCCAAATCATTCAAAAATGTGTAAAAGAGGGGTCCTAGAACTCACACAAACGATCACAACGAGAAGAGCTCGATTTGACCCGCTTCTCAATGACTTTGCTCACTTGAACCAACTCGAACCAACTTTTCTTCTCTTTTCTCCCTTTCTCTCTTCTCCTCTTTTGTTTGCTGAAAATGTGAGTGTGGGGAGAGGGTAATGCTGCCCTCTCCCTTCAAATATCACCACATACCCAACTTTCTCTTTTTGGTGAGTTTTGGTCCCTCGACCTTTGGACATTATTTTTTTTTCTTCTTTCATCGGCTTCAAAATAATAAATAACCGGGTGTTACAAGTCCACCCCCTTAAATGGGTTTCGTCCCCGAAACCTGTTATTCCTCGAACAAACGTGGGTATGCTATCTCATTCTTCCTCAGTCTCCACGTTGACTCGGATCCCTTCATGTGCTTCCACTGTACACGCACAAGAGGAACCACTTTATTTCTCAAAGATTATGTTTTGTTATGTCATGTTTGAACTTATTTCATGTTTGAGACTTATGTTTGTAGTTTCTTTTGAAACTTATAATTTTAATATCTACATTTAAATATAGTGTTATGTGGCTGTGAACAATCTTAACCCTCACATCTCGACGATTTCACCGTCAAGGTTGGGGTGTGACATAAAGCTTCGAATAGCATGGCTCGTATGCTCGTGTGATAAATGTTGTAGTAAGAAAATTCCATTAATTGTAGATGGTCGTCCCATGATCCACCAAAGTCTATCATACATCTCGTAACATAACTTCTAACATTTGGATTGTCCTTTCACTTTGCCCATCTTTTTAGGATGATAAGAAGTGCTAAGGATCGATTGAGTCCCAAATGGTTCTTGGAAGCTTTGCTAGAATCAAGTGTAAAAAGACAATCTTAACCGATACAATGGATAGTGGCACATCATATAAAGTTACAATCTCGTTCATACTATTATGCCAACTAATCCATGCTATAGTTTTGTTTCATAAGATGGAAATGATAGAATTTATGAATGTATCAATGACAACCCAAACGGAATTATTCCTATAACTAGTTGAAGGGAGTTTTGTGATAAAGTCCATTATTATCATTTTCCATTTCCATACAATTAACTTAAGTTGTTGTAGTGAGCTTAAAGGCTTCTAGTGGCCTGCTTTAACTTGAGAACAAGTCAAGCCTCTAATAGAGAGTTATATCCTTTTTCATTCAAATCCACCAAAATGTTTCTTTAAAGTTTGCTTACATCTTATCGCCTCCCATATTCATTGTGTATTTTGATTTGTGAGCTTATTCCAAGATTCTTTCGCTTAATTCTCCAACAAGAACCCAGACTCTCTTATTCATCTTTAATAGTTTATCATTACCTTTGATAAATTGATCAATCATTCCTTTATTCCATCTTCTTTGTTAATTTCTTCATGATCTAACATCTGAGTATTCATCTATTAATCTATCAGATCAATTTAAATACCAAGCCTTAGAGCACGAACTCTTTTTAACTTTTAATTTATCTTTCTGCTTAAGACATCCACCATTATGTTTCCTTTAGCTTCATGATAGTAGATCTCACAATCATGATCACTAAGTATCTCTATCCATCTTCTTTTCCTCATATTCAACTCTTTTTTATCAAATATCTACTTTAAGATTTTTTGGTTGGTATATGTGCTGAGTGTAATGCTATACAGACAGTTCTTTCATAATTTCACACCTAGCTCAAGATCATGACTGGCATAGTTTTCTCATTACCTTCAATTGACGAATGCATATGCAATAACTTTTTTTTAAGGACCTAGATTTTATGGATTACAATATCAAGTGAAAAGCAAAAACTCAAATCATATAAGAACTATAAGGATTCAAGAACTCCAAGATGTTGATAAAGATCTTATCACGCGAGAACTTGGAGTTATCGTGCATTGCACGAGAACATCTAGAGGGCATAAATAGATGTTTTCCCCTTGTATTTCAGTATGTGTGTTTCATTTTGTAAAAGTGCTTTAAGGGTGAGAGAGCAAATAGTTGTGTGATAGGCCGCCAGAGGAGAGCTCACCTTGGGTGGATCCAACTTAAATGATGTAAACTCCTTTGGAATTATAATCTTTTGATTAATAATATCTGTTTGAGTTTGTTTAATGTTCACTGATATCACACACGCATAAATCAATCATAATTTGATTATCAAGTGCAACAATATGTGAAACCAATCATGATGAGGATTTTACATTGGTATTAGAGCAAAGTGTTGTTGTTGATACATGGATTTACATTCCGCGATCATCCGTTTTAAGACGTTAACGTGAAGATTGAAGACTTGAAGGTTATGGTTGGTTTTGAATCGATTTTGAAGGAAAAATGGACAAAATCAAAGATGAACACACAAATAACCAATTTTGTTACTTGCAAACTGATGGTCTGCATCATTATGCTCAATATCTTCAAGTTTTGATTGTGAAAAATGAAGATTGAGACCGTAGCAGTGATTCAAACTCAAAAATATTAATTTTGGTTTTTTCATGGGAATAACTGGATCATGCGAAAACATTGCAAATATAAATGTAGTTTGCGAGAACTTTTTCATACAGGAACTTTCCATAAGAAAACTTTTCCATGTGAAAACTTTTCATGAGAAAATTTTTTGTGCTTGAACTTTTAATGAGAATAATTTTCATGAGAAAATTTTTCACGAGAAAACTTTTCAATGCAAATTTTTGCAGCAGTAACCGTCATTTGCGCAAATATTCTCATGCAAAAACTTCACAATGTGAAAACTTTATCATCCATTCAAAAACTATGACTGGTTATTTCAATTTTTCAAAAACTTTGCAAAATACGAGAACATGATCTGGATGCAAAAAATTGTTAGCATTTGAAGATTTTGGAACAAGAGTTTTTGCCTGTATATATGGAAAATGCTAGATGATTTGAATTTTGATATTTAAATAGGGGTTTTTATGATGTTTGATCAAGTTTTAGATTCTATGTTTACATGAGCATTTGATTTGGGTTGTTTGTGAATTGAAACTTGACAATGTGGGCTTATCTCTGATTGAAAAAATGATAGAACGATTTAATTTAAAGTGAGAATCGAGATTTTTTGGTATTCTTGCTCTAAAATTATGGGCTTTATACTTCTTACATATGGGGAAGAATTGATGTTCAAGAAGTAATCTAATAAAAACAACTAAGATTAGACTCAATCTATATACTCAAATTAAACCCCAGACAACCTAGACCTAGACCACTAGATAGGCAATTATACCTAATCGACTATAGACAAGATCAAGGAAGATCTTAATTTATTAAACTAGACTCGTAAAGGACTAAAACAAAAATGATTTATAATTGGAGTATGAGGGTTCTAAATAACCTAGAGAGATGAAAACTTCTTTTAATTAATTTATTAAATATCGATTTACCAACTAAAACACAAGAAAAATTAGAACTCCTTAGAAAATCAAGAATGAAAAGATACTACCTAGATGAATCTTAGTTGTGACCCATAAACTTCAAATGGTTATTGAACTATTGCGGAGCAAGATCTCCTGATACGAATCTCTAAGACACATAATGGATCCCGGATTATTCTACAGGTGTGACCAAATATAGAACCTAGAAGACTAGTGAAACCACCGATTGGTCGAACTATCTTATCACACCCCACCCTAACGACGGAAACGTTGAGATGTGAGGGTTAAGATTGTTTACAGCCACATAATACTACCAATATATGTAAATATAATTAACCATAAGTTTTAAAGTAAAATTACAACCAATAAGTCTCAAACAAAACAAAAAATAACATAAGTTTAACAATTCAAGACTCAAATACATGTCTTTTATTTCCTAGGTCCAACCCTAAATCTGTCCATACTTCAATATCAAACATCAACCTTGGGCATTTCTTGAAACATGTTAAAAATAAAGTCAACAATTGAATGTCGGTGAGTTTCCATGAGTTTTACATACATACATATAAAAAGTTTAAAAGTAGCAAATTATGTCATCAGTTATGAAAAATACAAGGTTATAGATAACATAATGATACAATCAAACCCTGACAAAGATGGCCATAATAAGTTATAATGATTAGCTAAGTGTACTTGGTTCCCATGATAAACAAGCATATGTCATCAGGAGCCAGCAATAATCTCGGCTTTAGCACCAAATAGGTTTGTTAGGCCTATAGATCTATGACCTCGCTAGGATAACAATATTTAATGATTGTCAACACAAAATGTATATCATATAAGTCTCACAATATTACAAATAACCATGACACGTTTAAATACGAATTGCTAGTGCATTTACAAGTATCAAGATGTTTACAAGTGTAAGTTTATAACATTAACATATTTCACCCCAAAAGGTGTGAAATAAGGTAAAAAGGAGCATGAAAATTCACATGGTATATATAAGATGATGTAAGGACCCATTCCCGAGCACCTCACAGTTGGTCATTCATTGCACTAAAAACGTTATAAAACGTACATTATTTTGCAGCGAAATTAAAACTTTCATTAATA
The DNA here is from genome assembly GCA_025506515.1 of Flaveria trinervia. Taxonomy (NCBI): domain Eukaryota; kingdom Viridiplantae; phylum Streptophyta; class Magnoliopsida; order Asterales; family Asteraceae; genus Flaveria; species Flaveria trinervia. The sequence goes on along the minus strand of CM046452.1, from coordinate 44,267,087 downwards.
ACTAAAAACATGTCATTTCATTCATTTAAAACATTTGTTCTCAACTCAAAATACAAGACATGTCAAAATACGGATGCCAGCCTCAAAATGTCTCCAGTAGCTTATGCATCCATGCCTGCAACTCCTCAGCATCAACATATACCTGCCACCTATCATGCATACAAAAGTCAGCGATGCTGAGTGAGTTCTAGTTTTATAATAAAATATACTTTTCTCTGTTAAAACCGTTCTTTACTTTATTTCAAAACATACTATACTTTACAATCGTTCGTGATCATGCATCATACGTACATACAGATAATATCATTATTATCTTCGTCACTACGTTCGTTAACTTTGTTCATTCAACGTATTACATTATCGTTCACTTCTCATTCTAGATCCGGTCAGACTTTACCCTCTTCGTGGCACTCAGCCACGATTACTGAGGTCGAATGACAAGGATCCTATTCTGTACTTTATTACGATAATTCATTTACGTTCATTCATACGTTCGTTCTTTCATACATGATCTTTCGTTCATTACTCTTTATTACTCGAATCTTTTCTCGTGCAATATCTCATGCTCGAAAGCTGATGCTGTGTCAGGGCCTGCTCACAAACCCCCGACTCATGTCTGAAGACTGACACAGCACCGGGATACGCGACAAAGATCCCATATGAGTCAATCACAGGGATTGAACTCTATCTGAGTCTGTTGCAACACAAAGTCGCTCACCTCATCATCTCGTCTCATGGACAAAGACCTCTGTCGAGTCTGTTGCGATACAGAGTCGCTCATCTTATATTTATGCTTGGCCTTATGCCACACCCCGAAGTTATACATAACTCGGTTAACAACACCCCCACCAAAGTGGGTAACAGCACCCCCACCGAAGTGGGTAACAGCACCCCCACCGAAGTGGGTAACACCCCCATAGAAATAGGTAACACCCCTGAAGGTTAGTCACAAAGACTAGAACCCTTGCGTCCACATTAGGATTTGTTGAACCTCACGTGGTAGAGCATAAGGCATTATGAGTCGTGCACCTCTGTACATGCTGCTTGCAAGCCTCTCTATACTTTCTCTCTTTATTAATGCATGCATTCATTCATTTCGTTCCTCTTTTCATTATCTTCCACTTTACGTTACATAATACTTTCATTATATTTATTAACGTTCAACTCAAAGCCAAGGGAAGACATACATACAAAATAAGAAACAGATACATAATCATAAACATACACCATCACCATATAGGCAACATCATACATACATAACACACACAAACATAAGCCATCACATCATAACCAGGCCTATCTAACATTTTACCCCTTAAAATCCACTTAGAAAACCTCAAGTCCAAATTAGGCGCATGGGACCTTCCAGGGGCATGAGCATAAAAATATTAAGTGTAAAACAGTCTGGGCGCATGGGCACTGTATAGGCGTTTCTGCCCTGTTCAGGCGCATGACACTTGTTGAGGCGCATCTCCAACACTTAGCCGTTTTAATCACTTGGGCGCATGGGCACTATTTAGGCGCATGGCCAACACTTGGTCGTTTCAATCACTTAGGCGCATGGGCACTATTTAGGCGCATGGCCAACACTTAGGCGTCTCATTCATTTTGGGCGCATGGGTACTAATCAAGCGCATGGACCCCCTCTGGGCGCATGGCCAACACTTAGACGCATGGGCCAACATGCCAGGTGCATTGGCCACTGTTTGGGCGCATGACCCACCCTTGGGTGCATGGCCAACACTTAGGCGTCCGGTCTCTCATGCTGGATGCATGGACAACTGTTTGGGCGCATGAGCCACCTCTGGGCGCATGGACCACTGTTCATGTTCATCAAACATTCTGAAATCTTTTCTATGTTACCAATTTCACCTGATTATCATTCTACTCATACCCAAACACAGATCTAACATACTAAGGCCATCTAAGCATGCTGATCATCATCTCTAGCCCATAATCAACACTATAACATGCATACATACATACATACATACAACATTCGAACATAAAGCTATAAACCCATGGTTTTTTTAAAAGATGTTTACTTAGTATGCATAATAGCCCCAAATCAGTTAAAAATCAGTAAAAGAGAGGTTCTAGATACTCACCTTGAGCAGCTTTTGAACAACACTCTTCCAGTTCAAGACCCACTTCGATTCAGCTCTTTGAATCCCAAAAACAAACACAAACAACCAGAACTTCGGTCAAGAACTTGAAACCCAGCTGAAACCGAGCTTATAGAAGAGAAGACTTACCTTTTTCAGCTTCTTCTTCCTCTTTCTCTCTTTAGAACCGGGCTCTCTCTCTTTCTTCTTCTTCCTCCGAGAGCAAAGCAGCTTTCTTCTTTGATATGGGCGACCATGCCCTTTAAATTCTTAAAATAATAAGATTTGTACTTTGTACACTTTATCCCCCTTTACTTGTGCACAATTTCTATTCTTCTATTTACTTTTCTTTTCCTTTCGTTTGAATAGAAATTTCGGGGTGTTACAGATGATTCTTAAGAGAATAACAAGAAATTAAGTTTGCTCAAACGGTTTTCTTTTACATTAACGATCATACATGAACTAGGTTACAATTGGAATTTGGGGTATAAAGTAAGTAAAACAATGGAATTACTTATATGTTAATTTTAATTAAAATTAAAATGACTCGTTAAGTAACTAATTTAGAGAACAAAAATTAAATCTTTTATAATGATTAATTAAAAATTATAAAGCATGAAAGAAAATATATAAGTTTTGATAATACAATTACACAAATAATCGAATAAGTTCTAGATAACGTCTTTGTCCGATACTAATTTATTAATAAGAAATAACCTTTGTTATACTATTTTATTAAAATATATAAGTATTTAAATTTGAAATTTTGCATAAAATAATTTGGTGACTTTAAAACAATCTAAGTTTACAAAAATGATTTTTATAATAATTATAATTTTTCTGTAATTTAATTTGTTTAAAAACGGTTTTAAAAAAATATGAGGGTGCCCAAGTTCGAACCCGGGACCTCAAAGTTGACAAGGTGAGTGTCTTACCATTAGGTTGGGCGCCTATGTCTGGTTAGGAATGGTTTTTAACTTTTAAAAACAATAATTGTTAATTTTCCCCAAATCACAAGAACTCTAGAATGAATCGAACAAATTGATCGCCAATTTGTTCATAATAATGAAATCAACATTCGGGCTTTTGATCCCCATGTGATTTCGAGTCTGTGGACACATTTAATTACCCAAATCAATGTTTAAATTGATAAGAACAAATGCAGAAGAGCCACAACCAAAGCTTGAATCCGTTTGATGTGCAATTGTTGATGTTAACCGAATTCAACTCATAAGAAATGGTTATGATTCTAAACCCTCAATCAATTTCAGGTTTGATAGGTCGGAACATGGCCTTCAATTGTGTTGCAGGTTGTGGTGAAAGGTTATAGTTGAAGGTGATGATTTCGTGTGTTTCAGATGAAATTGTTAAGGGTAAAAGTTTGGGAATGATTAAACGATCGTTTAGGTTTCTATTAATTAGATTATTATTGGGTTTTAATTGTCAAACGATGTGTGTTTGATGGTCGGCAGTTAGTCAAGCTTGAATGTTCTTGGAACCGATGTTAAGTTTAATTAAAATGCATCTAATAGTTCAAAACATCTCCACGAACGGTTGGAACCGATTTTGTTGAAATCGGAAGGGATTAGGGGTATTGGGTCTTGTCGGAGTCGATCGGAGTTGCCTGGCCGGAAATACGGGTGATAGGGGGAATTTGGTTTGGGTTTCAAGAATTTTACACTAGTGGTCCCTGTAGTTTTAAAGGTTATTATTTAAAGTAATAAACTTTTGTTTAAAGTTTCCAAATTGACATAAATACCCCCTGAACATAATTAAACTTTAAGTTTTAAATATTTTTTCTAATTTATTAGTTATTTAACTTTTATAAGTTATTATTATTATTATTATTATTATTATTATTTTTATTTTTACTATTATTTTTATTTTTATTATTATAACTTAAGTTAAGATTTATAATGATAAGCAAAAGTTGTAATTACTAGTATTATTATTATTATTATTATTATTTAATAAATTAAATTATTAACTTTTAAATTAACAAAGAAACAAGCATGAATAACCCACATAGTTTCATTAATGACAAAAAAGTCCTTACAAGAACATAACGACAGAAACATTTAGATAACGAAATACTAAAGGTTACATATCTTTTGGTCTCTTTGACAACACTTGCGTTCCCGATTGATAGCTAATATTTCCATCTAACTAGCATAATACATAAAGAATCCAAGGGGTAACTTTTAAACAATCTATTAGACACGAATGGCAATGAAATTAGCTAAAGTATGGAAACCTCTTCTCAAATGCTTATTCCTAATCGCAGGGGCAATCAGATTAACTATCACCTCCAGGTCTCAAATTAAAAAGAGCATTAAATCCTAATTATTAATTCAAGCCACTTCCTATGGTTACTACGTCTAGCAAACCATCAACTAATCAAAAGCACGAAGTAATTGACCTAGATATACAAGTTTTCTATGAAAGACATTCAACAACTAACATATGGAATATGGCAATCATCAATAACTATATCAAAACACTCAAACACATTAAGTAGATTGAAAAAACGTCTTTACACAAGTGTTAACCACAAGAATCATTCAATAACCAAAATCAATTCAAGTTAACACAAACTAATCATCAACCTAGATAGTACTAGGATTTTAGCTACTCATATTCAATAGAGAAATTAACTTAGAGATTCCATGTTCAAAACAATGAAGGATAAACAAAGTTACGAAGATAAAAACTTGTGCAATGTTTGCAATAGTTTATATGATCCTAGCTTCAACCTTTGGCTTGCAAGACTTCTAAAACCTTCAATTCATCCTTAAAACTCCTCCAAAAATGGTTGATAATCAAACTCCCTCGTAAGGTTGAGAAAAGTTATTTAAATACAACTTTGTAAAAATTTCCGTAAAAGGTCATCTATGCGATACACATAACTTATAAACCTCTTGTGTGCATATTGCATAGATTAAAAATTCAAAATCCTAATTTATGATTTATGCGACAAGCATAGCAGGAGCTTTAACCTGTGTGTATCACATAGACGAACTTTTCCGCTGAGATTTAAGTTTGACACTTAAATTTTTTTTAAGTGTTGGTTTTTTTCACCCGTTGGCTCTTTTCTTCATTTCCCATGCATGTATTTCTAAGGTTTGAACTTTGTTACCTAACTCTTGGTTTCTTACCACCACTATCGTGTATTTTCTATTGATTTATTAGTTTCTCGTAGAGACCTAGCTAAATATTCGTATAAAGAAACTAGATGAGGGGGTCTATTTTCTTCTCATCATACTGTATTGATAAATGATATTCTTAGGCCAAGCTTAATTTCTTTCACTAATGTAACTTCTTTGTGATGTCTAGAACTGATATAAAGCCGGTGAACTCTCTTTGTGTTCTTTTGATTCTTTTTCTAGATCTTCTTCTTACTCCTCTTGTCTAAATTGTTCTTCAATAATTCTCATTCTTTTTTGTTAGGCATTCTAAAGAACTTCTGAGTAGTGGCAACCTGAATTCTAGGTTTCCACGACTTGCTTGAACCTTTTTCACGAAGTATTGGCAGGGTATATTATTGTAGGGTTGGAGATCTTAAATCTATCATCCTTATTTCTTGGCTTTGTTCTTCCATCTTCACTTGTTTGATGATTAAAATTAATGCTATCACTTGATATGTTTATTGGATTATCTTCTGATCCATATGGTAGAGGAATATCAAGTGTAGCATAGTAACTAACGTACTTATTGTGATAATAATATTAATACATCATGTAAGATTCATAAATGTAAGGCTCTGTTCCTAGGATGCTTACAGCTGGTCAATCATTGCACATAAAACATAAAACATATATTCAAGTGTACTAAAACAATGCAGCGGAATCATTTAAAATCATTTCATTCATTGCTTTTGCAAAATAATACACATTCATAATCATTATAAAATATTGGTTGTTACAATGCAAAAAATCATGATCTAAACAATAGATGCCATCCCAAAAATGCCAAGTAGCTACCCCATGCCATCCTCAACAATCATTACCTTGTAAGGCCCCGTTCCCGGATACCTCACAGTTGGTCAATCACAACAGTTAAAATATTAAACATTATAATTATACAAACTTAAGCAGTAGAAATAATTTATCAAAAACCATTCATTTCATTTAAAACACTATTGTTGAGCAATACATCATCGTTTAACTGATTACGAAAGAATTGTTTTACTATATTACAAAGCAACAGCAATATAAAATACGAATGGATGTCAGTCTTTCCCTGGCGAGTGGCTTCCCCCTCGTGCCATCCTCAGCAATAATTACCTGCCAACTGAAAATGTATAAAAGTCAGCGTTGTTGAGTGAGTTCTAGTTTTAAAAGTAATAAAATACTTTTTGTATGCTGTATATGAAAATACTATTTCTATGAAATACAACTCTTTACTTTGTATGCGAGCACGCATTAACTATATGAACAGATAATGTTCGTTCTCTTTATTGTATGCCTTGTATGTTCTGTAATATTTTATCTTTATCTTTCACTTTCTGTATGGACCAATGAGCAATACCCTAAACTGTATGCGTGATAAAAACTGGTGATGGGCTATCTATATCCCTCAAGAGGGTTCTGTTTACTGTATACAAGGCCGACCCAAACACCTAGGGTACGCTACAGAGGTCCTCCCAATCTCCAAGACTAGCCCTGTGTGCATAATAGGGTAGCTAACCCGCAGCGCAGTTGAGCTAACGACAACACGGCCGGGTACCTCCTGTAAGCTTGCGAGACTTGTTAACATTTTATTAATGTTCCTCTTCTCTTCTTTATTGCTTTCTCTTTATTATTACAATATACTTTACGTTACGATAATCAACATACCACGTAAAGTCACACACTATAAGTAATAATAATAGCAATAATAATAATAATAATAATAAGGAACAATCATAATCATGCATGAAACTCATCATTAATAAGCCCTAGTCAAACCTCAGTCAAAACCCTAAAAGCATAGACTCCCAAAAATTCTGTAAAAATTTCTAAGTGTTAAGGCGCTTTGACACTATGTGGGCGTATGAGCCCTGTTTGGGCGTTTCATCACTATGTAGGCGCATCAGCCAACACTTAATCATTTATTAGTTAGGCGCATGAACTATTCAAGCGCATGGACACTTTGGCGCATGGGCCATCCGGACGCATGAACACTTAGGTGCATGGACCACTTGGCGCATGGGCACTATTAGGGCGCATGGCCCTACACTTAGTCGTCCGACTAATATTTCTAGGCGCATGGACCACTATTCAGGCACATGGGCTATACTTAAAAATTTCTAAGGCATATTTCAGGCGCATGAGCTATTGTTCAGGCGCATGGGTTACACTTAAATTCTTCTAAGGCACTCCCAGGCGCATGCGCCTTATCTAGGCGCATAAACCTTCTGTGTAACATGTTTCTAGGATGATTTCGAACCCATTCATCATACCTATCTGTTCTAAGCTTACTAGGGCTATTCTAAACATGAACAACCTATAAGCATTCAAGAATCATCATCCAACATGAATAATACATACGGGTATACATACATAAACATTGTAAAATCAATTTAATAAATTTTCAACCCCAAAGAGAGTTTAAACAAGTAAAAACCATGGGCTAGAACTCACCTGGTGCAACTTGGGTGTTTCTTCCTTCTAACCCTTTTGCAACTGAGTTCAAACACCTAAAAACCCCACCAAACACACACACCCAAGCACATACACAAACACATAAGCACATAAACATATAACCGGGATAAAACCCGTTATAAATACTTAAAAACCTTGAATTCTTACCTTGAATTCAATCTCTTCTTTTCTTCTTCTTCAAAACCCAAAGTTCTACTCTCTTCCTTTCTCTCTCTCTCTCTAAAACCGAAGTGAAAGTGATGTGAAAAAAGGGTGGGCGGCCATGCCCACCTTTACACCAACTTTTCAAAGATTTTGTCCTTTTGGACACTTTTAGTCCCTACACTTGGACTGAATTGCTTTTCTTTCTTTTATTCTTCATTTCTTGTCCTTTTTTAAAATAACCGGGTGTTACATACCTGCCAACTAGAAAATACATAAAAGTCAGCATTGTTGAGTGAGTTCTAGTTTTACAAAAACATTATATTACCTTTCATTCATTAAAACATTTTTTCTTTCGCACATGATCACACATCATACGTACATCAAGGTAATAATTATTATCTTCCCCCATCGTTCATTTCGTACATATCGTACGTTTCGTACTTATCGCACTTTTCGTACTTATCGCACATTTCGTACATTAATTATCTTTTCACTTATATCTAGGTCCTGTCGTATGCTTAAACCCCCTCTAGGGAACAAAGCCATATCATCTAGGGTTAAATGATAAGGACCCCATATCGCACGTATGGAGTAGTCACATAGACAACTCCCCCTGTATATGAACCCTTAATGGTTAGCTAAGATCGCACGTTGTAAACACACAGTTAAGCTAACACTCTTACTGAGTTGTGAACCTTCTTTCATTTGCTTGTAAGACTTTTCATTTGTTCATTCATTATGTTCCACTTTCATTATCTTAAACTTTTCACTTTGTTAAAATAATACTTTACGTTCATCATCATAATCACACCACATAAAGTCATGCCATAATACAAAATAAGGAACATAAGGAAACATATCATGAACATACATAGCATGACCTAAACATCACATACCCCAACACACATCATCATAGACATCATGCATCATCCATTCACATACATATACACATGTATAACAAGAACAAGTCATCATAGAACATAATCGACCCTCCATGGAACAGCGAGGATTCGGGGGCGGTAGCCCCTAACAGCAGAGTTTGGTGGTGGCAGCCCCTAATAGGGTCCAAGGGGCAACACCTATGGCTGGGGCCATGTTGCCAGGTCAGTGAGAAATTTTTTATTTTAAAGCATTTATATAACACCATTTTTTATAGAAAATCGATCTTCTTTTTAAAACCTCTTAAAATTTTGGTCATTTAAATCATATATTTAGTATGTATTTCCAGCCCCAAACAAGTTTAAAACCTTTTAAATAGGGGATCTAAAACTCACCTAGACTCGATGAGCAGCTTATCAATCAAGCTTTTTAAGCAAGGGTCACACTACGCAGACTGCAGATAAGTTAACACTCAAAGGAGTTAATTTATGCCTGATTTCGCTGCCAGATCAGCAATTTTGCTGCTAGTTTTGCCAGAAATTTTGCTGCCATCTTCACTGGTAGTTTCGCTGGCATCTTCACTGGTAGTTTCGCTGGCATCTTCACTGCCAGTTTCGCCCAACTTTTGTTGGAAAACCATGTTCACGAAACTACCTGCAAAACTATAGTTTTGCAGGAAGTCTTTATAGTTTCGCTAGACGACTACATAATTTCGTTGGATGAACACCCAGTTTCGCAGAACGAGCTGAAATTATGAACCAACCCATTTTTAACCCAAAACTTCAATCTTTTACACCCAAAACCTTAGTTTAACATCCATTAAGCTATATCTAAGCTTTCTACATGTTTTCTTAGATAAAAATGTGAGTTTTGGTCGATTCTTTACCACTTTTAAAAATCCCAAGCCCTAGAATCCGGGTTTACACTTAAAGAACTGATTAAACGATGTTTCTTACTAGGATTTTTGGTCTTTTCTTGTTGTTTGGATGCCCACGAACACCGATCTTCAATCTCTTGATCAACCAAGCCTTGAATCACCATTTTCTCTCCACTTTCTCTGTCTCTACACTCTCTTTCTAGAAATTAGGTGTTGAGTTGCAAATGTGAGTGGCTCAAGCTGACCCATTTCTATATATCGGGCAATCCCGATACCTTAAACACGTCGAGCACATAACCCGCAAGATCTACTCGGTCCATACTCCATCTCTCGCTTATTTTTTTAAAATAATCTCGGCTAAGCCCATTATATTATTTGGCTCGTTTGGACTTTCTTTCGGGTATTATAATAAATGTTAATTTGCTAAAAAACAATTCACAAGTAATCTTCAAATTTATATATGCTCTTTCAAAAGCATCCTATCTTAGATATGGTGAAAGTCTAGGCAATTGCTTATCTTATAAATACATAATTCACTAAAACCTATGGCTCTAATCCAAAAGAAAATTTGTCACACCGCTGGTGTGTTAGCCAGATTGATTAGTATTAATTAGTAGGTCGTAATTTATCTTTTAAAAATCATAGTAGAAGTATTTTTCAGAATGATTTATAAATATATAACCTCATTGGTTGACTTTGTATTTCCATTTGTCTCAAATGTTTTATATTCCAACTAAAATAATTAATAGAGATAATAATCAAATCCTTACTTGGAGAGTTTTACCTTTTTTCATATATTTCATAAAAAAATTTACATCGTTCTCAAATGATTACATTGCTTAAAGCAAAACCACCCTTAGACTTTTACATAATGAGCCACAAGTATAAAGTGAACTTATCCATCTTTCTGGATTTTTGTGGGTGTTCCTAAGATGCATATGTTAAACCATAACCTTTACTTGCATTACATATTCTGATTATTGTCCTGAAAATGGTTATAAAATAATACATCAGCATAAAGCTAGTAAATCATGTTACAAGACACTTTTGATAAAATCAAAGATGAATATTAACATTTATTAAAACATCTTGTTTTATAGCTATCTCATTTGTTGATAGGACTCGACACATGAAGTTGATATACATTGATTTCATCTAGTTTACATGTGTTGAAATATTCAGCTGCATTATGGCAAAACACACAATTACCCATTAGTGCGTGCATCCTCGATTGATATACGTATATTATGTCAATGGTCGCTTAGACCCATGCTTAAAAACACTAATATAATCACATGCTGGTTTTAAAACAATGTAACCATTTTCATATAGACATTTCATAAAAATGTTAGAAATCATTTTATTAGCATAAACCAAACATGCAAACGAGTTTAGGAAAGCATGTTCACCTTTACTTACTATTAGAATCACTTCTTACACTCTTCTATAACCTTGATGGCACTTTCAAAGTGCTTTCTTAAGCCGAATGGGGTAACTTAGGGGATGTTCAGAGTACTACTTGCAACTCACACATCTTTTGGATGTGTAATTTCGACTTCACAATGCATGTTGTTATAGCATGTTCGAGGGGTCCATTGCGGACTGCTAAGGGAAAGGGTGGTGGTCCGCCACTTGGCCATGGTAGTCAGACCCTTTGGTCCAATAGAAACCTCGACATGTGTCAACACATGTCACTTTCTGAGCCTTGTCAGCAAACATATGTCCTTCCAAGATGACATATTTAATTCCTGTAGTCCTCGTTAGCGTGCCATGAGTCAACACCTAAGAGTTTTGCTTTGAGCACATGTAGTGGACCATTACAGGGTAGCAACTCAAATCCCTAAAACCATAGTTCATTGCTTAGCAATCCATGGGGCCTCTTTCTCGAGGTACGCGGCTAGGTTCCAAACCCTACTTCTCATTATTTAATGTTTCTATTCCTAAACTTTCACTTCTTATTATTTCATGCACAAAATTTCAAGGTGTTCCACCTTAGAATCATCCAATTCATCAAAATCATCTAAGTCTTCACATAACACATCAAGCACCGACTCATTATGTTAGAATGTGTAATATTATTTCTCATATTGTGCCTTTAACTTCAAATCAAGTGGTTTATAACCCTTAGATTTATCTAGCCTTATCATTGTATTTTTCTTTGTTTATGTTGTGCTACATAATCCTGCAAGACTTCCCGACCACTTTTTGGTTTATTATCATCACCATCATTATCATCCTTCTTTTCATCAATATCATCATCATTCTTCTCATCATCACCATAGTCAACCAAAGAAATCATGTCATAATCATGGTAGTCATCGTCATGATCAACATCATCATCCTTTGTCTCAACACTCTCATCAACTATCCTCTCCATAACTTTAGGAATAGCTTCTACCATCATAATCATAACTGTTAGGACTTGGTATTTGAATGAAATGCCGAATGATTAACGTGTAAACCAAACCAAACAGTGCGGAATCCTATTTGATTGACGATCCAATCAGTGAGAACGCACGTAGAATCAATAAAGTATTGAATCAAACCTTAAGAATCGATTAGGAATTGATCTACAGCGTTCTATGAACTTGGAGTATCAACTTGGAGGCTTCTAGACGGCTAGGGTACGTCTGGAGTCAAAATAGAATGAATGCTCTCGTTTTTCCACGAATTGGTTGTATTTATAGGTTAGTATTGTTCATTCGTGCGACTGAACCATTAGTATGGTTCAGTCGTGCGATTGAACCATGCGATTGATTCATCCGCACGACTGAGTGTTCAGTCGTGCGACTGAGCTAATCTTATGTTACAATCATACTACTGATCCAGTTTCCTGGTTTAGTCGTGCGACTGAGTCATTCATATGAAGTTATTCATGTGTATGGTCCATTCGCATGGGCCATTCGTATGAGAACTTCATTTTGTTAAGTTTGAATGCATTAATTAATATAACATTTATGTAACAATTCAAACAACCACAAACCTAATTAACCAATTCAACATCGACTCATTAATAAAATATTAAACATCATAAATAACAAACAACCAATATCATTTCATTAATCATTCCAAACATTATATCAGAATCAGACAAACAAGATCTATTACATTTGTATCATGATCTAGGGACATACATGTATCAACAAACTCCCCCTTGGACCTAGATCTCTCTAATGTCTTGTTTTCTTCATTACCTCCTCATACTTCTTGTACTTATCCTCTTTTGTGACTCCTGCATGAATCTCAAATGCAAAACAGAGTCTTATGACATTCTGGAACTGGAGGGCTTGTACTATATCCTGCGTATCATAGAACAGTGGCCACTTGTATAGAGTGTAGACATCATTAGCTGACAAGTTGGTAAGCCACATTGGGTCAAATACCCTGATAGTATCCATTTGGCCCTCTTTGTTTAGGACTATGACCGCTTCTTCCTGTCCTTCAATCGTAGTACCACCACTTAAAGTGTGGAGTGAAGTCCTGTGGCATTTCCCTGAGTGGGATTCTTGACATCGTGCGCGGAGGACTCCACTTCAACACTATCTTTGGCTTTCCAGTAATGGTATCAACTTCAGACCTTCTGATGTACCTTGTAGGCTGTTGGGGTCTGAAGTTAACCCACCTGGTGTGGTACTCCTTCCTTAGGGCAGCCTCAAACCAACCTGACATCTTTCTCGGGTCAGCATACAACAGCTTCAGTTTGTCCAGCTGGTTGAGCTCAAAATCTGGTAGAGTCTTTAGATCATGTGGAAATATAAAGTACTCTATGCCCTTCTCCCTCTTAACTGCATAGACGTTAAGGTCCTTAAAATATGCCCATGCTATAATCCTGCCTGACACATTATGATGTTTCTTGATTCTGTAGAGTTTGGTGTAGGTGTCTTGTTTAGGTGCAACGCGTTGGGCTCTAACTTCTTCAAAACAGGCAGCCCACTCAGCCTTTCGGATATCAACATTAACATTTGAGGCTTGTGCCATTCCCTCTGTCTTCTCTGACTCCTGCTCCATTTTGTCTAACACCTCAAACGTATCACTGACAAGGGATTCACCTAGATTGGGGACCACATTTCCCACATTGTCAGCATACTGAGGGTAGTGCTCTGCAGTGACATCTTCTATCTCTATTTCATCAACGTCGTTGAGCTCTTCGTCACTTGTCGAGTTGCACGTTGGAGCATCCTTCACAATCTTATCGGGATTTAACGTGAAGATCTCAGCTAATTGCTCTTCAGTAAGATTATGAATGATTTCTCCTTCCTCAGGAGTATACATAACCGATCTCCTGACAATACCCTGCAGATCAAGAATCAACATCAGTTGAGTCTTGACCTGTTGGAGGGGAACAATATCGTATTCATCTCTTTGGAAATCAGGATCTGCTTGATTTAAAACATTTAACACAGCAAACATTAGTTAATAATCAAGACAGAAATACATTAATCTTAATATAAACATCAAATACATAAGTTTAATACATGATTCAAGTACAAAAGCTATCAAACACATGATCATATAATCATTACTTTTATCTTGAATCGCTGGATCAGCAGTAGGTGAGGCAAAAGAGGAAGCTCGTTGGTTTTGATTTCTTTTTGATCTTATATCTTGACCCTGAGCTGAGGCAGATGCAGCTGCATCTCCTCCTTCATCATCATCATCCTCATTCCTCTCCTCTGCCCTCTCGTCCTCAAGCCCCTCATCATCCTCAGTATCATCATCATCATCCTCATCATCATCCTCATCATCTTCGTCTCCCTCTTTAATCTTTAGTGGCTCGTCTTTAGATCCCTTAAGCTTTAGCATGATGGTCTTCTTAGCCTCCTCCAACTCCTCAATCTTCTTAGTAGATGTGACACTGTGCTCTTGGAGTTGGGCGATCTCGTGGCTCTGAGCAGCCATTTGTTGGCCCTGCTCATCTAGCAACCGAGCCAGCTCCGAGATCTGCTGAGACTGCGCTACTGTAAGATTTGTCAGATGACGGATCTGCGTCGTCTTCTGCTCATCAGCAGCTAATAGACGCATCACCATCCGGTTCAGCGCAAAAAGTTGTTCCTCTACCCTAATTGGAGGTAAAGGAGATCCATATATATGTGCGGGATGGGATGAGGGTCCTGCTTGGTGGCTAGTGGTGGTGGTGGTGGCTGTGGTGAAGATGGGGTTAGGTCTGTGAGATAGTGGAGGTGATGTAGAAGTGAAAGATATGGTGGTGGTTGGCATATGTACAGTGGTGGGAGGTGTGGTGGTGGTACTGTTAGCTGTGGTGGCTGTGGTGGTGGATGGTGTGGCTGTAGAAGTGGTAGTGGTGGTGGTAGATGTAGTGGTTGTGGTGGTCACGAAGGTGAGTCTTCTCTTCTTCTTCTTCTGGCCATGGGGCTGAGCCATCCTTTTCTTCCTTGATCCAGTCGAGGTGGATGCTCCCCCTAGAACGCGGCTAGCTGACTCAGGGGCATAGCTAGGATCTGCAGTCGTCTCTCCCGAATCCCTGGGGCGTTCACCAACCGCCCGGAGTCCATACTCTGTGGGAACAACCTTGCTTCCCATAGTCCTCGTCAAGGGCTCCTCATCCGACTCTTCTTCCTCCTCACCAGGTATGAAGTCCTGGTGGAAACCCGCTGACTCAGCTACGTCGCCTGTTAGGGCAGATACTGGGGGTATAACATCTGAAGTTGTGCCCCTCGGTGGAATAGGCATATCATCCCCAGCATCCCCACTATCATCATCGTCTGAATCATGCTCTGGGAGCAATAGCCTCTCATCATCTGAATTGTTGTCATCATGACGCCACTTGCGTCTACCTGGCGCCACATATCTTTCATTTGCCAGATGACCGATCAACCTCTTTACCTGGGGCTTTACCTGCTTGCCCCGATACACTCTCATGCGACCCAAAGTCGTGTCATCCATAATCTCTAGGGCAACCGCATCATGGCTCTCCTTGGGAAGTAATGGCAGCTTCTCGTTGAAGATCAGCTGCAGAAATCTGGGGTACATACAAAAACCCTCCTTCCCCTTGGTCTCTAGATTCTCCACCAGATATGAGAAGATCATGCTCGAGAAGCTGAAGGGGTGGTTCAGCACCAGTGCCACATAGGCATTCTGAATCTGGTCTGACAGGTCATCAAACCCACCCCTCCGAGAAGCAATACACTTCAGGATCACATGCGCCAAGTACTTATATTGGGGACACAGGTTGCTCTTGTTGAGCACACCTGAGTTGATGTCCCCAGCATACTTGATCCTGAGAAAGCAACCTCTGACTGTAAATGGATGTAGTCTGGTGGGGTGATCAGTATCGTTCCCAAAATCAAGTACTCTCTGGATGTCAGCTGCTGTAATCTCAATATCATGACCATGAATGGAGCTTCGTATGCTGTAAGGCTCACATGAACGATCTACAGAGGCATTCTCCCAGAAAGCCTGATGTAACGACCTGTAAGGAGTACACGGTGTGGATATGGCTTTATGTATCCGAGAACGTCGAAGGAACGCAATAATCTTGTAAACTCGACCCCATTCCGAGTCGTATGGTCCAAATGAGCACATATATTATGCTTTGGATTGATGGACCATCTATCAGCCATTGACCTGAAACACAAGACACAGAACCATTAGAAAGTCATACATTCAAAATTCAGTTCAAGGTGTATAGTTTAAATTCAATCTGATTCATTCGTGCGAATGAATCATGCGACTGAAGTCAGTCGGTTGTCCTTTCTGCGACTGAGCTCATTCGGTTGAATGAGACATGCGACTTAGTTCAATCAGTTGGCTAAGTCTGTGATTGGTTCAGTCGGCCGACTGAGTTCATTCGCATGGTGCATTCGGCCGATTGATCCAATCGCAAGATTCAATCGTGCGATTGGAGTTCATCCGGTCGACCAGTCACTTGTCCCACTGTTTAGTCGCCTGTGGTTCGAATCTTGACCAAATCAAGTAATTTAACATGGTTTAATGGTCCATTAAACTCGCCATCTTGTCACTAATAACCTATTAAACTTAATTTTAACATTTTGCTTAGCTTATGTTGGTTATTAGGTCACTTACAGTCCGGTTCTTATTTCACTCGAATATCACAAATTTGGGTTCAATGTCTTCTGATTTTGGTAAGATTTCAATGCAATATACCTGTATAACCATCAACCCACGTCAGAAGATCAATAAAGATGTAAAAACAAGGTCTAGAGGAATTTCGGCAGAGTAACGGTACTTGGTGCGATTTAGGAGCGATTGAGGGTGATGAGTGGAATGTGATCGACTATGGCCCTTTAAATACTGAAGCTGAGTTCAATCGGCCGACTGGCCTCATTCGCTCAGTTCATTCGGGCGACTGAGGCTCAGTCGTGCGATTGGCCCAGTCAGTCGCATTCAGTTGGCCGACTGAGTCTCAGTCGGTCCACTGACTCATTCGTGCCCTTTCATTCGCACCTTCTGTTAACCAACTGAGTCTCAGTCGGTCGACTGACTCATTCGTGCCCTTTTATTCGCACCTTCAGTTAACCGACTGAGTCTCAGTCGGTCGACTGACTCATTCGCACCCTTTCATTCGGCCGAATGGATCATTTTGATAAGCTATTTGGGTGAATGGCGCAATCTCATGTCCAGTCGTGCGAATGGGATCCATTCGCATGGTTTGTCCATACTTATGATCCAGTCGTGCGAATGGGTTACACTTATGAACATTTAGCACTTAAACCCTTTTTAACCTGTTGAAATTAACATTGTGAGCATTTGATCATCTCAGACATGATCATTTTAACTTGAAAACTTTTTTATCACCTCAGACATGATCCTTTTAAACAATTTAGTCACCTCAGACGTGACCCTTTTAAACTTTGAAAACACATGTGGCCATCTCAGACATGACCCTTTTAGGTGAGTTAATTCCATACTGATTTTCATGATATAGTCCGACGAACAAACAAACTAAAATGACTAACTAACTAGAAACTTAAACTAAATACAAAAATAAAACTTGTTTTTGACTTTTTGTGATAGATAAATCCTAAGATAGACATCTACTGGATTTGGCTCCTGTATAGGCAGCTTCAATTTAGTTTGACCACACCTGGACCAATTCAATTTTGGAATCATACAGGCAAGTCAAGTCATTTGGGACTTGTTATCAAAACCTTTTGATGCTCAATTCTTGGTTTTCATCCAGAGTCGTTAGCAAATTTAGGAAATCACACTAGTACTATTAGATTCCCACATTAATTTGAACTTTCAAGAATTGCAGCCACAATGATTGTCAGTATATTTGTCTCTTGAATCCATACACAAACTTTAGACACAAACTGGTGATAGTTTTAGGTTTAATTATTTCAACTAACATTTTGGATCCCACACTTATATGGTAATCAACATTCCTCAGGAGCTTTTGAGCGGTCTACGGGTGTTTTTACTAGAAGAGACTATTCTTAGAGCTTTCAAAGAGAAGCCAATCCTCAGGTCAGTGCCATCGCACAGCAGAGAGGCGACAAACAACAATGAATTCTAGAATATCTAGGTTATGCTTATCCTCAGGTCAGTGCCATCGCACAGCAGAGAGGCACACAACCTATCTTCTTGTTAGAGCAGCTAAATTTTTTTTTTGCACAGAATGCACCAACAACATATGTCATTAGCTTGATAGCATTTGTCTTTCATTTTTTTCGTGCTTTGCTCTATTTATGGTCATCCGCACACATTGTGGCGTTTACATGCTCATTACCCCTTATTGGAATATTGTTGATTGTGTTAACCAGTGATAAGATGGCAGCCCACAGTCAGTTGAACAACTTAGTTTGATCTTGAGATCACCAGTCAGGTCTAATCATCTATTGTGATGAATCTACCGACATATCATTTGTGGTCCAGCAACCTCTAGGTCTACTTTCTTTGTGTTACCTTAGTAGTTACCAATTTTTCTATCATCTTCCTTTTATAGTGCTTAGACTACATAGACTTATACTTTGAATTTTGCATCTTTTCTAATTAAATATTTAAAGTCCCTCTTGATTTGTTCCTGTGTACTATCATTTTCCAAAAGGTTTGAATCGGTATCACAGATACGATCTACCTTATATCAGCTATCCACTCCTTCTCCCTCATTTTTTTTAATATTACTAGCTGACCTACTCTCCCCCTAAAATTCTAACATCATACTGGATTTAATTATTTTAGGATTTTAACAGACAGCTAAATAACATGAATTTAATTTAAACAGAATAAAATAAATAAGGAAAAATAAAAAAATATAACTACAATGCATCGGACTACACATGATCATCATCAGGAATAACATCACTTTTCTTTTTAACGACGTTGACCTCTAACAGATATAGAAAATGTGGTTTATCAAAGGCTTTTGTATAGAGGTCAGCGCGTTGAAAGTCAGTATTAATTTTTACCACGTGGTTTACAACTTCTCCCTGAGCTATGATATAGCCTCCCTTGTTTCCAGCAAACGAAACATGCCCTCCTTTTATTTGTTTGACGTTTGATAAAAGAGCCATGTTTCCTGTCATGTGCCTGGATGCTCCGCTGTCTACAATCCACGTGTTGGTTTCAGCACTGTAGCGAACACCCTACACATTCAATGTAAAACATTAGTTTAGGTTAGGAACCCAAGCCTTTACTGGCTTGGGTTTCCCAGAGGCATCACACATCATGAATTCAACCCATTGACCCTTAGAGGGTGAGGGTAGCTTAGGTTCCTTCTTGTCATCATTATCAGACACAGAGGATGACTTCTCTTTCCATAAGCCAGATTTGTGCAATGCCTGTTTGTGATAAACAGTCGACTGGCTAATGGGTTGAACATTAGGTTCACTAGTTCTTCTAGGTGGAGTTAAAGAACTCCTCTTAGAATACCTAGGTTTTGAATCCTGAAGTTCAATCTTCTTCCTAGGTGTCTGATAGTAAGGACAAAAGGTAGCAATGTGTCCACATTCTCCACAGTTGTAGCACGACCTGCTATCAACTTTATGATTAAACTTTCTTTGTGAAGATGTGTGTAACACCCTAGTAACATCACTTAGTTTGGGTTTTGACTCTGTTTCTTTTGATGTTTTCTTCTGTTTAACAAAATCAGTTATTTTAACATTTTTAACATCTTTTTCCTTTTGGTTAACTGGTTTTTGACATGAAGCTTGTGAAAGATTAACATTAGCAGTCCTTTTAGATTCAGATTTGACTTTGTTTGACTTGGACTTTATATTAACCTTTTCAAATTCTTTTTCCAGATTAACACAAGGCATTTTACCCTTTGCCTTTGAAGTGGCCTTCTTTTGTTTTGTTCCAGATTCAATTGATGAACATGAGGAATCTGGATCACTAACAAGAGAAGTAAACACCACATGATCCTTGATGGGGTTGTTATTTATTGGTCTACTCTTAGTGTTCATCAAGGTCTCAGGTGGTGGTGGAACCACTTTATAACCCAAACCCTCCTCGTTGTTACGCTCTCTCACTAAGTGTTGGACAATATGAGATGAACTTGTCCAACTGTGCAGTTTTTGCTTTAAAGAGTTAACTTCTACTTTTAAGACTGCTTTTTGTTTCTTAGTGTCTTCTAGGGAGTTAAGATAGTACCTAATGTCATTAGCTTGGTTAAATGCAACTACTTCAGTTTCCCTAAGCTGTTTGGTCAAAAGGTCTATCTTTTCTTTGTAACTAAGCTCATTTTGTTTTAAAACTCTATTAGCCTCAGTGCATAGTTGCAAATCCTTTACTAAGTTATCATTATGATCTAATAACCTAGCAAATTTCTCATCTATACTATCTATAAAAGTATCACAAGCAGAACAAGTATGATTTTTAAACAGTTGGTCAATGGTACTTACCTGAGGAGGTTCAGAGGAGTTAGCCATCAACGCAGCATCAGATGTCTCTGGTTCTGGTGATTCTGTCTTTGCTGTTGAAATCCCTTCTTCAGGCTTGTAGCTGACCTCAGTTGCAGTTATCTCTTCAATATTTGACATCGCTATCTCAACTGCAATATCTCCCTCACTCGC
Organism: Flaveria trinervia; assembly: GCA_025506515.1. Classification (NCBI taxonomy): domain Eukaryota; kingdom Viridiplantae; phylum Streptophyta; class Magnoliopsida; order Asterales; family Asteraceae; genus Flaveria; species Flaveria trinervia. The sequence continues at coordinate 44,246,446 of CM046452.1, read as the reverse complement.
GGAATCATCATCTAAATCTTCTACACTGGCAATATTATATTCCCCTGGAGAGACAAACCGAAAGCTCCAGTCCTGTCCTTCATCATCATGAGCAGTCAAGGCTTTTGGATCCTTGCTTGATGAAGTAGAACTGCTAGCTTGCTTGTCTTGATAAGTGAAGGACGAGAATGGGTTCCCGTTCCCATTCTTCTTTGGCTTCACACATTCTCTCTTGAAGTGCCCCTTTTCTGTATAGTTAAAGCATGTCACTTTACTCTTGTCAAAGCCAAATGTGGTATCCTTAGTAGCAACCAAGTTCTGTCCGGTCTTTTTCACAAACTTCTTCACCCTCCGGACATCTAGCTAAGCAGTCTTTTTCACAAACTTCTTCACCCTCCGGACATCTAGCTAAGGCCCACATAATGTCCATTCTCTCCAGCTCCATTTCATCAACTTGCTCGTAGTCCTCATCTGCTAGATGGCAGTTTCCAATCTTTCCAGCAACAAGTCCATCATAAGAATGAACCACTGCTGCCAAAAGATCCATGTGCTCTCGAGCTACTTCCACAGTCACATTACCGAGGTTCTCAGTCTTCAGTCTAGTAGCATTCGCTTCAGTTCCAATGTAATGGGTGCAAGAAGACCCTGACGTTTCTGAAACTGAAGGAGAAGCTTGTGAAGGACCCGATGAGCTAGACACAAATGCAGTCTGAAGAGGTGCTCCAGACGTCTTAGCTTGAGGCGTGGCATTGTACAAAGCTGGATTCCAAGTGTGGGAAGACTTCTGAGCTCTGTACTTCATCCTAAGTGCTTCTTCTCGCAGCTTTAGAATGAAGTCATTGATATCCAACTTTGCCAACATCTTATTCTGTCTCAGATTTGACACAAATGAAGCCCACTTTTCTGACAATCCGTCTGCGAAATTTGGCACCTTTTCTTCCATGGTAGTAGCAACACCATGTGTATGCATTTCACTCATCAGATGGTAGAATCTATCAATAACATCGTCCAAACTCTCGTTTCCCATCGATGAGAAGTTGTCAAATTCTTTCTTCAGTTCCTTAGCTTTAATTGCCTTCAGCGAAGCATTCCCGTCGTATCTCTTTTCCAGCTCATCCCACAATTTCTTGGCCTGCTTATTCTCTGAGTACTGGTGGAAAATATCTTTAGGAATAGACTGTGTAATCAATGCATAGACTCTCTTCTTTGTATTATACTTAACTTTCTGAGCATCAGTCATCCCTCCCAAAGTAAGCTTTACCCCATCTGCTCCCACCGGCATACTATACCCAATCTCGATAGCTTCCCACAAATTTGGATCCACTCCATTGAGGTAGATCTCAAAACATTGTTTCCAGTGGGGAAACTCATCTAACGTTAAGAGTTTTGGTGGTTTATTATGATTCCCCACCTCACTCTCAAGCAACAGTAGGTTCTCGGTCCTTGAGTCCTTGCCGACAGTAAACGCTAACATTTGATCTTCCATCACGATTAACTTTTAAGTGTACTAAACAAACTGTCAAACTGGTGCGACTGGGTGATGCGAATGGGCTATCTGTGCGAATGAACTATGCGATTGGTTCAATCGTGCGGCTGAACTAAGCGATTGGTTCAGTCGTGTGAATGAAGCTGATGCGTATGAACACTGCTAACGGATGGTTCAGTCGTACGAATGGAGATGCGTCTCAGTCCAATCGTGCGTCTGGTGTATGCGAATGAAGTCCAGTCGTGCGAATGGCTCACTCGTGCGACTGAAGCTGCTGTTTTACGAAAATTTCTAGGTTAAACGTGTTTTAGCCGTAAAAATTCGAAATTTCGCAAACCCTAATCGCCTAAGGCCGTACAAACCGAAACTTGATGAGCAGGGAACGTCCAAGACAACTTTTGACATAAAAGATTGCATTTTTTAGTGTAAAAACACAAACCTTTTATCAATCTTGATTGAATCACACATAATCAAGAGCCAGAGCTCTGATACCACTTGTTAGGACCTGGTATTTGAACGAAATACCAAATGATTAACGTGTAAACCAAACCAAATAGTGCGGAATCCTATTTGATTGGCGATCCAATCAGTGAGAACGCACGTAGAATCAATAAAGTATTGAATCAAACGTTAAGAATCGATTAGGAATTGATCTACAGCGTTCTATGAACTTGGAGTATCAACTTGGAGGCTTCTGGATGGCTAGGGTACGTCTGGAGTCGAAATAGAATGAATGCTCTCGTTTTTCCACGAATTGGGTTGTATTTATAGGTTAGTACTGTTCATTCGTGCGACTGAACCATTAGTATGGTTCAGTCGTGCAATTGAACCATGCGATTGATTCATCCGCACGACTAAGTGTTCAGTCGTGCGACTGAGCCAATCTTATGTTACAATCATACTACTGATCCAGTCTCCTGGTTCAGTCATGCGACTGAGTCATTCGTATGAAGTTATTCATGCGTATGGTCCATTCGCATGGGCCATTCGTATGAGAACTTCATTTTGTTAAGTTTGAATGCATTAACTAATATAACATTATGTGTAACAATTCAAACAACCACAAACCTAATTAACCAATTCAACATCGACTCATTAATGAAATATTAAACATTATAAATAACAAACAACCAATATCATTTCATTAATCATTCCAAACATTATATCAGAATCAGACAAACAAGATCTATTACATTCATATCATGATCTAGGGACATATATGTATCAACAATAACAACCTTTAGAACAATCTTATTATCCTTCTTATTCTTAGCACTAGCTTATCAATGATCATCTTCCCTTTAACTATAAGATTTGACATGCATGGTTTAGTCTAAACAAACTGTAATTTCCCAACATAATACAAGAACTTGAATTGACAATCTAAGTCCTTTATCCTCTTTTCTTTCACTTAACTATCAATCATTAAATTCTTAATTTTCTTAGTCTTCACTATGGCATCCTTCTCAAGATCAATAACTCTATTTTGAAGCATGCCTATACTCACCGATGTCTCTGTTGATGTATCCTCATGACTAAAAGGTTCAGACAAAGTGTTTAAAAAAATATGGAGCGAATTCTCCTGAATAAATAATCGCATTGTGGCGTAGGAAACCTTTCTAATGTTGAAGTTACTGCTATGGAAGTTGTAATAGGAACTGATGTTGTAGCATTCCTAGAAGAATAGGCTAACTTTGATGATGTTGGTGCTCCAACCACATGCACCTCAGGAGTAGATGTAGTCTATTTAGTTACCTGAGACCTTGACTTCCTAATCAACGGACCTTTTCCTCCTCTTCTAGTTTTCTTCATTGCCATAAATTTTCTTCTCTTGATAGCTGGAGAATCCTCAAGCACATAGTCCTTACCCAAATCATTAGCAGTTTGTTTCTAAGTAGCCAGTGAAGGAGCAGTCACAAGCACAATCTGTTATAATATGTACTTTGCCATACTAATCCTTTTTTCTTTAGTACCCGAACTTGAATCAAACTCACTATCCTTTCAACAAACTCATCTAAGTTGCCTTCTCCTTGTCTTGGTCTAAACTATCTAGAACTTGAATCAAACTCACTATCGCTTTAATAAACTTAGTCTTAGTTGCCTTCCCTTTTTGTTTGTTATCAGTAGTTTCTAATGCTTATGTAGATTGGCTAATAGGTTTAGTGACGTATGTTTCCGTTGTTCTTCTTGTGCTTGTTGTGGTGTAACACCCGGAATTTTCTTTAAAGTTGACGAAAGAAGAAAAGAAATAAAGTCCAAAATCGAGGGACCAAACTTGCCAAACGGGAAGAAACTTGGATGAGTGGGGGTATAAAAGGGGGAGGTCAGCCCACACCCTCCCTATTATTGCAAAACTCAGCCAAGGGAGAAGAGAAGGAGAAAAAGAGGAGAAAAGCTTGGTTCGGGTGGATTCGAGCGTAAAAATGGAAGTGTAGCGGGTCAAATTGAAGCTCTACTCGACGGGACCGTTTATATGAGTTCTAGGACCCCTCTTTTACATGTTTTTGAATGATTTTGGGGCTGGAACACATCTGAAAACCATTTTTCGGGTACTTGGGTGTAAACCCGTTTATGTATATATGTGTATGTGTATGATTCGTTTGGGGCTTGATTTCGGGTTTGGTTGTGCTTGAATGGTGTCGTGGTATGTTTTCCTAAGGTTTAGAATGGTTGATTTGAGCTTAAAAGAGGTTTGGAAGAGTTTGGAGCTCGAACTTGGCAGCTACAGTTTGGGATGAACTGCATTCTGCACCCAACTAGGGCTATGCGACTAGAGTTCCATGCGTCCGAATGAGGTGCGACTGGGTTCATACGCACGAAAGGTGTGCCACTGAGATTCATTCGCACGAAAGTGGTGCGACTGAGGTTCATATGCACGAGGGCTATGCGACTAAAGGAAATGTGGATGAAGGTCATGTGACTGAATGAAATTCGGATGAAGGTCATGCGACTGGAGTCCATACGCCTGTGAGTCGTGCGATTGAGGTTCACACGCACGAAAGGTATGCGACTGAGGGCCATTCACATGAAGGTCATGCGACTGAGTTCCATACGCCCGGATGTCATGCGACTAAGGTTCATTCGCATGAGAAGTATGCGATTGGAGGCTATGCGACTGGAGGTCCATTCGCCTGAGTGTTCTCATACGCATGGAAGACCATGTGACCGAATAGGGTCCATATGCCCAAAGGACCATAGTATTGTCTGACTTTCGGGAAAGTGCCAATGTAGGCTCAGACCTTTGGGGTTGTAGATGATGTGATGGGCATGGATGATTTAAGATGGTGTATGATAATGAGCTGATGATGATGATGTGATGCATGATAATGTGTGATGTCATATGGTTATATGTTATGATGCGCATGATTCGTGTGATGTTCGTTGTCGTGTGATTATGAGGTTGTATGTTATGCATGATGTATGTTATGGGTGTGCGATGTTGCCTTGTGTGATTGATGTTGTATATTGTTATGTTTCTTATTTTATTATGTATGATTGTCTTCCCGTGGTTTTGCGTTGAACGTTAATGAATGTAATTAAAGTATTATGTAATGTAAAGTGGAAGATAATAAAAAAAAGGAACGTAATGAATGAATGTAAGCATGAACGAATGAATGAGAGTAAGGATGGCTTGCAAGAGGAAGAAAGGAGGTTCACGACTTATCAAGAGTTGTTAGCTCAACTGTGTGTGTATTTATAACGTGCGATCTTGGCTAACTTATAAGGGGACATAGACACAGTAGGGAGTTTAGTTTTGGTAACTCCTTCGATACGTGCGATGTGGTATTTATTGTGTGCTATGTAGCGTGCGATTTTGGCTACCTCATGTGGACTATGTAGCATGTGATTTTGGCTAACCCATGAATAGCATGCGATTCTGGCTAAACCCTAAGAGTTCTCCCACACACAGGGGGAGTCGGTCTTAGTGACCACTTTATTGGTGCGATTTGTGCAATATGTATGATTGATATCATGAGGGACTATAGACATAGTGGGAGTTTAGTTTTGGTAACTGCTCCAATACGTGCGATGTGGTATTTACTGTGTGTTATGTAGCGTGCGATTTTGGCTACCTCATGTGTGCGATTTATGCGATATGTATTTCGGGTACGATGATGCGAAGGTGCGATTTGTACTTCGGGTACGATGATGCGAAGGTGCGATTTGTGTGAAAAGTGTGATATGTATGAAATGAACGAAAGGAAGAAATGATGTTATGAACGAATGAAGCGAATGATAAGTAACGTGCGATGATTAATGAATGAAAGAAGGTAACGAACGTAATGGAAGATAATAATTATATTATCTGTATGTATGTATGTTGTGTGATCGCATACGAAAGTAACGAATGTTTTATAAAGGAAGTAAAATATTTTTTATTTTAAAAGTAGAACTCACTCAGCAACGCTGACTTTTATATGTTTCCAGTTGGGAAGTATGTTGCTGAGGATGACACGGGACGACTACTCAGTTCCTTTGGGATGACATCTATTGTTTTTAATGCTTTTGTAACGAAACTTAAAATGATATTATGTAATGAACGGTTGTATTATTTTGCAAAAACATTTTGATGAAATGAAAATGTTGTTTTAATGTTTTCGCTGCAACGTTTTTATGAAAGAGGATGAAATTATATATTTTATGTGCGATGAATAAGTAGCTGTAAGCGTCCTGGGAACGAGACCTTACATGTGGTGCTTGTTGTGATGGTTGTTGTTTTGCTTGCTCTTGTTGCTATGGTTATACACCTAAATCTTAGAAAATCTCTCAAGCTTGTCTTAGATGCATGCACTATGAGCACTCCCCCAAGAATCCTCTTGCCTTAATTTCTTCAAATAGACTATCGATATATATCATCTTTATTAAAGAAAAGAAATCATTGCATGATTTTCATATACTCACACACGAGATGAAGATGGCAACTTGTATTAATTAATTGTTTTGTTCCATTAGTGGTACTTGACTTATGTAATTGAAATAAGTCATGGGTTGAGAAAAATGTAATAGGTGGGATATTGCACCACTTACTCATCATTTGCCATGGGATCGAAGCGTGATAACATATTAACATGAACTAAATAATTGAGTTGTCGGATTTCAAAAACTTTTTCACCCAGTTTATAGTATGTCATATCATCTTTGTCGCATATGAGTGTTATCATGGCCAGCAAAGTGCTCATCAAACGATTCCCAGAGCCGGTTATATTGGGTTTTATTTTATAAAAATATTGTTATTCTTATTACTCTAGTAAGTACAAAAAATGGAACTTTGACTTCAATGGTTGGTTTACAAGCCAAAAATCCAACCAAAAAAGGTATCAAATCCTGATCCCAATTTTGTTTTGCTTAATATAACTAAACATTTAAAGCTTGTATTTTGTTAGTTTCTTAATTTACAACCATGGTCAAAACTCACAAGAGCCTCCATAATTGAACCGAATGGGGTTCACCCTTTACATAACCAATCATCTTAGCCAAATGATATCCTATAAAACGATCATTCATCTCCAAAAACAATAACCATTTACCAATTGCGCTTAATTGTTTGGATTTCTTGTCCAAAAAGTCTTCAATTTTGGGGAAAACAACACCAATCGATTTCTCAATTCAAGGTAGTTCTTAGAACTTTTGATCTTTAAACTACGGATTTCTTTCATATTATTCGATTTGATCTTCGTTTCGTAGGATTGGGAGGTCGTTGATCTCGTAAAGCTTTTGAATTTCACCTAACTCAACTATTTTGCCTCGATTTCATCATCTTATTTTGCTGATTATTTCGATAATCTTTTGGTGAACAGATGTCGACAATTGAAACAATGGCCGTAAGCTCTGATCACGATGACGCCACCAAAATTTGCAGTCACTGGTAATATTAGGGTTTCCTTGTTCAATCTGTTTATTTGTTGCGCATGTGTATGATTGATCTTATAGATGTTTGATTTCTGTTGTTTTCTTTTAATTCTATGAGCTGACTCTGAGTTATGTGGATACATGCGAACTTATTCAGGATCTTTGTAGTTTGTAAATCCATTTTGTTGTTATACATGTAATCTACATTTGATGCATCTAAGTTTATTTTACAAGGAGCATGTGGTCGTTTCTGCAAGTGTTTAATTTTTTAATGGGGGACTTGAGAATGTGAAGTATAGTTCTGATGAATTTGTTTCTGATGAGTATTCAATTTTTATTTCAACTAAGCATTTTTTTCCAAAATTCCCACTACACATTGAATCTTTAATTCAGAAAGAAATGAAAATAAGAGATGCCATTAATTTGACTAGGAGAGTAGGAGATGGTAAATGTCAAAAAACCACTGTTGGGCTTCTATTACCAAAGGACTTTCAAGTTGTTTTTAACTTGACATGTTTGTGAACTAATAATCTTAAACTTAACTTCATCGCTCCCTGTAAATTTTCTTGATTTGAACCTGCTTTCTTGTGCTTTTAGGGTTTTAGCTAAATGGTAACTTAGCATGACGGTTTATTCATTCAATATTTTTTCAAATGTTATTGCTGATTAGTTTTTATTTTTCTTGCTCTTTCTTGGTTTATCATACCTGGATCTCTTCACATCATAATATATCATATTATTATTCAGTGTTTAGAACTTGTTGGTAACCTACTTTTACTTCTTAAAGGTTGCTCTCCCCCTGTATACTTATTAAATTTCTGTGTACCCATCATGTGTTTCATGAACAGTGACAGAGCCATTCCATCTTCAAATATCGATCTGCATTACTTTCATTGCTCTCGCAATTTGGAAAAATGTAACATTTGTGGTGATATGGTTCCCAAAAAGCATGCTGAGGAACATTACTCAAGCACACATGCCCCGGTACGTGGTTTGAACTTGAAAAGTAGTTATCTTCTTTCATGTTTTATACACACCAAAATGTGTTACATTTTGTCATTTCCACAATAAGTGTGTGAGTTTGCCACAAGTCAAAACACGGAGTTAATGTTTTGATTATCGTCTTAGTGATGTGCTTTTCTTTGGGTAACCAACTTAAGTCTAACATAATTAAGTATCCTTAATTCCTTATCCACCTAGAGCCTCACAAGTTTATTTGGAAAAAGAGTAGGTTTTATGTAAGGAAGATTGTTGAGCCTTAGTTATCTGTAGAGCATATAGCCTATGGATGACAAGGCTTGTGAATTGAATACTAAATACTAATACGGACCATCATTTCATCAGTAAAATCCTCGAGATATGCCACATTAAGTTAATATATGTTCCTTTAACCTTAATATCGTCTGCACCGAATTTGTGGGACCTATAATCTGATCCTGTTCAAGCGACCTGCTGTTTGCAACCCTGACTGGTGCAGCTGTCACTCCTGCTCATGTCCAGATGTGGTGCATTCACTGTCCAGGTCAGAATTTATTAAAATTTATTGGGACCTGCTCCTCTCAAGTTCAAAGCTCAGTTTATTAAAACCTCTCACTTTTTCAACAAGGGAGATGTATCAGATATGGTCGTTTGATTTTTCTCATGCAATATTGGTTCTCATGCTTACAACACACTAGAAGGGTGCCCGATCAATGCGTCGGGGTGTCATTTTACATGCGGCACGTGCATTTAATAATCTATTATTCTTGTAGTAGTTTTACTAAAGTCTGTTATGTTTTTTCTAAAAATGTAAAACACCAAATAAATGGGTTCTACATGATTACTTGTACATATATGCATTAACTTATTGTACCTCACAAAGTACAAATCTGATCAGCAAAAAAATTACACCAAAACATTTAAAAAGCAGGTTAAGTTGTAGTCTCAAAACGTTTTTAAATGTGATAGATTAAAAGATATAGCTAAAATATTAAAACATATTAAGTTTTTTGGGTTTGTGGGTAGATAATATAAAATTTTATGCAAGTGTTAGTAAGTGTAAGATTATTCTGTAACTAATTGTAAGGGGCAATTTGTAAATAATGTTATAAATACTATTTTACCCTCAAAAGTGGTTGTATCCTATGCATTGAGTATACTATTTTACCAATATGCTTTATATATAGTATAGATGATAAAGTTTCTCCATCTTGCATGGTTTTTATGTGTATGTTAAGACCCATTTTGATATTCTTGCTACATTTCTTTTCATCTTTGATTTAAGAAGTTACTTATTCAAGAATAAATGCCCCAATGGATTGGATGTAGCTCATATTATGATGGTTCACTATATTGTACCACAAACATTTTGGCCCAATGCGATTCATAAAGTTAATTATTTGATTAACTTTATTCTCTTTAAAGTCCTTGGTGGTAAGACACTGCACTTTAATTTCTTTTTGCTTAATATACCGTTTTTCCTCTTGTCCCTAATATATTTGGATGCATTCTTATGTCCATGATCATCCTCCATTGTGCTATCAATTGTGTGCTCCTTGTGTTTTCACATGTTAGAATGAGACATCGCTATTGAGTCCAACTCTACATAGATATTTACGTGTTTGATGTTACTTTCAATGAGTCAAGTCCTTTATCCGTTAAAATCACCTGTCTTTTAGGGTCACCGATTGTTTTCTCGAATCTTGTGAATTTCCTGGCCCCTTAAAGATCCACATTCTTGTCTGATTCATGACAAGTATGTTTTGAGTCTATGAGTCTACTATGGTCTTTCAAATTTCAGTACTTGAGTTAGATATTCTCAGTGGTTGTCATCCCTATCCCTTGGATACTCAATTCTCAAATGGTATGTTAGACAACCAAAGAGACTAGTGATTGAGAGTCCTAATGCCTTTCGTTTCAAGAGGTGAATGCCCTATACAAGAATCATACTTGGGACTTGGTGTAGCTTCCTTGTAGGTAGCGTGCAGCTGATTGGAAATCGGTATTTACAGTTACAACTACATCTATTTGGTTGGTCTTTGTACTTTTTGTTAGATATATCGTATATTTCTAGGCACATTACAATTGGATATATTTTTTGGTCTTAATTGTTAGCCAAAGAATTGGCATTTTGTATATTTACTCATAGCAAGGATATATATTCATCTAATTAATTTTTTATTAGAAACTAGAAATAGTGGGTATTAAATGGTAAAAACATGAGATGAAATGGATAAATACTAATCTTCATTATATATTGAAAATTCTATTTTACTTGGCATGGATCAAGGATTATTCGCCCTTACACATTGAATGCATATTGACATAGTGATAATCATCAATTAATTCTGTATAATCGAAGGAAGGATTTGAAGATATTTCTTTTTAAGGAATGCAGTGTTTTTTTATTTATTTATTTTTTATATTTTATTTTATTTTTAATTTAGGAAGAGTCTATCATAGGTATTGCTTTAGTACCAAGTTTTGGTCTTAATAAGGATAGGTCTTCCTTGTTTTTTCATTGTATTCTTTCAGAGTTCAGTTTTCCTTTAAAGCAATAAGAAACTAAGAAGTGGGCCAACTAGTTCTCTGATGTGATTGTAGACTTGCAAAATTTTGTTGTGGTCATGATAAACTTGGTATAATACTATAATTTCCCAACAAGAATTTATAATATACCCATAGTTTATGATGGTTATACCGTTCTCATAAAACTTGCATTAGGAAATGAGAGTTTAGATTGCAAAGAGAAAGAGAAGGGTGTAATCATCACATCATAGTTTATATCTACTGAAGGGTGAATATGAAATTTTAGTATTTTGATGGCCATATTTAGTAGTAGTTTTTTGGTTGGGTAAAGATGATATGAAAGTTTTCAGGGTATATATGAAATTGCTCCATTTTTTGATAAATAGAGCTATAAGAAAGCTGTGTTCCAAAATCAATACCATCCTTAATTTGGCAAGGAACAAAGGGATGTTGCTGATTGGTGTAGCTTTGTGTGCCCCCAGTCACCGGAAACAAACTAATTAGAACTTGAGAGTTTTGAATTAAGTAATCCTAGATGATTAGATGGTCCCCTAACATCTCTGTGAATTATATGAACTGCATGGGACCCTTTATAGGATTAAGGTGTATTGCTGCTTATGACCCACAGCCTAACTGATTATACAACAGGTATCCTGTCCACTGTGCAATGAGATGATGGAACCTGAAAAGTTAGCTGTGCACAAAGGTCAAAAATGCCCTCAACGAATTGCAACATGTGATTACTGCGAGTTTCCTTTGCCTGCTGTTGACCTATCTGAGCATCAGGTAACAACATATCTTCTAAAGGAAAAAAAAACTGATGTTTCCTTTGTTCATTCTACTGATGAGTTTATTTCTTTAGCCACTGTATCTCATGAATCAATCACCTTTTTTCTTTGCTAAAAGCCAACACTTCCTAACACATATATTGGAGCAGGGGTTAGAAATTTTCATGAGATCGAGTACATTGTATAGTCTAGTACAATAGTAAAAACTTAAGTTGTTGATAATGCAATAGTCAACCAATATATTTTTTCTTCTAAAATCTGAAATATGCTCTCTACTAATTTAAAATTTCAGGAAGTCTGTGGGAACAGAACAGAGCTCTGTCAGCTCTGTAACAGATACATACGACTTCGAGAAAGAATTGCCCATGATGTCTCATGCAACGGTGTCACAAATACTATACCTGAAACTTCCAGTTTGATATAATATTGATATATCCTCTGTTCCATGAACTTGAAAGGTTTCCAAGTTCAAAATGCATAATAATCATCATGAATAAACTGAATATTGATTTTGTTCCATAAGATAGAAGTTGAATGACTTCTTTGCCTTGGTAACACCTATTGTAAGCTGATAGCTGACAGCCATCAGGGAACAGGTGTAAATAATAATAGCCGGAACACAACTCAAATCATAAAAGCGATTGGACTTGATCTTGTTTTTCTTGATCTCGTGAGGGTTTTGAGTTCAAATTGATTTGCTTTATAACTTCTACTTATTAGTATTTTATTATAAAGGTTTAGTTGTATTTAGCCTATAGGCCCAAGACAGGTTTCTCTAGGGTTTATAGGTTTCTCACTTGTACATCCTGAGGGTTCCTGCTTTATTCTAATTACAACATCCACATCTCACTTTTACATGGTATTAGAGCTAAGACTTTAGGGACGACACAAACACTAGAAAGGCAACATGACACTGCCATCCTATCCCAGGTCCTTTCAAGTTTAGTTACCAGTTCTTTTACTAATTTCATTTCTGCTACTTGCCTTTCAAAGAATCTTTTTTCGAGACACTATTGTATCACACCACTGCCACCATTGTTGGCAAAGACCTCCTGATCAGCTTACCCAATGGAATTTGCTGCCATGTTTCGCGCTTATCTTTGCCATTGCCGCCCACTTGCTGGAGCGTGAAGATGATGGATTTTATCATTAATGTCATCATTACTTTCCATTCTAACACCTGCTACACCGTTGATATCCGCCTCACCGCTAGTCAGTGTGTGCTGCCACCAACCTTTGGAATCTTGCTACTACATGCTGCTGATATCTAGCTATTAGTCATGGGTTTTCTTCCCCTTTCCACCATCGCTCACTGAGAGCCCCTGACCGCACTTGGGTTTATATGTTCGATAGTTCCTATGTTGTTTGAGTTCTCTACTTCTAAAGTCCATGTTTGTTGCTCCTTCTTTCAGCCCAGGACTGTTGCACCACTGTCGCTGGTTCCTGATTGAGTCCAAGTGAGTCCCTAATGAGTCATTGATTCCTGTCATGTCTCGTGATTCTTTCCAGTTCTAGTATATCTATATGTTTTCCTGGTGGCATGTTGTATCAACTTATTGTCCCCTTGTTCATTGGTAAATCACCAACAGCCATGCTGTGTCAACAATGTTTCATGCTTCTGTTTGTTGAAACTTCTTGTTCCAATTCAAGTTCCTGATTCCAGCTTCATGTTCTTCATCCTATTCCTGTTCTAGTTTTCCTGCTTATGCTCCTGTCCTGGTTTCCTGTTCCAGATTCCTGATCCTGTTCGGTTTTCTGCTCTTGTCCTGGTTTCTTGGTTCGAGTTATTGCTCCTGTCTAGGCTATTTGCTCGTGTCCTGGTTTTCTATTCTAGTTTCCATCTTGTGTTCCAGTTTCATGTTTCTGTCTTATTTTTGGATTGCGGTCCTTTTCCAGCCAATTGCACAATATCAAATCCTGTGACCTTACAAGAACAGTTCATGATGTAAAATGGATGTTTTTAGTTCCGGTGGAGGGATGGTCATGTTTTTTAACTTTATTTTGTAATAAGTTGAGAATGATTAATATCTATGCTACAATTTGAGGAGTGTTGTTTATAGTTATTAGGGTTTAGCTATGTCTAGCACTCTAGCCCACATGCCCAAGATAGGTTTTTCAAAGGTTTATAGGTTTCCCACTTGTATATATTGAGAGTTCTCCTCCATTCCAGTTGAAACCTTTCAGATATTTTTCCCACTATAACGCAAATGAAAGTTGAATGGTTTGATTTAATTTAATTTTTTAAATCTTTCATCTTAGTATTATGGTGGCGGAATGGAGGGGCTGTGTTACAGGTTGAAGTTTGTATATCCAAGCATGTTGGGTCGGATTGACCTGAAGCACTTTTTGTCTAGGATTTTTATCTATTTTTATAAACAGTTGGCGCTCCCAATGTGACTACCAAAATCGTATTAAAAATACTAACTTTCAGCCTCCTTTCCCTTTTAAGCTACTCATTTTTTACTATGGTAAATAAAACATAAGTGAAAATTGTCCCTTTCTCTGGTAAATGGATCAAAATTCCCACCTCTAGTTTGCTTTATTAAACTTGAAGTCAAATAGGTTTTTGGTTTGTTGTTTTAGCTGCACAAAACTCACTAACATTCATAGTCATAGTTCTCTGGATCTGAGGAAGTATATGCAGATATTTTGGTTTTTTTTCATCTCAGACGTGGTAAGATCGACAAAATATTAGCTAAAGAGACAGCTGCCAAAGTGTATTATGTTGCATACAACCTTCTAAATCATTTTTATCCAAAAAAATTAGGTTATTATTGTAAAATTAACTTTGGTAAAATAGTTGTATATTATATTCCTTTAACGTGGAATACAAGGAGTAGAAATAGACTACACATTTACATCAAAGGTCCCTCTAATTATACTAGTATATATATGACTAATATTCCTTGCAAGTTAAGGCCGGGTATCGACTCTTAGCTTGGAGTTCAAAAAGAGAAAACATTGAGACGACAACGGCTTTGTGAAGACATCGGCTATCTGATCATTTGTTGAAATAAACTGAACTGATAATTTCCCTTGAGCAACCTTTTCTCTAACAAAGTGGAAATCGACTTCTACGTGCTTTGTACGCGCGTGGAATACAGGATTGGAAGATAAATACGTAGCCCCCAAGTTGTCACACCATAATGTTGGGACTGACATCGGAACACGGAGCTCACGTAATAACGTCTCAAGCCAAGTCAATTCAACAACCGTATCAGCTAATGCCTTGTATTCAGACTCTGTAGATGACCGAGATACAGTTTTCTGCTTTCGTGCAGACCATGAAACTAAATTAGAGCCAAGATATATTGCATATCCGCCCGTGGATCGACGGTCATCTGGGCACCCAGCCCAGTCTGCATCCGAAAAGGCACTCAAGGAGTTGAATGCCGCATCTGTATAAGCATGTAAGGTGGAGGATGATGAACGAGAGATCAGAAGGCCATGAGCTATAGTCCCATGAAGATACTGTAGGATGCGCTTGACCGCTGACCAATGATTCACAGTTGGTGAGTGCATGAATTGGCAAACTTTATTAACTGCAAAAGTAATGTCTGGGCGAGATAACGTGACATACTGTAGAGCGCCAACAACTTGGCGATATTTAACTGGATCCTCATATTGGTCACCGTCACCGAGTGTCAGATGAGCATTAGTAGTACATGGGGATGGAACCGGTTTGGAATGAGACAGGTGTGTCCGATCTAACAGCTTGTTAATGTACTTTCGTTGTGAGAGGACAATGTCATCCCCTTTATGTGCCACCTCAATGCCGAGAAAATAGGATAAGGGACCCATGTCTTGGACTGGAAAAGAACGACTTAAACTGTGCACCACTTGTTCAATAGCTGTAGGATTGTTGCCTGTCAGAATTATGTCATCAACATAGACAAGCATATATAACAAAACACCATTAGCCGAGTAAATAAATAAAGAGGGATATGTTTTAGAGCCTGTAAATCCCAAGTCAAACAAAGCCTGAGAAAGTCGCTGAAACCAGGCACGTGGAGCTTGTTAAGGCCATACAATGACTTATGAAGTAAACAAACATGATCAGGTTTAGATGGATCAACAAAACCAGTAAGCTATTGTAAGTATACTGTTTCTGCCAAATCACCATGCAAGAAGGCATTTTGTACATCAAGTTGCCGAAGAGGCCATTGGTTAGTGACAGCAAGAGAGAGAACTACTCGGATAGTGGTGGATTTTACCACCGGGTTGAAAGTTTCCGTATAATCAATACCTGGTTGTTGTTTAAAACCTCTTGCAACTAGCCGCGCCTTGTAATGCTTAATAGCACCTGTTTGATCCCGTTTGAGCTTGTAAACCCATTTACAATCAACCAAATTTACCCCAGAAGGACGAGGGACAAGTGTCCACGTACCGTTGCGGATGAGTGCGGAATATTCCGCGGCCATAGCTTTACGCCAATGGGCGTCTGAGGTGGCAATGGCAAAGGTGGCTGGTTCTGTAGCAGTAGA
Source organism: Flaveria trinervia (assembly GCA_025506515.1). Classification (NCBI taxonomy): domain Eukaryota; kingdom Viridiplantae; phylum Streptophyta; class Magnoliopsida; order Asterales; family Asteraceae; genus Flaveria; species Flaveria trinervia. The sequence goes on along the minus strand of CM046452.1, from coordinate 44,230,352 downwards.
TGAGGGGGTAGTGTAGTGGGAAGAAGGGTGGAAAGGTGTTATTTTTCGAGGATTTTGTCTAAGATTGGACGGTCGAGAACGCTGTGAAGCAGTGGACGGTGGAAGAGTGGAAGATGGTTATGGGGCAGCCACGGGTTGTGTACTGGGGTTGGGTTGGGAGTGGCAGTAACGATCAAAGGCAGAAGAGGGAACAACCAACAGATTGAGTGGATTGGTGGGGCGTCAGCTGTAGGTTTGGGGAGTAGGCGAGGTGGGTTGTGATGGTGTGGAAGCAAATGGTGAGGTTGAGGTAGGTTGGGGTTGAGTAGGAGGGTCAGTAGTTGGGTGTGGTGTTGGAGGAGTGGAAGGAAAAGAAAAAGACGATGGAACCTGGTCGGGGTGAGGAGGGGTAGGGTAGGTTGAGAAGTATGGGGTTGAAGGGGAAGGTGAGGGCATATTAATGGGTGTTGTGTGGAAAGGAAAGAATGATTCATGGAACCGAACGTGGCGTGCAATATACATACGTTTGTTTTCCGGGTCAAAAACCGATACCCATGATGGGATGTACTATATCCAAGGAATATGCACGATGTAGAACGAAAACCCATCTTGTTAGGATTGTATGGTCTTAATTGAGGATACCAACGACACCCAAAGACCCGCAAAAAGGAAAAATCAGGTTTGTGTTTGAACACAAGTTCAAATGGAGAAATAGTAGAGTTGGCACGTGACGGCATCCGATTAATAAGATAAACTGTTGTTTCATAGGCAAAATGCCAGAATTGTTTTGGGACATTCGATTAGGCCATGAGAGTGAGGCCAGTCTCGACGACGTGGCGATGACGTCGTTCGACCACACCATTTTGTTCACTGGTGTGGGGACAAGAGAGACGATGAAGAATACCAATGGAAGAGAAAAAATGAGATAGGTTTCTAAACTCACCCCCCCCCCCCCCCCCCAATCAGTTTGAACACATTTAATTTTTGTGGAAAACTGTCGTTCGGCCATTGTAACAAAACGTTTAAACACTTCAAACACATCAGACTTGCGCTTTAAAGGAAACAACCACATAAACTTGGAAAAATGATCAACACATAATAAGAAATAATTATGACCATCAAAGGAGGTGACTGATGCGGGTTCCCAAACATCACAAAATAATAAATCTAGAATATGATTGCTTTTGTAATCAGAAGATAATAAATGAAGTTTTGAAGATTTCCCAACAGAACAAGAATTACAATGCAAATCAAATGTTTTATTGGAAATAGGTAAACAATACTTAGATAGCATAGTTTGAAAAAGTTGATTGTGTGGATGTCCTAATCGTTGATGCCATGTGGTAGTAGACGCACGAGAGGTTGAAAAAGCAACTTTGGGAACCAGTTGAGCTCGAGGAAGATGAATTGAGTAGAGTCCACCGTCACTTGGACCCGTGAGGAGGGTAATGTGTGTATACTTGTCCTTCACAGCAAAAAAGGTGGAATGAAATTCGAAATAAACATTATTATCATGACAAAACTGTTGAACAGAAAGAAGATTTTTTTTTTGATTTGAGGAACGTGAAGGATATTGGTTATGAAAAAGTTTTATTTGGTGAGTAATAACGAGAAGGACCAATATGTAAAATAGGTAAGCCTGTACCATTACCAACATGCAGATTGTCGTCACCATAGTAAGGCTCGGCCGTGTCAAGTCCCGACATATCCTGTGCCACGTGGTTGCTTGAACTTGTGTCCGGAAGCCAAGAAGTAGATGCTTGTGAGCGGTAGTCGGCATAATTTGCTGACGGTTGTCTTGTACGGATGGTAGATGGATCACGATTCGGACATTGTGATGGGAGATGACCTATTCCACAGCGGTTACATATCCCATAAACCATGTTTTGATTTGAGGCCCAACTGAACTAACCCGATCGAGTACCTCCCCCTCCTTGAGTACGATTGTAATTGTTGTGTTGAGCACGTCCACCACGGCCACGGTTGGAAAGTTCACCCCGACCGTGGTTATTATTTCTTGTTCGGTTGGTGTAGTAGGCCTGTGAGGATTGCTGAGGTGAGGCAGAAGTGGGCTGCAATTGCAGACCCAATTTAGTAACCAACTGTTGAAGTGTGTGCATCACTCCTGGCTGAACAGAAGAGTTTCCAGCAGCAATAGAAGTCGTGAAGGCTTGAGTAGGGGTAATTTCTGGGACAGCCTTCCGAATCATGAAGTCATGATCAGCAAGCAGACTATGCAGCTCATTGAAAGCAGTTGGAAATTGCCTAGCAAGCACGTTTGATTTGAGAGAGTTGTACTTTTCACGCAGTCCCGAGAGAACAAGCATAACATCTTTTTCTGGCATCGGTGCTCCAATATTAGCCAAGGCATCAGGCCCGAGTGAGATAAACTACAGATGTTTCATTTTCTTTCATTATGATCTTCAAAAGTTGTGTTCTGAGAGTGAATTCCCGTGAAGAAGTGTGTGGAGCATAAGCGCGTTCAAGAGACAGCCATAGGTCACGAGAAGTATCCCCTTGAACATGCTGAAACGAGGATTCCGATATGGTGGACATGAGTAACATGCGGACGTGAGCATCATTGGATACCCAAACCGCATGGCTGGGGTTAGAAATCTCTGCAGCAGGGGCATCATCCTTACCAGATGTGTCAGTCGAGTGAGTTACAGCCAAAGGGCACAATAGAGTGCCATCAACATAGCAAAATAAGCCATTGGTGACAAGAAATGGCTTAATCATGGCTTTCCAATGGCCATAGTTGGTAGGGGTTAATGTGAAACCAAACTTGTGGGAGTTATGAACAGTCTTCTCGGCGGAAGTGAAGGGAGCAAGTGGGGTTGTTGTGTTTGCCATGTGAATAATCGAGACTGCTGCTTGAGAAGAGAAGAAACAAGGCGGTGGTCGGAAGTTGTTTTGCGAGGGAGGCTGTTTCGAAAAACAGAGACAGGGGCAGGCAACCGAAAGTTGTTTTCCGGTGGAGAAAGTGACGGCAGACAGAGTCTAGGGTTTCTAGCTCTGATACCAAATTAACTTTGGTAAAATAGTTGTATATTATATTCCTTAACGTGGAATACAAGGAGTAGAAATAGACTACACATTTACATCAAAGGTCCCTCTAATTATACTAGTATATAATATTGACTAATATGTAATGATATTGTTTTTGTTATTAAATATTCAATGCATTAAGTAGCTTTTATTTTAAAAAAGAACAGACAAAAGGCTGTTTTCAACCAAACACCCAAGTTTTGACATTTAAGAAAAATTACGTCTATCAACCCAAATTCTGTTTGAGCTGGTACTGCCACCGTCCAATTTGCTACCTTTAATTGGCAATAATATTTCAGAGTTATATGTGCTAACTTTTGGTGGCATTTATTGAAGGGCCACAAGGGAAGCTGACCGAGAACATGGTCCTAGAAGGAGGCCACCACCACAAGACTTGACTACACGAAGGCTTTTATTCACCATAGCCGTAACTGGCATTGCGGTTCTTCTAGGCTCATATCTTTTCCAAAACTAACTAGACCAGCTCAGCTGCATTTAAAACTCAGGTTATCCTTGGTCTGGTTTTGCAACCTGCAAGCAAAGCTTATGTTTTATGTGTTTCTTGTAACTTGCAGGTGCCTGCTATCCTGTATTTTGTATATGAAGTTTATAATCGTAGAAATAGTATCGAATGAGAACCTAAAAGCTTTAGCAACTCTAGTAAACAATCTGAACCATCCATCTCAACGCTATTATCACTAAATTATCGTTGAGATGGATGGTCTTGATTGATTCTGAAGCGTTAAAAGTGATTTAGGTCAACCATTCGAAGGAATGATTTTATAATAATTAAGAGGACCTACCTAAAGACTTTATGTAAAGTTGAATGTTGTAATATCTTATGTAACTCTACCTTATATGAAGTGTAAAAAAGGAAAAAAGAATAACTTTCGGCAATTGGTGTTATATTTACTACTATTGGTACGTGTGTATATTTCTTTATATACAGACAGAGTGTTGTGCAATCAAAGGTTTATAACTGTAAAGATGGGAGGGGCCCAACACTGACCGATGAGGCCAGGCGCTGAGTGGCACCACCGCCGCCGCTCTTCACGCCGGAATTTTTCATTTTCACGGCATCCTCGCGTTGTGACAACATGAACATTTTGTGTGTGGGAGTGTAGTGTGTCATTATGTTGCAATACCACTGCTATCAAATTGAGTTTGTGGTGTAGTATGATGGGTGTGGTGAGTGCCCCCACCCTAAATAGAGAGATTATTGTAAAGAGGTGGGCACAATGATAGAAGCTTTTGTTTTGAGTTGTGTAGGTGTATCATGCTTGTTCAGTAGTGAAAATGTATCTAAAAATACAAAGCAGAAAAATAAGTATATTGGTAATATTTTAAATGTCGTATAAACTAGAAACTTCTTTATTTAGAATAATAAATGTAGCAGTACGTATACCAGAAGATAAAGACAATATGGTGTGCACGTAATCCATTTTCGCTAACTTTATTGTCACAACACGCACCTTTAGTGAAAGAAACCTATTACAATGGTATAACCACTTGGGAATTACAGCTCTACCATTCCTGCACGGATTGTCAGGTGCTGCCCTTGAATCTTATGGACTGGTTCAAGCCTTTCGCGAGCCGAAATCTGAGCCACAACTTCCGGATAACCTGTTAGAAAGGTTTTGAGGTTGAACTTTAGGGATCACCCATTGTGTATATACATATATAACATGACTAGTTTTAATAACACATATATTACATATATTACATGTGATGTGTTGATTAAATAAAAGATTAATATAATTAAAAAATGTTAATTATAAAACAATATTCTAAGATAATATATTAAGATAAAATATGATTGAAATTAGGTACGAGTAGCGACTATAAGTAATAAAATAATAATATCAACTTTTTAATAGTTTTTTTTATTATTTCCAGAAAAATAAAAATAAACAATTTGTTTCAAGACAATTTGTTTTCAAAAAATGTCATTTTTTTAAAATCTATATATTATAACTCCCAATTTTATTAATTTTGGTTTAATTTACTTTATAAAAACCATCAATTTTAAAATATTTTGTATTTTTAAAAACTTTGATGTTTTAGAATATTTTTTATTTTATAAATATTACTTTCTTTAAAAATAAAATTAATAAAGATATATTTTTTAATTTATTAAAAATCTATTTGAAATTTAAAATAAATTAATAATATTGTTAATAATTAAAGTAATATTTTTTACAAATATTTCGTTTTACGGTTCTGTCTAAATTTTACCAGTTAACACACTATAACGTGCGCGTGTGATTTGAAGTTTACAGTTATTTTTCTTCTTTGACAGCCCACATAACGCATGAGTCCTTGATCAACTTAGTTATTTTTTTTAATGTTTTACATTTCACGTGCGTGGTTCAATGTTCTTACGTCTACTTTTCGTTCGGCTTTATATTTTTTGTTTTTATTTTCTTTTTATTACGAGTTTTCCTGGTATTGACAACCATTACAGTTAGTATGATATTGTTATAGCTTGATATAGTTTTATGTCCCGAGTCGCAAGGTTAATACTAGAAAAAATAATCTTGAAAATAAGATGTGGGCTGGATAGAATGGTTCCTCCTTAAAAGAGAATGTGGGCTAGATCAAGCCATATGGGCCAAACCATATTTGAGTCAAGTATAGACGATGAATCATCGAGTCCAATCTAGGAGATGCATCAAATTATAGGTATGAAATTGGATATTTACAAAAAATGATTCCATTAATAACCTAAGAAGTTATTTTCATAGGGAAAAATCGGACGTTTTATGTTGTATTTAAGATCTCATATATATGACCATGCCCAACAATGTCATCATAGACATTATATGTGGCTAGTGATATGCATTTAGCTGATACCCAATTCCTTGCGAGAAAAATGGAAAATTTCTTGTGTGCCTAGTCATCACAAATAAATTTAAAATAAAAAACCAATCCATTAAAATATGAACCATTCATCACTTCACTTTGAATTAAAGTGATATTGCAGCAACTTCCGATAGTGTACTTTTCTCTCAAACAACACAAAACCTTACACAATTCTTCCATCGTAACGAACCATTTTTATCAACATCAAAAACCGAAAATGTATGTATAGTAGTACTTAGAAGTTGTTTATTAGTTCCATAAAAATTTTATTAGGTTTTCTTTTCGTTTGTATTTTTGATGATACTAGTACTATATGTAGTACATCGTATTATATGACGCATTAAGTTAATAATATATGTAGCACTTAAAATTTATTGTGTGTTAGGTTTATTTATTTTAATATAACCATATTATATTCAAATTAAAGATAAAAAATTTTATGATGTTATAAAACAATAATAATAATAAATTATATACCGTTTAAAGAGAAAACAAAAACGTTCTAGTTTTCTCATTAACATTACCAATTTACCATAATATATACTACCAAAAGTGTAATTTACTTAAACTCATATTTATCCGGATAAAAAGTGTGACTTTAGTTTTATATTTATCAAACAACACCACCTAATAGTATAAAATCAACAAATGTTTTTAAAACCGGATCGGTGAGTGAACCGGCTACTGTAAATATTCACTGGTCGGACCGTTTATATGAACCAGATGATATTATAAATAATTTAAAAATAAACTTAAACTAAATATACAAAAAGTTGAAAAAAAACAAACGAAAACCCTAGTAAATTTGTTAGGTCTAGGATCAACAGATCTAGTCCATTTTGTATAGGCTTAGAACTTGAATTAATATTTGTAATGAATGTTTGTAATTCATTATTGTGTATGCATTAAATGTATAGGTTAACCTATATATATGTGTTGATTTATGTATGTTTGCAGGTAAAACATTATAATTGGTGAATTATTGAAATTGAGCAAATGTAAGAAACATCTACGGATGAACATTTTGTTCTTTCGTATATATGTTTCTTACAAGTAAATTATATCTGAAGATCTTCAGCGGATGAACAACCAGATCTGAAGAACAAGTTTGCTTCGGAAGAACAAGATTCCTACGGAAGAACAATCAACTACGAAAGACTATTCCTGCGGAGTCCAAACACTTGTATTCAAACAATACAAGTGTTACAAGTCAACAAGGAAGTTATGCAAATCCTAAGAAATCCGATGATTCCTTAACAGAAAAAATTCAAATCCCAAGAGATTTGGTGTTTTCTTAACAGAAACATCATTGTCTATAAATATGGATCCTAGGTTTCGAATCAAGTACGACTGAGACGGCAGAGACGACAATCATCAAAGCAATAACATCACAACCAAACATCACATCAAATCACATAAACCAAAACCCTAGCATCCATCACATCATCAAACACTAAAATCAATATCATTTGTTCATTCGTGTAATCATTAACATGTTTTTAATGAAATATGTTTGAATTGAATATTTGTCTGTTCATTAATTGTGTTTCATTCATTGTGTTCTTTTCATTCTTTAATCATTATTGATATTGAAATTTAATACAAACAATTAAACCAAGTTAACGTTGATTCCGCAAACATTGACTTGACTTCAATCAACACTGATAATTCCTGATTGCGGTCCTTGGATTCACAGGTGGTATCAGAGCCAAGTGCTCATTGATCTAGATCGATTGATTTATCAGTGTTAGTTGTGTTTAATTGTTTTCAGAATTCTTTAGATTTGTCAGTTTTTACTGAGTAGATCTATTGTTTTTGAGCAAAGAGTTTGTGTGATATTTGATTTGTCGTTTAGCAGTACACTGTTCGATTAAATTGGATCTATATTCAAATCAATTGAATAGCAGATCTTAGTTATTGATCATCATCAATAACTTGTTCATATCTTTTGAACAAATTCATTAGTTAAAGTACTAGATCTTAACTAATCATGAGCAACTTTGGTGGATCATCTTACCAACCTCCAAAGTTAGAAACTAAAGCAGATTTTAAATCCTGGAAAATAAAGTTCAGGAATCATGTAAATTTTACAGATTCTGACTTATGGGTTTCAATAACAGAAGTTCCTTATATTCCACCCACCCTTGGGCCGGATTATAATGATAATAATCAACCCATAAGTACGAAAGATCTGTCACCTGATGATATTAAGAAGGTTAAAGTTGATATTAAAGCATACAGCTTGCTTAGTATGGCTTTACCAGAGGAAATATTATCAGGTGTGAAAATTACAAAACAACAAATTCCTTGTGGAAGATTCTTCATACACTCTGTGAAGGGAGTGATGAAATCCGAAGCATTAGGAAGGACACCCTTCATTCACAATATGAAACATTTCATCATATTGAGGGTGAATCAATTCCTCAACAACTCCACAGGTTCATGCAACTTGTTACATAAATGAACATTTTGGAGTTGAAATAAACAAATGAGGAATTGAACAAGAAAATGCTTCATACTTTACCAGAAAGTTGGAAGCAAACTGTATCCATGTTCAAGAACACCATAGATCTCAAAGCAGTTGGACTAGATACTCTAGTGGTTAAAGTTGAGGCCCTTGAAATGGATGAGAAATAAAGAAACAAGAGTTTGAGAACTCATGTATCACATATCACTTTAAAGAAACAAGAAGTGCATTTATCTCTAACAATGATGGTGATAACTCTTGTACCTTGAGTGAAGATGAAGAGGAAGTAAGTTTTTATGCTTCAAAACCTCCTAACAAATCTGCTCAAAGTAAGTCAAGAAAAGAGAAAGAAAGAAATGATGAACAAGAGATACATCATCAGAAAAGCCCTCAATCAACAATCAATCAAAGTCTATCACTGTTATTCTAGACTCTGAAGAACAAAAAGCAGCTTTTGCAGCTTTCAGCTCAAGCTTACCTAGGAAGCTCATTAACCTCTGCCAACATGTGCCAACAGTACTTGGAAGAACTACCTCTGGATGTAGTGGATGAGATGGATCTACAATAGCAAATGGAAATGATTGCTTATAGGGCCAAACAATTTTTAAGAAGAAACAAGAATTTGGCTACTGCAAGTAAATCAACACGAATTGATATTGATAAGTCAAAGGTAAGATGCTTCAAGTGCAATCTAAATGGACACTTCTCTAGAGAATGAAATCAACAAAATTCTGACTCACACAACATCAGCAACATCAGTCTAAACAACCTTCATCATCTCAAAGATCATTCAGCCAGCCACAACTTACCAACTCATCCCCACTAGCCACTAATACATCAGAAGGAACAAGCAACTCAAAAGAATCTGGGCTGATCATTCTTCAAGATGGAACTTGTGACTGGAGTATGTATGAGAAGGAAGTCTTGGAAGAAAATCAAGCTCTAATGGCTCACATGGAAAACAAATTTCCACCATGGCAAGTGAGGTAAGAGACAGGTTATGTTTATCAATATGTCTCGAGGAAGTATAGAGATATAGAGTCCATGCTCAACAATTGGCTGATAAAGTTAAAGAAACAATGATTTTGAATGAATCTCATGTAAGAGAACATAAATTATATCAAATAAAAATGAACTCTTTACAAAAGGATTTAGATAAAATTGTTTTTGAAAATTACAGTTAAAAGCACAAGTTGAGCATCTGACCACTTCTATAGGATCGGTGAAGGGGGGTTCACTTACAACACAACAACACAACAACGCAATGAAGAGATTAACTTAAACTTAAACAAATAATGAACTAGATTAACCACAATAAAGACACTAAGAACACAAGTAATGTAAGAGATAGAACACAAGTATATGGTTTTCAAGAATGCAATATATTGCTTTCTCTATGTTCTATTACAAGTGTTATAAAGCATATCCATAAAGTTACAAGAACATGAGATACTTATACTACATCCTACAACCGGCCATACTATGAAATCCAGCTGGATACAATTGACTAGACTAAAAACAAAATCAATTGTAGAGTCAAAATGGCAGATTGCCTTTTTGACTTTATGACTATGACATGCCATAGCTCACATCCTTATCTATTACAAAAAGGATAAAGTACATGAAGTAGAAAGTTTATAGACTCAAGACCTCAATGTAAAGTTACCAAAAGCATGGACCTTTTCACCAACTCATGTAAGTTGGTGACTTTACAGAGATACAACGGAAAGGTGTCCAGCTTTATGGAATAGTACATCAGATAAAGCATGTTACTAGAGTCTTCGGAAGACTTTGTCTTTGAAGCTTCGGAAGACTTCATCTTTGGCTTTAGAAGATATTGGTCTTGGCTTCGGAAGATTTCACACTTAGAATATTCTTATTGCATGTGTGAAACTTCCGAAGCATTCTTCTTCAGTACTTATGCAGCATGCATGCAGGAAGTATTTGGTTGCTTCAGCCTCTATGCATATTCTCTACAAACTCCCCCTAGGCTGATGGTACCAAAACTTTTGAATACTTTAGATATCAACAGTCCTCATCAGGATGATAACCAACTCTTTCTTCATGAGATGATCAGGATCCTTCAGACTGTCAAAATATCTTCTCATATCAAAGAGATCATGCAGAGGCAACTGACATATGTCTTGCCAAGTGTAGACATTTTCAATGCCATGATCTCTGATGACATGCCACCTTTTTGGATTTGTAGTGTATGTCCAGGACAGGATGGGTCTTTTTGATGCAAGAGGAGCTATTTGAATAGGAGATGATGGAGCATCCCTGGCTGCACATTCTCAGGATGTTTTGACTCATCCTAAGGTTTAGAAAAGGATGTAGTCTTCTTCTTCTTCTTTGGCTTTGGTTTAGAAGCCATCATTTTCTTTCTCTTTACAACTTTTAACTAAGAAGACTGGCCTGCAGTACCTGATTGATCTTCATTGTCTTTCTCAGTTGGGTCTTCAACTCTCACAAGTTTAGATTGAGAGTGAGTCTGACCCTGTTATGGATCAGAAGATGAAGCTTGCTAAGATTCAGCAGGAGGTCCAGGTTGTGATGTCTCTAGTTGTTCAACCTTAACCTCCACTTTAGATGGGGCTTGACTTGGAGGGGAATGTAAGTCAACCAGCTCTCCACTCTTGATCTTTTGCTTGATCACCCTGATATGCTCATCCATAGTGGATAGAGACATGGGGCCAAGTCTCCTTTCGGATAATCCATACAACTTCAAGAAGCTCATCATCCTCTGCCTGTCAGCAGATTTCTTCATGCTTTTGTGGATGATGGCTCTTGACTTAGCAACTTCTTCCCTTAGCTTTCCTTTAGTTGTCTTTCTTTCTTTGACTATCTCAAGTTCAAGTTATTTGAGATACTCAAACTCAACATAGTCATAAGACAGGAGATGAAGTGCTTCTGCATGGTAGAGGCTTGTGGCACTCAGGTAGTTGATCATCTTGATCCTTTCTTCTTCTTTATCTACTTGAGGTTCTTGTTGAACCACATCCTCTTGTGCAGGACTTTCTTGAACTGGGGAGAGGGTAGGCACATGCTTGTAAAATCTTTTCTTTCTTCTTTCTTCTTTGATTTGTACTAGAAGCTCTGCATCTTCTGCCTCCTTCTTCTCCCTTGACCTTTCCAGGTCAACCAGTTCATTTAACTCCTCCAAGGGGAGAGAGATGACACTATCTATGTCATAGTTACTTGTCTGCAGATAGTTTATCCTGACTGCCCTTAAGTCATCATTCTGAGTATCTGGTCTAGGGGCAGCCCTGATTGCAGTCTCCATGAGTCTTGTAGAACCAGAAAAGGAACCTTCTCCCCTCAGCTTCCTTTTCCTCTCTCTCTTCTTCTCCTCAATCTCCTCAGATGTCATCTTTCTTTTCCCTTTGTCACTCACAGACCTTTGTGACTTGGGGTGGAGAGAGCTTTGGCCTTCATTGCTTGATGTAGCTTTTGAGCTCTGGCCAGAGAGAGGTTGAGAAGCACCTTTACCAGCAGGTGTCTCAAAAAGGGCATTGATCTCTGCAGCAGTTGTTGGTGATAAGATTGGGCTCTCAGGTTCTGTTGCTGGGCCTTCAGTCAAGGATTCCCTTATGAAGCTAATCTTAGGGTCTGCCTCAACATCCAGTTGACCGATGACAATGCCTGATTGCCATAGTCTTCTTCTTAGGTTGAACTCTCCGGTGATCCTATCTTGGATTCTTTGTGCCAACTTGTTAGCTTGTCTTGATTGGCTTGGATTGACAAGTGGTATGTTGACTAAATCCAGACCTTCATAGAAGTTCAAGGTCTGAAAGTTGAAAATCTCTTGCTTCCCTTGAACTCTTATGATGATTAGGGCTTTCTTGTTGCAGTCATACCTCCACCCAATGATGTGATTGGAAGATGGTGGAGATGACATAGCCCTTGGTATCCCATCATCAAACAAACTCTGTATGAAAGAGTCTGTGTAGTCCACATCAATGTGAATTTGAGGAGGTTGCTGAGAATGCACAATTTCAAGTGAGGATGGTGAGTCCTTAGTGTCCATTCTCTCTAAAGAACTCCCAGGTTCTATAGCTGTAATGACTTTCTCCCCCTTTTTGGTAGCATCACCCACTTGCATAGGTGAGCCAGGAGTTAGGTCAATCACATCCATAGGTTCTTGTGTTCCTGGATGAGCTCTTCTTAAAGGTCTCCCAGCTAGTTTTTCCTTAAGATATGAAATCTCAAGTTGCTGATCATTGACCCTGTTATGCAAGGTAGTCACTTGAGATTCAAGGTGACTAACCTTGGAGACTAAATAGGTGCATGTTTTAGATAGTTTGTGCACCTTTAGTCTTAAATTCCCATCATCTTCATCAGAAGAATCATTGGGGGATGAGATGATTGGACCAAAGTCCTCTCTCTCACCACCAGCTTCAAGTTCTTGGCTGCTAGATTTCCTCTGCTCACTGGCAGTCTCAATTGAGATGATAGTGGGCTGAGTTGCCATGGTTGAGGTCTTAATGATGTAATCACTTTCAAAAGTGAGAGCCTCTTCCATATGGACATCCTGAACAGGTTCAGAAGTGTCCACCTTAGCAATAGATGACTGATGGGGGCTAGAAGTAGGAGCCTCAAAAGCACTCATCTCTCTTGAGTAGGAGAAAAGAAGAGAGAATCATGGTACTCACTAAAACCTAGATCTTCATTAGTATAGAAATCAAGGTGGGGGATTGGTTGGTTAAGATCTAAAGGTTGGGGTTGGTAACTATCCCCTGAAGGTTGATCACTTGAGTGTGAGACTCAGAGTGATGGCTTAAGGCAGTTTGGCTTCTGAGCTCATCAGGCTGAGCATGAGGAACCTCAACACTGATCCTTGAAGAGATGGGAGTGGTCTGCTCCTCAGGTTAAGTGGGAGCTCTAGTTTCTACTTCCTCCTATATTGGTAAGTGTATGGGGGCCTCCACAGACTAAATAGTCTGAGCAGGGGTTTGTTTGGATTTTCTTTTGTAGGTGATAGTGATTTGTGGCTGTGTAGGTGGTTGGGAAGTAGCATGTGTGGGTTCAACACTAGCTGGTGCTGCTAGATTGTCACCTTAAGCAATGAGCTCTAACATTTTTGGGACCAGGGCTGTTTCTACCCCTAAGAAGCCATAATGCAGGGGAGAAGGTCTTAACAGAGTAATCTCCCACATACCCTATCTGCTCAAAAGAATGATTGATAGCTTCTTTGGGAAAGAACACCTCACCTTTTTCATCATCCAGCTGAAGATGCATGTTGATGATGGCCGGAGTGATGAAGACTGTTCTCCCCTGCATTATGGCAGATAGTGCCTTCTCCCCATCCAGTATGACCTCTTGGCAGGTCTTCCAAAATTCAAGCAGATGATCCTCATAAAGTGGAGGATCAATGGTTAGGGAGGTGAAATAGTTGGACAAAGCTAAGAAACAACAAACCTCTGAGAAATGAGGATCTTTCTCGGAGCTTAACAGAGCAACATGGTTGCGTTGCCTGTGGATCTGCATGGTAAAGTTTGGGTCATTTCTGTGAGTGGGGTTGGCCATTGTGAGGTCGCTTAAGGATGAAGAAAGAAAGAAGAAAGAAATTTCAGAGAGAAATTTGGGGTTTTAGGTTTGGAGGAAGAAGCAGATGATAGAAAGAGGGGGAAACCGTTGGGTTTTTATGTGAAAAGGATTTCAGATAAAGTTTAAGGAAAGAGGATAAACTTTGAAATCCGGATGTCAGTCCCACCTCTGAAAAAGTAGTTTACTTTTGCTCAAAAAGTAGTTTTCTTGGAAGTCAAAAAGCTTCCGAAGGCAAATTATATTCGGAAGTTTTAATGAAAAAGCTTCCGAAGGTAAAATGACTTCGGAAGAATTTCCTGAGAGTTTTGAAAATTTTGCTTCGGAAGAGAAATTAAGACTTGAATGCTTTGTGCACAAAAGAACAAAGCTTCAGAGAGTTAATTTTTCTTCGGAAGAAGAAGGTCCCTGAAAACATATAAGTGTCTTAGACAGTCATTTAAGCTTGGAAGATACATTAGAAATCTCTTCCGAATGTAAAATTTCTTAGACATTTATTTGTTTTGAAGGCATGATTTTCTTCTGAAGTTAAAAACAAACCTCCGAAGGATCAAAATTTTCATAAATCTAAGGAAAGTCTTCAAAAATATTTTCATCCAAAGAAAACAGGAGCTTATGAAAGTGATGAACTAGACAACTTAGGACACACATGTTTTAAGAAATAATAAGAATTAGTTTTAAGAAAAAGCTACTCAAAGTTGATCATCCCAATAGCTGATACAAGATATTTAAATCTCTGTTCATCAAAGGCCTTTGTGAACAGATCAGAATATTGTTCATCTGTGTGAACTTTGAATAGTTTAAATAATCCCTTTTCACAATTATCTCTTATTAGATGATACCTAATATTGATGTGTTTGTTCCTTGAGTGCTGCATAGGATTCTCTGTGATTGAGATAGCACTATTGTTGTCTATGTGAATGGGAGTCTCCTTGAAGTTGAATCCATAGTCCAGCATCTGATTCTGAATCCAAAGCACTTGAGCACAGTAGCTTGCAGCAGCAATGTATTCAGCTTCAGCAGTTGATGCAGAGACACAAGATTGTTTCTTGCATTGCCATGAGACAACCCTTCCACCAAGAAACTGACATCCCCCAGATGTAGACTTTGTAGTCATGTTGCAACCACCATAATCACTATCTGTATAAGCATACAGATTGAAGTCAGGATTTTTAGGATACCATAGACCAAGTGTTGAAGCACCTTTATGGTATCTTAGAATCCTTTTGACAGTGATAAGATGAGACATCTTAGGGTTGGCTTGATATCTTGCACAGATGCAGGTGGAAAACATAATATCACGCCTGCTAGCAGTAAGATACATAAGAGACCCAATCATAGCCCTATATAAATATTCATCTACACACTCCCCCTCAAGATCAGGTCCAAGGGAGTGGTTTCTGGCTATGGGTGTCTTAGCAATCTTACAATCAATCATGTTGAACCTCTTGAGTATGTCCTGAACATACTTTGACTGAATAATGAAGATGCCATCTTTAACTTGCTTCACTTGAATTCCCAAAAAGAAATTGAGTTCCCCCATGGCACTCATTTCAAATCTGTCTTTCATCAGCTTCTCAAAGTCTTTGCAGATCTTTGGATTAGTTGATCCAAAGATGATGTCATCCACATATACTTGAACTAGCAATATGTCATTTCCCTGTCCTTTGATGAAGAGAGTTCCATCTATAGTACCTCTCCTGTATCCATGTTTTCAAAGATACTCAGATAGTGTCTCATACCACTTCGTGGGTGCCTGATGCAGTCCATAAAGAGCTTTGTTAAGTTTGCAGTCATAATCAGGATGATTAGGATCTGCAAAACCAGGTGGTTGTTTGACATACACCTCTTCATCAATCACTCCATAAAGTAAAGCACACTTCACATCAAGTTGAAAGACCTTGAAGTTCTTGGATGCAGTAAATGCCAGAAATATCCTAACAGCTTCCAGTCTTGCTATAAGAGCAAAGACATCAGTGTAGTCAATCCTTTCTTCTTGCGTGTATCCTTGAACAACTAGTCTAGCCTTGTTCTTGATGATAATGCCTCTATCATCCTTCTTGTTCCTAAAAACCCATTTGTTTCCAATGGTAGTCTTCCCATGAGGAAGAGGACAAAGGTTCCAAACTTTCTGCCTTTTGAATTGAAGCAACTCCTGTTGCATAGCTTCAACCCAACTACCATCCTTCAGAGCCTCATCAACTTTCTTTGGCTCTATCTGGGATAAGAAACAAGGGTGAAGACAAACATTTGCTTCATGGGTTTGTCCTCTTGTTCTTACCCCTGTGACAATATCTCCAATGATGTTTGTGGTGGGATGGGACTTGTGGATCCTTAGCTGAGGGATCACAGCAAGTTGCTGAGATAGATCTAAATTAGAAAAATTCCACATTAGCACACTTATCAAGAGAGACTTGATCCAAGGAGTGTGTGACATCATTAATGTTGTCATCTATGGAGTGGTTATTAGCATCAAGAAATTCTTGATCACTATCACCACTACCATCATTGTCTTCTGCAATTGAAGTATCTTTATCTGGTTGTGGAGCCTCTAAGATAGAATCTGAAGGCATACCAGATGTATCAACCGAGTTTGTCATTGTAGTGCTAATAGAAACCTCATTTGCAGAAGTAGTTCCAACTAGAGCTGAAGATGTGTTACTTGAAGGTCTTCTCAGCTCAAATCTTGGATTAGGATCACCTATGTTTAAATTTTCTACAGATCCTGAAACAGTCTCATAAGATTTGATAAAACAATTGGTAACTAAATCAAGATCAAAGAGCCAATCAGGACCAGAACCAGCCACATAGGGTGTGTGTTCATTGAAAGTCACATTGGCTGACTCCTCAACAATTCTAGTTCTGAGATTGTATACTCTGTAATCCTTAGCTTGGGAAGAGTATCCAATGAAGTGTCCATCATCTGATTTCTCAGCAAATTTGGCAATTTGATCCTTGGTATTCAAGATGGTGCAAGGACATTCAAATGACCTGAGAAAACCAATGAAAGGTTTCCTCTTGTGCCAAAGTTCATAAGGATTTTTTTCATGAGTCTTAACCACTAAAACTCTGTTTTGCACATAGTAGGTAGTGTTGACTGCCTCTGCCCAGAAGGTGATGGGCAGCTTAGAGTCAGACAACATGGTTCTTGCAGCTTTAATCAGTGTCCGTTTCTCCTCTCAGTTACACCATTCTGCTGAGGAGTCCTTGAAGCACTGTATTGTCTTGAAATAACTTTTTCATCACAGAATGCATCAAGGATTTGGTTCTTCAATCTGATCACATCTTATGATTTTGACCTTGTGATCAGATTGATTCTCAATCTTCAAGATGAAATTTTTCAGAATCTCAGGAGTCTCATCCTTAGTTCTAAAGAAGAAGACCCAAGTGAATCTTGTAAATTCATCTGTGATTACACTGGTGGGGCCAAAGAGATCCATGTGTAACAAGTGTAGGGGTGTAGTGATGGAGTTCCTTTCCTTAGGCTTGTGAGATACCTTATGTTGCTTCCCTTTCAGGCATGCAACACAATGGTCATCACTTGTAAACTCTTTCTTTGGCATTCCAGTTACCAAATCATTCTTAATCAGTTTATTCATGTTTTTAAAGTTTACATGGCACATTCTTTTATGCCATAGGAAAGACTCATTGCTATTGGCTTTAGACAGAAAGCATGAAACTTCTCCAGAGGGAGATGTTTCTTGCAAATCCATCTTGTACATGTTCCCTTCCCGGGGTCTCTAAGCAGAATATGCTCATGAGGAATGACCACCCCGGCTTGAGAACAATGCACACATGCTCAGTAAAGAGCATGTTATGACTCTGATCACAAAATTGGGAAACACTCAGAAGATTGTACCCAAGCTCCTTGACAAAGTTTACGTTTTCAATACTGAGCTTACCATTTGTGACCTTGCCCCTTCCTGAAATGTAACCACCTTCATCTCCTCCAAAGGCAACTGGCCCTCTATCAATCATTTCAAAGTTCTAGAGTAGGGACCTATTGCCTGTCATATGCCTAGAATAGCCACTGTCAATGATCCAGACATTTTTGTTTGTCTTCAACTGTCCCTACACAAAAAAAAATGATTAGTTACATTTGGAAACCCAAGCCTTACTTGTCTTGGGCCTATTTAGAGAAACAGAAGGTAATGCAACAGTAATAGATCCTATGGTTGTGCTAGGAGGATCTTGAGCTGTTATTGATGGAGAATTCTCAGTCACTTGGTCTTTCTTAGACTTCCACACCACCTTTGGAGTCTTGGACTTGACCTTCAATACTTCGGAAGCTTTTAATACTTTGGAAGTTTTGATGGCTGAGCCTTCGAAAGATTCTGCAGACACTTCAGCAGACTTCAGTGCTTCGGTAGTATTCCTTCCTTTCGAGACCAATTTTTCTTCCGAAAGCAATTTTCCACTTGCCTTCTTTTTAGATTTGGAGCTTCCAAAGGAAACATATTTTCCTTCTGAAGCTTGAATCTCCTTGGAACTCTTAGAAGTCTTTGTCTTGGTCATGTGAAGAGTACCTTTAGGATTGTATGGACAATCCTTAGCAAGATGAGTAGTACTTTCACACATGACACACTCAGTTTTCTTCTTCCCAAGAGCCTTCTGCTGGGAACAAGACTGACTTTGGTCACATCCCCTCTCTACCCTCATCTTTGCAGATGCTGAGATAGTCCTTTTGGGTTGGGAACTGTTCTTGGAGTTTGATGGTCCAGGCTGTGCAGCAGTGGTACACAGCAGATCAGTCTTCTTCTTGGTACTGAGATGATTTGAACAAGAACCAGAACTCTTAGCAGAAGAGTTTAGGTTGATGTCTTCAGTCTTTGCTACTTCAAATCCTGCAGAGATAAACATTGTTTCTGCTTGGAGTCAAAAGTAGCCTTGATCTCTTGAGCCTTCCTTGCTTTCCTCATGCTCTTCCTGATCAAGTTCTTCATCATTGACTTAGTCATCACAGTCTTCTTCTTCTCCATAAAAGGATAGTGGCCCTTCTTAGAATCCTCTTGTTCACTCTTCTCAGAGGAATTCTTCACTATCACTTCTTCATCCTCTTCACTCAAAGGATCTATGAGAGGAAGCTCATCTTCACAAGTTCCACACCTAGGTGATCTTACAGACAAGATTGTGTGTGGAGGAGCTATCTCATTTGATCCTAGTCCCTGCTTATTTTGATAGCACACTTTGTTGTGCAGGGATGAGGATATCATGTTCTTGAAGGTCTCTTCTTCAAGAACACACTTGTCTGCCCTGGCCTTGCTGATCACAAGCTCAGCCTGGCACTCAGTCAGCTTGGTTATGAGATCCGTGATCTGAGTCCTAAAATCTGTATGCTCATGTTTTAGAACTGAAATGGTTTTCTCTAAGTCCTCAATCTTTAGTTTATAATCATTTTCAGACTTTCTAAAATCAGCTTTTAAAATGTTTAAGGACTTAAGATCATATCTCATTTCCAAGTTATAGGACCTGTATCTATTAACTTTAGCAATGCATTCAGGAGTACAGAGATGTTCCAATACCTTGGCTTCATCATGATCTACCATCAGTGCTTGGTTTGGAGAAGCATCTTCCACCTGAAAGCTCCGGTCAAAGCATCCTTCTTCAACAACATAGTAGCTTGCTGCTTTGGCTTCTCATTCTGGGGGGCTTTGTCAGTATAGTTGGGTCTAGACTGTGTTTGGCCACCATTTGTTTTAGGTGCCTTACACTCCCTGGCAATGTCGCCCATCAAGTTACAGTTGTAACACTTGACTTTGCCTTTGTCCAGAGCAAACTTTCCACTGGTTGCATTGCTTGGAAACTTCCTTCTAGTCCGCTTGTAGAACTTCTTGGCTCTGTGAGTGAGAAGAGCCATCTGCTGGACTATCTCCATGTACTCCAGATCATCTGGATGGATACACTCCACGTCTTCAAGGGTGAACAGGAAGCTACCACAACTTTCATCAAAAGACACAAATGCTTGAGAAGAACTTGTCTCTTGGAATGGGCTTCCTTGTGTGTAATTCTCTCTAGGTGTCTCTGGGAAGGTGATGAAAGGACCCTTAGGTGAGTTTTCAAGGTAGCATATGAGATAATGTTGGGGTTCTATGCTATCCCTTTCAACCACATGCAGGGCTGAACCTATTTGATTGTTGGAGTTGCCAGATGAACCTTGCATGTTCATCTCTATCTGGTAGCCACTGAGAATCCCATATAACTCTGTCAGAGTAAGAGTTTTTAGATTCTCAGTCCTCTTGATCACCACATAGTAGTGTGTCCACTGCCTAGGAAGTAAGGACATGAACTTCCTTACAATGTCCCTATTCTCAAGAGGAACTCTTCCATCCACAAGGGTATCCATAATCTCAACATACCTGAAGTATTGCTGATTTATGGTTTCACCTGTTTTAAAGGTGAAGTTTTCAAACTGCTGCTTCAAGAGATCTTTCTTGTTCTCCTTGGCTTCAGAAGAACCCTCATACATAAGTTTCAGTGCATCCCACATCTGCTGAGCTATTTTGCATTTCTTGAAACCTCTATATACAGAGTTTGGAAGGGCAGTTTGAAGGTTGTCATGGCTTTTTATCAATCTCTACTCTATTCTTATCTTCATCAGAGTAGTTTGCCACATCCTTGGGGATCATACCAACACCAGTAGCAGAAGGAGTGCTAGGTATGAAAGGTCCATTTTCAACAGACTCCCACATTCTTGAGTCCAGAGACCTGATGAAACCTTCCATTCTTAACACCAGGTATCAAAGTCATCAAGAGTGATCAGTGGGGACTTGTTCATGGTTCTAGTTTTCATATCAGTCTTGGAAATGGCTGCCATTTGAAAAGTTTAGTATTTGTGTGTGTGAGGGATCTTAAGATGGTGAGATCTTATATCAAGAGCCTAGAATGCTCTGATACCAAATGCAGGACTGGTGAAGGGGGGTTCACTTACAACATAACAACACAAAGAGGAGATTAACTTAAACTTAAACAAACAGTGAACTGGATTAACCACAATAAAGACACTAAGAACATAAGTAATGTAAGAGACATAACACAA
Organism: Flaveria trinervia; assembly: GCA_025506515.1. NCBI lineage: Eukaryota > Viridiplantae > Streptophyta > Magnoliopsida > Asterales > Asteraceae > Flaveria > Flaveria trinervia. The sequence continues at coordinate 44,209,416 of CM046452.1, read as the reverse complement.
GTATATGGTTTTCAAGAATGCAGTATATTGCTTTCTCTATGTTCTATTACAAGTGTTACAAAGCATATCCATAAAGTACAAGAACATGAGATACTTATACTACATCCTACAGCCGGCCATACTATGAAAGCCAGCTGGATACAATTGACTAGACTCAAAACAAAATCAATTGTAGAGTCAAAAAGGCAGATTGCCTTTTTGACTTTGTGACTATGACATGCCATAGCTCACATCCTTATCTATTACAAAAAGGATAAAGTACATGAAGTAGAAAGTTTACAGACTCAAGACCTCAATGTACAGTTTCCAAAAGCATGGACCTTTTCAACAACTCATGTAAGTTGGTGACTTTACAGAGATGTAGAGCTAAGGTGTCCAACTTTATGGAATAGTACATCAAATAAAGCATGTTACTAAAAGTCTTCAGAAGAAATCTATCTTCAAGAGTTGAGGCTTCAGAAGACTTTGTCTCTGAAACTTTGGAAGACTTCATCTTTGGCTTCGGAAGATATTGGTCTTGGCTTTGGAAGATTTCACACTTAGAATATTCTTGTTTCATGTGTGAAATTTCCGAAGCATTCTTCTTCAGTACTTGTGGCAGCATGCATGCAGGAAGTCTTTGGTTGCTTCAGCCTCTATGCATATTCTTTACAACTTCCTTAATCAAATCTATGGCTGATCATGCATCAACTGAAGTGAAACTTCAGAAGTTTCGACTTTCATCTTAGCAATATGAGAAATTATTAAGTTCTCACATTGAATCAAAGAACAGGTTTGGGTTGGGATATAATGTTGTGGCACCTCCTATTAACAATAATTATGTTCTTTTGCCTGAATCAATGACAAATAACTTGTCAAATCATTTTGTGCCAAGCACCAATATAAGAACAAGTTCTAATCAACAAATCATTGATAATAAATCTAAGGTGAATGAAACTGAGTCTTCTAAATAAGACAAGATTAATCAAATGAATTCAGATTTTGGCTTAGCTCATCAACATCTCCTTCAACAGAATCATCCTCATCTAAAACAACTCAGAATGAATCAAGCAAAACTAAAACTAAAACTTCAAGACTTATTCATGAAGGAGTTACTATTTTAGACACTGCTAGCATACCTAAGATCATCAAGGCTTGGGTTGTCAATTCTAATTGATTTATTTCTTAATGCAGGAACAATATTGGAGAGCTGACAACAAGTGGTATGTTGACATTGGTTGTTCCAGGCATATGACTGGAAACTATTCATTTCTCCATGACTTCAAACATAAAAATGCTTCTTATGTGGCATTTGGTGGGGATAAGAAAAGAGGTAAAATTATTGGTGAAGGAATGGTAACAAATGGTGTGCTCAAGTTTGAGAAAGTAAACTATTGTGAAAATTTACAATATAATTTATCTCAAATTTGTGATCAAAATTATACCACATTGTTTGATAACACTAACTGTTACATTCTTAAGCCAGGTTTTTCTGTTCCAGAAAATTGGGTGCTTCTTAAAGCATCAAGAAAAGGAAACACTTATATTTTGGACATGAACAACACCTCACTCACAAGACATGAAACATGCCTCCTATTTAAGTCATCAGAAGATGGATCTCAATTGTGGCATAGAAGGCTTGTCCATTCTAACATGAAGAACATGAACAGATTGGTGAAAAATGACTTAGTCATTGGAATGCCAAAGAAAGAGTTTCATCGCTCAACTCATTGTTCTTCTTGTTACAAAGGAAAACAACATAGAGTGTCTCATAAATCCAAAACTATCAATACTAATACTACACCACTCAAATTGCTTCACATGGATCTGTTTGGTCCTACCAATATGATGAGTATTGGAAAAAGACAATATTGTTTGGTGATAGTTGATGATTTCACAAGATTTACTTGGGTCTTTTTCTTAAAACAAAAGAATGAAACATCAGAAACATTAATGGACTTTGTAATCAAGATTGAGAATCAACTTGATACAAAAGTTAAAATTTTTAGGAGTGACAATGGTACTGAATTTGTCAATTTTGACTTGGATTCCTTTTGCATGACCAAAGGTATTGCAAGGCAATTCAGTGCACCAAGACTCCACAACAAAATAGAGTTACTGAAAGAAGAAGTGGAACACTTATTGAAGCAGACATAACAATGCTAGCTGTTTCACAATTGCCTATCACCTTTTGGGCTGAGGTAGTGAATACTGCATGTAATGTTCAAAACAGAACATTGATTGTCAAAGAACATAACAAAACTCCTTATGAGCTTTTATTTAAAAGAAAACCGTATATAGGATACCTTAAAGTTTTGGGTGTCATGTATCAGTTTTAAATATAAAAGAATCATTAGGAAATTTTTCAGAAAAAGCATATGATGGTTTCTTTGTTGGATATTCTTCAACATCTAAATCTTATAGGATCTATATTCCACAACGTAACATTGTGGAAGAAACTCGTATTGTATCTTTTGATGAATCTGTATTTACTAAATCAGTTAAAGGATCATCATGGTTGTTTGATATATATGCTCTAACAGAGTCATTTAACTATGATTATCTGAATAATGCATGTTCTGATGACAGATGTTATCCATTGGTTCCACCTAATATGAATGAAGTGACATTATCTGCTGATCCTTCAAAAAATCACACATCATCAGATAGAAACACTTCAGCAGCAGCTGTTGACATTGCATCTGCAGATGTACACTGTGCATCCAGAGATGTGAATGCTGTCCTTGCAATCGGTCCATGCTCTCAAGTGAATAAAACAAATATTGGAAATGTTTCAAGCCCTCACTTATCATCCGGAGAAGTTCTTGTAACCCCTACGGAAGAGCAAAATGTTTCAAGAGAAGTTCTTGTAACTCCTACGGAAGAGCAAAATGTTTCCAGAGAAGTTCCTACAGCTCCTACAGAAGACACTTATGATGCAACTGATATTCAAGCTACGAAAGTTCATTCAACACCACATGCTGAATTTTTTGATTACTTCCTAAACTCTCAACCTGGTTTGGATCAGTCTGCAACAATGGATATGACTAACTTGGAATCATCTATTCTAGTTGAATCAACTCCATCAACAAGGATCCATAAGACTCATCTAGTTAATAACATCATTGGAGATCCTATAAAGAGAACTACAAGAAGCCAAAGTGGTACTGCCAACATTTGTCTTTTCACTTGTTTTCTTTCACAAGTGGTTCCTCCAAACATCATTGTTGCTTTAAAGGACAATAGCTGGATTGAAGCTATGCAAGAAGAGCTTCAACAATTTAGAAAGCAAAAAGTGTGGTCTCTAGTTGATTTACCTGAAGGCCCACATCCTATTGGAACTAGATGGCTCTACAAAAATAAACTGGATGATAGAGGCATTATTGTAAGAAATAAAGCAATTTTGATTGCTCAAGGATACACACAAGAAAAGGGAATAGACTATGATGAAGTTTTTGTAGCAGTTGCAAGAATTGAAGCCATAAGAGTGTTTGTAGCTTATGCATCATATAAGAAGTTCACTGTGTACCAAATGGATGTCAAGTGTGCATTCCTTTATGGGAAAATTGATGAGAAAGTTTATGTATCACAACCCCCTGGTTTTGAAGATCCTCATTACCCACACATGGTATACAAGCTTGATAAAGCCTTGTATGGTCTTCACCTAGCACCAAGAAAGTGGTATGAAACACTATCATCTTTCTTGCTCAAGCATGACTACAAAAGAGGAACCATTGATCAGACTCTCTTTCTCAAACAGGAACATCAAGATCTCTTGGTTGTTCAAATATATGTTGATGACATTATATTTGGATCAACTAATAAGAGATTGTGTTTAAGTTTCGAAGAACTGATGAAATCAGAATTTTAGATGAGCTCAATGGGAGAATTAACTTTCTTTCTTGGTCTTCAAGTTCATCAAAAGACAGATGGGATATTCATCAATCAAGAAAAATACATACATCAAATTTTAAAGAAGTATAATCTTGCTGATGCCTCTTCATGCAAAACACCAACCTCAACAATTGAAAAGATTGTATCTGATCCTTCAGGAAAATCTATTGATCAAAGATTATATAGATCAATGATAGGATCTCTTATGTATTTAACTGGCAGTAGACCTGACATTATGTTTGTTGTGTGTGTTTGTGCTAGGTACCAATCTGATCCAGAAGAATCTCATCTGGATGCTGTGAAAAGGATCTTCAGATATCTCAAAGGAAAACCAGGACTTGGTCTTTGGTATCCAAAAGATGATGAGTTCACACTCTACTCATATTCAGACAACGACTATGGTGGATGCAATAGCAACGAAAAATCCATAACTGGTGGATGTCAATTCATCGGATCAAGACTAGTATCATGGCAGTGCAAGAAGCAAACCAATGTATCTGTATCCACAGCTGCTTCAGTTGGTTGTTCTTAAGTCCTTTGGTTGCAAAACCAATTGCTTGACTATGGTTATAATTTACTTCAAACTTCAATTTACATAGACAATTTTACTGCTATGTTTATAACTGCTAATCCTATGCAACATAGTAAAACAAAACATATTGAGATAAGATATCATTTTCTGAGAGATTGCTCAGAAAAGGGTTTGATTAAGTTGGTCAAAGTGGATACAACAAATCAGCTTGCTGATTTATTCACTAAAGTCTTTGATTCAATCAGATTTAATTTTTTAATTGAGTCTCTAGGCATGATTAACTTAGATTAATCAATTTGAACAAACAAAGGAAAGCATATGCTGTAACTAGTTATAAATAAATTACCTTCGGAAGAAATGCTTGTCATAGTACAATTTTTCTTCCGAAAGCAATTTACCTTCTGAAGAAACTTTTGAAGTATCTTCTAAAGCTTGAAATGATGCTTCAAAATGGCATATGCATGGGAAATAATAGTACACTATATCTTTTCTTATTCCTAATTCTTAAATATCATTAAAATCTGAGCTAGTTTCTTAATATGTAATAGGTTCATCTTGAGTTGAAAATACACTTAGTGCATGCCAAACATAATGCAAAGTGATTGTTTGTGGGAAACTTCATTTTGAGGATATTGAAAGTGAGTCTTATTCTGATGTGATCAAATCACTCATCTAAGCTCACTATGTACATAGTTATTAAGTGTGAAAAAGTGATGATTTGACTCACAAAGGGAGGACAAAATCTTCGTAAATTGAATGTGAAGCCCACAATAGTTATTTCCTAACTAACATGAAAACATGATAAACAACATGCCTAGTTGATACATTAACTCTTGTATGGATATAAGTGGACAATATACTTGCAATCATAACTAAGTTTAGGTATCAATTCAACAAAATAACTCATCAGGAAGAGGCTTAGTATTATAGTATGATCCCATTACATGTATATATATATGCTTATGCATTAACACACTGCAAATGTTCTTCATGATAACATCCTTAGAAATTTATGATAAATACATTCTGTCATCATTAGTCACAAATTTAGGTGGAGTAGAATTCATGAAGAAAAGTTAATCTATCAACAGATTTGTCTATTTCATTATCAATTTGAAGGAATTGGAATATTTGTCTATTTCATTATCAATTTGAAGGAATTGAAACCTGAGCACCATCTTAGCTCTTGGATACATGAAGCTTTTAAAAATTAAACTCTCTTGTGCACAATTGTCATGAATATAAAGTCAACAAGGTCCAAAAGCAATATATGATTCTAAGCAGTAGACTTGGACCATAGTTCAAAAAGTATAATCTAATTTCATAGTTTGGTAACCTATGAACATTTAAGTTATACTTAATCAACAGAAGTTTAAGTCATTTGCATATGATATATGGAATCCGTAGATAATGTGCGGAAGAACTAAGAACTAAGGATAAGTTAAATTGTTGAGGGTCCCACATCATTAAATAAATAAAATTAATGTGTCTGAGAGAGTATAAATGATGTTCTTTGACTTCAATATTCTTTATTCACTTTTCAAAACACTTTTTAGACCTAGAAAAATGCACTCAACAAACCTTTCCCCCTTCTCTAACATTCAAATTTACCAAATCAAAACATCAAACAAACATATATATCTGTTCAGATCACTGTGTTCAAGGTAAACATGTCGTAATGGTCAATAATAAATCGTTTGATCCTTGTCTAATCTCGCAACTATTCACATTCTCATATCAATAATGTGATTCTAACGAAATCTTATTTATTCTCATGAATAGATGGATAATCAATTTGCAAGAGAGCATAATGTGTGTGCTTTCTTAAACCTGGATGACCCTGCTTCAGAAGGGTGTCAAGACATCATTCGATATCTAAGAAGATTCAGGCTGTTCTATGCCTTATCAGAAGAACCTGTGATTCATCGGTCGCACATCACTGATTTCTGGAACTCAACTCAAATAGAATAAGATGGAGAAGTTATCATGGCAGAAATCAAAAATCAAAGACTGAGGATGACTGAGCAGACCATAAGGAGGGATCTAGAGTTGGGAGAACAAGAAGTTGGTCACCCTGATGTGTTCAAGAATGAATACATAGAGAAAGTCTTTCTACTGATGGGGTATGATGGTGATTTTCCCAAGGGGGAGATCAAGAAAGGAAGACTATGCAAGCCAACAGATTACTATGCCACACTTATCTTAAGTGCATCTCCAACAGGAAGTTTGGACTCGACAGATTCTCAAGGCACATATCATCTGGGATCATTGGCATCTTTGAGGGAAGAACATACAACTACTCCAAGTACATCTTCAATTGTCTATATGACCACATCAAAGTGTAAAAGGATGACAAAACGTTCATGTTCCTAAGGTTCCTACAAATGATCATCAATGGTGAATTTCCTGGAATAGCAAGAGATGGATATGTATTAGTGCAAGCACATTTGGGTAGATCTGTCTTGAACAAGATCAGTGGAAGGTATGAAGGAGGAGACATGCACTTGTTTGCTCATGTGGTAGATGCTAGTGCAAACATTCCCCAAGAGCTTGTATGGGAAGATCACCAAGAGGATTCTCTAACCAATTCTGTACAAGCCACTCACTCACCAGATCTATCACCCATTCACCATCAACATCAATCTCCACAACACCCTTCTCCTACAAGTCAAAACACTCAGCCTATTTTACCCATTCACTTTGTTCACTCTTAACAATCTCCCTCATCCAGTCAAGACATTTAGACAATCTCTCCAATTATTCATCAATTATCTGAGAGTGTGCATACTGAACCCAATTCTGTTACTCAGTCTATAAACTTAGTTCACACTGGTGAGACTAAGTTGATCTCTCAAGCAAGCACCATCCCTCTTACACACTCCAACTTTGAAGAACCAGTTGCCTCCAATCAAATAGAGCCTTTAGTGCACAACATGAATCTTGAATCACAACCTCATCATGATAAGCATGATCAAGCAAAAGAGGAATGCTCCAGCTCAGCAAGTGTGGCTCATACTGAAGAACATAAAGATGAGATTGCTGACCAACAAGAAGAAAGGGGAGAAGAAGAAAAATATGAGGAAGTAATTTCTTACCATGATATTGATCTAAGTGATAATCACATCCCAGTAAGAAAAAGCTATCTGGTGGCTGAACACAACAAGATTGTAGTGAAGTCTAACTGCAAAAAGCAAAGGAATAAAGAGCTGAAAGGGATAATAATAGAAAAGGATGATCTGCTGATGCAGCTAGAAGCAATGATCAAAAGTTTAAGAGAAGATGCTTAGTGTAATAATGAAGTGATTGATTCCTTACTTCAATAAGATTCTGAGCTCAAAGAATTAGTAGAGGTTGAGAAGAATGAAAATGAGAAACTAATGCTGAAGATTGATCAAGTAAATAAGTCTCTCTCTGATCAATCAACTCTGTTAAAAAGAAAAGAAGAAGAGATTGATCAACTAAAAATGAAAATATGTGCTCTTGAATCAAACCAACAAAAGGAACCTGCTGAATCTTCTAAGCAACTTATTCTATACTCAAGGAAGAGGAAGTATTTGGGTTCAACAAAGAAACAGGTAATCAATGTTGAAGATTCACCTAAAAGGTCAAGGCATACATCTTCAGAGCACACTCCTTCAATGAATGTCTCAAAATCAAAGCAAGTTACTCTTCATGAAGCTAAGAGTGATGCTGAATGGAAAGAATTGACTAAAGAGGTGTCTAACAAAGAACAAGAAGACTTAAAGGCTGATGATCTTCTGACAACAAAAGACATAATGGAAGAGAGGCCTAAATCAATTATGTTTATGACCCTTATCAACCATGGGTTTCCATATGACATGGTTGAAAGGATGATTCTAACTAAGATGAAGAACATACTGAAAGAGTTTGAGCTTGCCAGATTCATAATTCCAAATTATAACTATGAAGCATTCACTACTTTTCAAGCCATTTAGAAAATCAAGAAAGATCTAGACCACTGTGATACAACAAAGCTTAGCAAGTACAATATGGTATGTTGGCTATGGGGTCACAACTACAAGGCACATGAGCTTAAAGGAAGAAATGTTGTTGAGCTGAGAAGATTGATGGAACATGTTTTGTCAGTTGAGCTTGACACAGGAGTGAGGTTCAGAACTTAAGCTCCAAACCCATCCTATAAGAAACAAAGCAAACTCTTTGCTAATCCTATAACTGTTGAATCTAAAGATCAGCACAAAGGCAAAGATAAGCTAATAAGAGAGCCTAGAGCAGTTATCCCTGGTAAAGTGTGGCCTCTGGGCAGAACAATAAGAGAAATCACTGAACAAAAATCAACATTGATAGAGTTGTATGATCACATCACAACTCCCAGTTCTATGGAAGAAAACATGATTATGGCCTGGAAATATGATCCAGACTAGGATTCTGCAACCATCAAAAGATTATCTGGAAGAATCCAATACTTCCATGATGTAGAAGCATTACTGAGTCTTCATGAGAGAGATATTAAAGATCTGCAAAGCCTAATCATGTCTAACTATCCAATTCATTCAAGGGAAGAGATTTCTCTATGTTGGTGGGAAGTTAAAGACAAAGTTTATGGATGATGTGCTCAAGGAAGCTAAGAGAGATGATGTTGAGCATAGAAAGAGAATTCAAAGAATCAAAAGAACAACAAAGCCTTCTTCACTTGTAGATGATGAAATGTTAAAAAGGGTTGGATACAGCAACAGAGATGCAACATCTATCAAAAGTTTCAAGGGAAATCAATATACATCTCCTATAACAGAATGGGGTTATGTTGAGAAAACAAAAGAGCTAGTGCTACTGAGGAATGCTGAAGGGAAGTTGGCTGATAAGATAAGAATTTTTAACCCCGTGGAGATCAAATTGCTTCACCCAAGCTATACATCATACCTTCATGACAAATTCTTCCTAAATCTAATTGATGAAAGGGCTCAGAATGACTTATGTCTATTATGCACATGATTCAAGTTGTGGATAAGTTGCATGCTAAAGCATACAAGAGAAAAAGGGTATAATGCTAGGATGCTGAAGGGATCTAACATTGAAGATATTTCAGAACTGAGAACCTCAGAAGAAGATGAGCTAGAAATAGTCAATAACCAATATGTGGTGGAAACTCTGACTACAGAAGAAGACATACTGGGATTAAGCTTTGACACTCTCAAAAAGATATGCAGAATGGAGATCAAATACAAGTATGAAGATCAAAAGGATGCAGTGTCTTATTTAAACAAAAGAATGGTGGAAAGATTGAAAGAAATCTCAGTTTTGAAGAGCTGATTACAAGTATCTAAGCCTAAGGGGGAGTATTGTTAGGTCTAGGATCAACAGATCTAGTCCATTTTGTATAGACTTAGAACTTGAATTAATATTTGTAATGAATGCTTGTAATTCATTTTTGTGTATGCATTAAATGTATAGGTTAACCCATATATATATATGTTAATTTATGTATGTTTGTAGGTAAAACATTATAATTGGTGAATTTCTGTTAGGGACCGTGTACGGACGGAGTACTAACTGATTTACGTGTATACCAACTCAAATAGTGTGGAATCCTATTTGATTGGCGATCCAATCAGTGAGAATGTTAACCCGATCGATATAAGAATAAGCTAAATGTTAAGAACGAATAGGAATCGATCAAGAACGATCTATGAACTTGGACTGGCTTTCTTGGACGTTTTGGATGACTAGGGTATGAGTAGGAGTCGAAATATTGAAAGTGTTCTGTTTTCCACGAATTAAATGGTATTTATAGGTTAGGGTTAGTCATTGTATGACTGGACCATTAGCATGGTTCATTCGTGCGACTAAAGCATGCGACTGAGTCAATCACACGACTGAAGGTTCAGTCGTGTGACTGAGTCATCAGTACCTCTCAGTCGTGCGACTGGTCCATTAGCATGAAGTATTCATGCGTATGAACTATTAGCATGGTCCATTCGCATGAAAAATTCATACGACTAAGTTTGAATATGTTTCTCAATCATTACTTGACTAAGATCTATTCAAACCACCTCAAACCTATATAGTTGGTTCAATATGAGTTAATAAATAATAAACATTAAAACATACACTGAAACATTAAACATTAAGATCAACAACCACATATTATGTTTCATTCAACTCATTCATTTCATTACATTTAGGACATGACAGACATATTACATTAAGATCGTAAACTAGGTACATATGGAACAACAAACTCCCCCTTGGACCTAGTTTCCTTCATCGTCTGGCATCCTTCATTAGCTCATGAAACTTCTTATGCCTCTCCTTGACTTTGACTCTAGCATGTATCTCGAATGTAAAATAGAGTCTTATCACGTTCTGAAACTGGAGGGCATGTAAAATATCCTACGGATCATGGAATAATGGCCACCTGTATAAAGTATAAACATCACTAGCTAACAGGTTAGTTAGCCACATTGGGTCAAATACCCAGATGGTCTCCATTTGGCGCTCTTTCTACAATACTATGACCGCTTCTCCTGTTCTCCAGTCATAATACCACAACTTGAAGTGGGGAGTGAAGTCCTGTGGCATTTCCCTCATGGGGATCTTTGACATAGTGCGCGGTGGACTCCACTTCAGCACCACTTTGGGTTTCCTAGTCCTTGGGTCCACCTCCGACCTTCGAATGTACCTCGTAGGTTGTTGAGGCTTGAAATTAACCCATCGAGTGTGGTATTCTTTCTTCAACACAGCTTCAAACCAGCTTCAAACCAGCCTAACATCTTCCTGGGTTCAACATACAGCAGGTTCAGGCGTGCCAACTGGTTGAGCTCAACACCAGGGAGAGTCTTCAGATCATGTGGAAATCTGAAGTACTCGATTCCCTTCTCCCTTTTCACAACATATACATTAAGATCGTCAAAGTAAGCTCACGTTATAATATTTCCAGATACCTTTACATGTTTCTTTACTTTGTAGAGCTTGGCGTAGGCACTCGGCTTTGGCGCTGTGCGTTGGGCACGGATCTCTGCAAAACAAGCCGCCCATTCAGCCTTTTTGTTCTCAACATCGCCGTCCGAGGCTTGGGCTTGGCTTTCCAATTTCTCGGTTTCCCTCTCCATCGTATCCAATTTAACATACATATCACTGTCGAGTGTATCTCTAAAATCAGGAACCACATTTCCCTCTCGATCAGTATATTCCGGATATTGCTATGCTGTGATTCGTCAATCTCTACCTCATCAACATCGTTGAGCTCGTCATCACTAGCAACATCGACGGTAGGGGCATCCTTAACCAATTCATCCGGGTTTAACTGGAACATTTCTACGAGTTCCTCATCAGTGAGGTTGTGAATAATTTCTCCTTCTTCGGGAGAATAGCTTACTGACCTCCTGACAATCCCTTGCAGATCAAGTATCATTGTGAGTTGAGACTTGATCTGCTGAAGGGGAGCAACATTGTATTCATCTCGCTGATATTATGGATTTGCTTGATTTAAAACATGTAACACATCATTCATCAGTAAATAATCAAGACAGTAAACATTAAATATATACATAAACATTCATGCACATAAGTTTAATACAATATTCAATTACACATGATTTAATTTACATAAACATCTATGCATTACGTTTGTCCTGAATCATATGTACCTCTACTGTCGGGGCTGATGTCGAGGCACCCTGATCTTGATTCTTTTTGGTTCGCCTCTCACTAGCTTCTTAGGCACCCGAAGCAAATGGATCTCCTCCTTTGTGATCATCTCCTCCATCCTTTATGTCATCCTCGTCCTCTTCATCATCATCCTCTTCACCATCATCATCACCATCGTTATCATCTTCTCTGATCTTCAGAGGCTCTTCTTTGGATCCTTTAAGCTTGAGCATGATAGATCTGTTAGATGACTCCAACTCTTCAATCTTCTTTGTTGATTCGGCTTTATGCTCTTTGAGTTGGGCGATCTCCTCTACCTTCCGAGAGATCTACTGTGACTGTGCAGTAGTTAGCTCCATCAGCTGTCATGGCTGAGCAGTCTTCTTGTCATCGGCAGCTAATAGCTTCAGCACCATACGATTTAGTGCCGACAACTGTTCCTCTACCCCACTGGGAGGTAAAGGTGATCCAGTGGTGAATGTGGTATGGGTTGAGGGACCGGCTTGGTGGCTGGTGGTGGTAGTGGTGGCTATGGTGAGTATGGGTGGAGGTAGATGAGTGGGTGGCAATGGGTATGCTATAGTGGTTGTGGAAGTGGTGTAGATAGGCGGTGGAGTAGCTGTAGTGGTGATGGTGGGTGAAGTAGTAGTGGTGGTGGGTGGAATGGTAGTAGTGGTGGTGGGTGGAATGATGAGAGTGGTGGTTGTGGTGGTGGTAGTGATGAATGTCATCCTCCTCCTGTTAGACTTCATTCTATGGGGCTAAGCCATCCTTTTTCTCCTCATGCCCCTTGAGGAGGATGCTCCCCCTGGGATGCTGCTGGGCTGATCAGGTGTGTAACTGGGATCTACAGTAGTCTCCTTAGACTCGCTAGGGCGTCCTTCAACCTCCCGAATACCTCGTTTGGTGGCAACCACCCTGCTGCCCACCTCCTGGTCCGTGGCTCCTCATCACTCTCCTCCTCCTCATCAGGGGGAAAAATCTTGATGTAACATGTGCAGTGTTGGCCCTAGAAGCAGCGGGGCCAGAGTCTCCACCAGTGTCACGATCATCATCATCAGAGTCATTAGATGGAAGAGCAATCTGCTCAACATCTGAGTCACTCTCCTTGTGGTGCCACTTACGCCTTGCCGGCACCACGTAATCCTCCCGGGCCAGGTGCCTGAACAGTCTCCTCACAGGGGGTTTGACTTGCTTTCCCCTATAGACCTTCATTCTCTCGAGAGTGGTGTCATCCATAATCTCGAGAGACACTGCATTGTGGCACTCCTTGGGTAGTGAAGGAAGCTTCTCATCTATCATCATCTGTAAGAATCTTGGATACATACAGAAGCATTCCTTGCCTTTGGCTTTAAGATTCTTGATCAGGTATGCAAATATCATGTTGGAGAAGCTGAAGGGGTGATTCAGCACCAGTGCCACGTAGGCATTCTGGATTTGGTCAGATCAGTCATCAAATCCACCCTTTCTTGATGCAATGCACTTGAGGATGACGTGTGCTAAGTACTTGAACTGGGGACACAGGTTGCTTTTGTTTAGCACACCTGCATTGATATCCCCTGTCGGTCCATGTGATCGTAGAACAGTGCAAATGATATTAAGAATCGTTCAATATCCAACAAATACACTAAACAACAATATCAAAGAGGATTGAACACAATAAGAACCCATTCATAATAAGACAATGATCAATGATAATCAATAACATAAAGCACAAGAATAATTCTGTGTATTAACTGCTTGAAATAGTAACTTGCAACAAAGATAATCGATTAGGGTTTTTGCAAACTTACCTACAAAGAGATGAAAAAAACAATATATAGCAGTCTATAGTTTCGCAGACAGTTTCACTATCAGTGAAACTGTACTGCCGAAACTATAGTTTTGCCAGACGAAATAGCTGTTTTGTCAGGCGAACAAAACAGCAAACTGTGAGCAAACTTATAGTTTCGCTCACAGTTTCGCTAGACTGCCAAAATACAAAAATCTAAGTACTTACAAAAGAAACTAACAAAAGACCTATTACAAATAAAGTAAACAAACTAAACTAAAGGTGAGTCCAACCTACACATGATCTTCAATACTCCCCTAGGTTGGACCTCGCCATCTTCACTCGGCTTGATTAGTCTCTGTAGCTCTAGTGTCTTTTATTGCTTTAGATTAATCTTTGTCATCTCCTGCAACAGCTCCCTCTAAAGCTTCAGCACCTGATTCTTTATGGTTTCCTCCTGCATCACTAGCTCCATTAGGATGAGCACTAGCCCTCTCAAACTGCTTTGCCAAATCTTGAATATCCATGTTAAGGTCATCTTGAGCCCTTACCCTTTCAGCTAACTTCTTCACCTCAGACCTCACCCCTCTAATCTTGTTGGCTACATTCATAAAAAGACTAGCTTCTTTCTGAGTCTCTTCCCCAGCTCCTGCCTTTATGTGATTTTCACATAACACCAATAAATCTTCGTCACAGAAGCTAAACAATTCCATAGTATCAAAAACTTTAAATTCTTTGCCATTCTTCACCCTAATCACAGCTTCCCCAGTGTTATTATCATAGAATCATTTCTCAAAATCTCGTAGCTGTTGGGGAAGGGGATCAGATAATCTCACTATGTTAACTGTCTTTGGTGGTTTAATTCTCAGAACAATTCGCCCCTTTCCTATTTCCCAGTCCTTGTCTTTCTTTGACCTTCTCCGTTCTGCCTTCATGTAACCAAATGATTCGAAATTGTCATTAAGCCCATTCTATATTTCTTTCATCAGAAGAGTGGCTCTCTCGCTCAAATGTGCATTCAAAAGTGGTAGAGCTGCCAGACGCCTAAGGTCCCATTGGGAAAGGACTTAAAGGCCTTCCTCTTATGCAAATAACTGATATGACCTCCCCTCCTCTTAATCATAAAATTTTTTAGCCTGGGATTATAGGCCCAGCTAATAATCTTCTTGTTGGCCTCCTGTCTACTCAACCCTCCCAAATGTTGGAATAAGGGAGTGAGTTCTTCTGGTTCCTTCTCCTTTACAAACCAATCTACTCTATCCATCTCAAACACATCCTCATCATCCTCCCCTTTCTTTGCCACATAGATCAGAGGTCGCTCATCAACCTCATAGAACTCCGGTTCAGAATCATAATCTATGAGCTATTCATCATCCTCTTCTTCATCAATCAACCCCTTCCCCTTTTCAACATCTCTTTCCACAGACTTTTCTCTTATTACTTCTTCTCCAACTAAATCTTTCTCGACATCAAGACCCATCTCAACAAATCCAGCCTCATATATTCTTCTTCATTCTTTCTTCCAACATCCTTAGCTCTGGTTTCACAATCTCCAGCATTAGTGGTTGCTGCACCAGATGTGCCCTGTCCTGCCTGGATGAAGATCCCACATTCAGAAATGGATACTTTGAAGTGTCAGTCAGATCATCTAACTCAGATTGAGTTAGTTGATCAGGCAGGCCGGCTGCAGCTTTCAGATGTGTAATCTCCTCAAATAACTTCTTCAGTAATCGATTTTGATCAACAAGCATCTTCTTCATACCCTCTATCACCTCATCCTTTTGCTTTTCTCTAATCTCTTGGTTTGTAAGTTTAGTCTTGATCATGCTCAATTCATTTGCCCAAGAAGTATTCAGATTTTGAATCATGTCTTCATCAAGGTTTCCTCTTTCCTCCCTTCTTTCAGTGAATCCTTCATGTCTTTGTTTAGACCGCCTCTCAGATTCAGCAGTATCGACTTTCTTCTTTGACCTTCTTTCTTTCTTTACTCTTATTTCTTCAGCTTGTTCAGTAATGTCTTTCTCAAACTCATAATCTTTCTCCTTGGCATATCTTTTTCTTTTCTTTGTTGCTTCAGATCGTTGTACCCTGGATTCTTCAGCCCTTTTGTTTTCGGATTCATCCACCCATTTAATATAACTACATCGCTCTGGAGGATACATATTTTCCCAAAGATGGGTGATCCTGCCACTAAAATCGTGGCGAATGGCACAACAGTCTGCAAAAATGTGAGGGTTCATTTGTACGAGCCTCTTTACCTCTTCATGTTTTGGTACATTAGGTATAAGATAATCAAAAATCATCTGAAGAAAACGAGGATATAACAGCCATTTGTCCTTCTTCAAAGCCATCACGTTCTCAGCCATGCAGGAAAATATTAGTCTGGCAATGTTGGCCTTCTCTCCTTTGCAGCATAGCACCATTGCCTTTGCCCAATCAATGAATAGTCCATTGGATCCACCTTTACGGTGATCAAGACACATAATAAATACATGAGCGATAAACCTCCAGTCCTTGGACAAAAATGACTTCTTGATCTCCTTACGGGAACCAAAAGCTGGCCTCTCATATCCCATGCTTCTAAAGGCCTGGAACACCTCTGAATCTATCATAGTAACTTCATCTCCAGAATCCTCTTCTAATCTCAAATCCTTGAAACAGTCTCAGCAGTAATGGTCACTTCGTGATCTAGGACTTCGCAGATCTCCAAAAATCTTCGATCTGAAGATCATAAATGGTGGTCGAATGAGATATGGCATAAGCTATGGGTGATCTTTGCAGCCATCTAATGCAGTCTCTGAACCCAGCCGCTTTAGGATATGTGTCATCCAGAATAGCAGTAATATTATTCTGCTCATCGAACTTTAAGTTAGCCATTTGATCCTGAAGAAGAGACCAGAAAAGTTGAATAAGAATTTAAGGAATTAAAAAAATAATAAATAAAAGAAAATTTTAAAAATTTTCCGAAAGAATAGTTTCGCTGACAGTTTCGGCCGGCGAAAATGTTGTTTCGCTACCAGTTTCGACAGGCGAAAATATTGTTTCGCTAGATAAAACATATCAATTTCGCTGACCAAGAAAGATATTTTTGACCAGGTGAAACTATACAATCTTATGTTCAAATCCGGCGAAACTAAAGCTAGGTCAGCGAAACTGTTAGGTTTGCATGGACAGCATAACCTCACAGTTTCGCTAAAATGTGAAGAAATTTCATTCAGTTTCGCAGGATAAACGGTAGTTTCGCTGGATGAACAGCGAAGACACCGAAGAGAAACAATTAAATAGATGCAGATTGTCTTAGTATTAACAAGTTTTAAGGAATGTCCAAGGTTCGAAACTCTCATGCGAATAGAAAGCAATCAAAACACCTACGCAACACTCTAAAATCACTAATCCAAGAAAAAGTTACAGGAAAACCCTAAGAAGTCGGAAGTTACGAAAGTGAGAAAGTGTGAGGAGATAATTTCGCAAAATGACTTAAATAGCAAATAGTTTCGCATACTCCGAAACTATAGTTTCGCCAGACGAAATAGCAGTTTCACTAGGCAAAGTTGCAATTTCGTTAGACGAAATTCAGATCAAAATGACATCGCTTATAATGAGAATGTTAAGCGAAATTGCAATTTCGTCTAGCGAAACACTTAGTGAAAGTACAGTTTCACTGTAATTTTTTTTATTATAAAAACAAGGCAAACATAACAGAGCTCAAGATAGATCGAAGATCACATCCTCAAGATAAATATAGCACAAAGATGAAGTAGATCATCAATCGGTAATGAGATCATATTGATAACATAATCTAATCACAGTCTTTGAATGATTTTGAAATACTAAAACATATCAATAACGATGCTTGATATGTTTGTCCACTTAAACCCATGCCTTATCTTTTTCAACAAATAGCATATGATTTGTTAAGGTTCGATTGGATGCATTAGAATGTTAGGACCCCACAATCATTTGGCAAAAACCTCACCCAACCTCTGGTTTTCTTGAATTTTGAAACGATCTTTACAAAGTAAGGTTTGTGCATTAGTGTGCAAGTGATTATTATCAGAATATTACATTCGGATATCAAATCATCATTTAGATGAGGTGGTACAGATTAGATCAAATATGTGAGAGCTCCAGGTCTATACTTACGTATAACAAATGAGATGACCATTTAATCATGTGCCGATGAGAGCTCCAGGTCAGTACCACCGTACAGCAGAGGACATCATCACTCCAGGTCAGTACCACCATACAGCAGAGGATATAAGCACAAACACGAGACACTTAAATACACAATCATGGCCCAAGGATACGGTTTATATGATTTGCATCAAGGTGGGTGAAATATCAATTCTCAATCTAATTTTTGTCGGGACTCAGTTTTCATGCAGGCCAAAATGATCACGTAAATCCAGACATCCTTAAGCATATATTTTAATTTAAATCATAATACTGCTGTCTACTTTATTTGTCAGGCTGAGTCTATCAAGCATATCGTTACAGAATTTGTTTGTTTGAGCATTATATGTGCTTCTTTTATTTTATATGTATATATTTTTTAAAGATGTGAAACAGATAACAGAATCAATTACAATCATTTCTCATTTTAAGTACCAATCATGTAAAAATTAACATATCTTGAGGATATAAAATCATTTCTCGTCATGTCCAAAATTAACACCCTGATTATTGTAAAGCCCTCCCCAAAATTTATTATTTATTAATTTATTTCATTTTATTTATTTTATTTACACATATTATTATTATTATATTTTTTGTAAATTTAAAAGGATATTAACCCGAGCATAGAGATCAATTCATAAAAATGGGGTTTATCGAAAGTTTTTGTGAAAAGATCTGCTTTTTGATTTTTAGTGTCAATGGGTATTATATTGATAAAACCATTTTCTTGGGCATCACGAATTGCATGAATCCGAGTTTCGATATGCTTGGTTCGGGAATGATGAATAGGATTTTTTGCAATCCCAATGGCTGCTTTGTTGTCACAAAACAACAGTGTGTGGAGGAAGTTAATTCCGTAATCAATCATTTGGTGTTGTATCCAAAGAACTTGGGAACAACAACTTGAGGCAGCAATGTATTCTGCTTCTCCTATAGAAAGAGAGACAGTGGTCTATTTCTTGCTCTGCCAAGACACCAGACAATTACCAAGGTATTAACATCCTCCTGACACCGATTTTCTGTTTAACCTGCAACCATTAGAATCACTGTCAGAATAAGCATGTAAATCAAAATTCCCTCCATATGGATACCATAAGCCTAAACAGGATGATCCTTTTAGATAACGAAATGATCTCTTGACTGCTTTCTCATGGGACTCTTTTGGGGCCGATTGATATCGAGCACAGTATCCAACAGCAAAAGTGATATCAGGACGACTTGCTGTAAGATACATGAGAGAACAAATCATAGACCTATAGAGATGAGGATGGACAGGTTTCCCGTTCTCATCAAGAGTAAGACAAGTCTAAGCGGTAAATGGGATCATTTTAGGAGATGCGTCGTCCATCTTGAATTTCTTCAAGATTTCTTTAATATACTTCTCCTGATGAATAAGAATTCCTTCTTGCTTTTGTTCAACTTGCAAACCAAGAAAGAAGCATATTTCTCCCATCATACTCATTTCAAACAGTTGACGCATCACTTCTTCGAACTCCCGACATAATACTGAGTTGGTAGATCCAAAAATAATATCATCAACATAAACTTGGACAAAAAGCATTTCACCATTCACTTCCTTTTTGAAGAGAGTCATATCGATGGTACCACGAGAGAAACCATTGCTTAAGAGATACTGTGTCAGGGTCTCATACCAGATTCGAGGTGCTTGATGAAGACCATACAGAGATTTGTCAAGCTTGTAGACTTTATCAGGAAAGTCGGGATCCTCAAAACCTCAGGGTTGACACATAAATATCTCCTCATCAATGTCTCCGTAAAGAAAAGCACATTAAACATCCATCTGATAGACCTTGAACTGTTTATAGGTAGCATGAGCGAGAAAGATCCTTTTTGCTTCAAGACGGGCGATAGGAGCGAAGACTTCAGTATAGTCAATCCCTTCTTCTTGAGCAAAACCTTGCACAACAAATCTAGACTTGTTACGCACCACCACACCACGATCATCCGATTTGTTCTTAAACACCCATTTTGTACCAATTGGGCATTTGTTGGGAAGAAAATCAACCAGTGTCCAAACTTTAACCTTTCGGAATTGTTGAAGCTCCGATTGCATTGACTCCACCCAGCAAGGATCTAGTAGAGCGGCATGCACATTTTTTTGGGACGGTTTAAGAAATGAAGCAGGAAAAGAGACAGATATTAATCAAACCAGATTGACTCCGCATTCGAACACCATCAGTGATAGATCCAATAACATTATTAAGAGGATGATCTTTCAAAGTTTTGTAGCCGGTGTCTAAAGGAAAAATGTGAGGAGAAGTTTCACTCACAGATTGTGTAGGATTAGATGAAGGAGAGGGAATAAGTTGTGAGGGGATGGATGTAGGTGATGAAGAAGGAGATGTTGGTGAAGAAGAATCCAGCAAAGGAGAAGATGAACTAACATCAGCTGAAATGGCATCATTTGCAGATGGGGTGGAATGGTCAGGCGATGAAGTGGAGGAGATAATATTGGTTTGAACATTTGGAGTTGACGTATCATCGTCGAAAGCTTGAAGATTGAATGAATTAAACACAGTATCAGAGTCAAAGAACCATACTGGTTCTGATCGAACATCAGAAGAGTTAGACTCCTGCCAATCAACATAGAACGACTCTTGAACGATACGTGTTCTCTTGTTATAAACTCGATAGGCCTTTTGAGAAGAAGAGTATCCGACAAAGTAACATTCATCAGACACAACACCAAACTTTTTTTCTGTGATTAAGTATTCAGAAGAGTGCATGAACATCCAAATGGTCAAAAGAAGTCAATGAAAGGTTTCCTTTTATGAAAGAGTTCATAAGGAGTCTTCATCTTATCCTTGACAATCAACACTCGATTTAAAACATATGAAGCACAATTTACTACTTCAGCCTAGAAGATAATGGGTAAAGTATATTCTATCAGCATTGTACGTGCCGCTTCAATGAGAGTGCAATTCTTTCGTTCAACAACACCATTCTGTTGAGGTGTTCTGGCGGCACTAAACTGTCTTACAATCCCCTTTTGAGCACAGAAGGAATCGAGAATCTGATTTTTGAATTCCGTGCCATTGTCGCTTCTCATACCCATAACCTTTCTCTTGCTAATTATCTTGATAGAAAGAATTAAATTCTATAATTCTTCAGCAACCTCTCCTTTGTGAACAAGGAATCTCACCCATAAGTATCTAGAGAAATCATCTGTAACAACAAGGCAAAAAGATTTTTTAGCAATAGATTTAACGCTAATTGGGCCAAACAAATCAGTATGTAACAGCTCGAGAGGACAAGTTATGATGTTTTCAAGTTTGGGCTTATGTGGTTTCTTGTGTTGTTTGCCCTTGGCACACGCCATACATTTTTCGTTATAGGTTTTGAAGGAAGTCCTCTCACCAGATTTTTTTTCACTAATTTGTTTATTATTTTAAAATTAACGCGGCCCAATCAACGATGCCATAAGAAATATTCAAAGGTTGAAGCTTTAGAAAGAAGGCAAGTTGCTGTAGACTTTGACTCGCTGGAGTTCATATCAAGAAGATATGTGTCATTTTTCTTGGAGCATGCATAATAATCAATTCTTCTAGAATATTAATCTCTGATTTTAAAAATAGACATTCATCAGATTTAAACAAGACTGGAATGTTTTTATCGTAGATTTGAGAAACACTCAGAAGATTAAATGCTAGCTCAGGAACATAGTTGACTTTTTCCAAGGTTAAAGAACCATTGGTAACTTCTCCTTTCCCAATCATTTTGCCACCCCTTTTGTCACCAGCAAAAGCAACATATCCTCTGTCAATAATTCGATAATTGGTTAGTAAGTCTTTTAGCCCTGTCATATGTTTGGAGCAACCACTATCTACATGCCACATACTATTCACAATCTTAGTTGATGACTCCTAAAATGAAATAAAGAACAAAATAACCAGGTGTGATAGGAACCCAAGATTGAACAACTTTATCTTTAGATGAAGCAGATATTTTGCAAAAGAAATTATTAACCAATTTTGTTAATTTATTTCCAAAACAGTTCCTATTAAGATGTCTATTAATCAAAGTAGGACAATTCTTGACAAGATGGTCCTCTTGACCACACCTGAAATAATGAGGTTTGTGTCTAGGTATGTGATGTGATGGGGTAACAATATGATCAATGATAATTTCCTCATCACATTCAGATACACTAGAATCGATGTCACTAAATGACTCATTCATGCCAACAGGTCGATATTTATTTGAACAAGAATTATTATTTACAAAAATAGATGAATGTTCATCTGACGTACTAGTAGAACTAACTCCACTGGTACTAGTTTCAGACGAAGAGGTAATTCTTTCATTAGATAAAGACATATTTGATGGAGTGAAATATGGAATGGATGAGAAAAAAACTTTTCAAAACAATTAGTTTTAAGTTGTCTAGTTGATTTTGTAGAAAGATCAGTTGCATCACAATCATCACTAGAATAAAAGACATCACCACAATCTACTGAATTAAAAGATGAAATAGAACCATCACGAGAACATGAGACAACAAAGTCTGTTACAGGTGAACTAGAAACAAAAACAATATATAGCAGTCTATAGTTTCGCAGACAGTTTCGCTGTCAGCGAAACTGTACTGCCGAAACTATAGTTTCGCCAGACGAAACAGCAGTTTCGTCAGGCGAACAAAACAACAAACTGTGAGCGAACTTATAGTTTCTCTCATAGTTTCGCTAGACTGCCAAAATACAAAATCTAAGTACTTACAAAAGAAAACTAACAAAAGACCTATTACAAATAAAGTAAACAAACTAAACTAAAGGTGAGTCCAACCTACACATGATCTTCATCCCCAGAGTACTTCATCCTGAGAAAACATCCCCTCAAAGTCAGTGGGTGTAACCTGGTTGGGTGAGCAGCATCATCACCCAGGTCCAGTACATGTAGAAGGTTTGCCGCTATCACCTCTATCTCTTGCCCAAAGATGGTGCTCCGAATGCAATAGGGCTCACTAGATCGGTCAACCGATGCACCCTCCCAGAAGGCCTGCTGTATAGACCTGTAGGGAGTGCATGGTGTAGATATCGCTCTGTGTATCCTTGATCTCTTTAGGAAAGCAATGATGCCAGCAAACTCTGCAGCATTTCAAGTGGTAGCATCCAAATGAGCACAGATATTGTGCTTAGTGTTGATGGTCCACTGATCTGCCATAACTCTGTAACACAAGACACATATATATTAGATCAGCATATAACAGAAAGCAATACACTCTAATTTATTTGAGATCAGTTTGGTTCAATCGTGCGATTGAACCATACGCTTGAGTTCAGTCGGTTGACTTATCATGCGACTGAGCTCAATCGGTTGACTTATCATGCGACTGAGCTCAATCGGGTGACTGATTCAGCGATTGAGTTCAGCGGTTTACTGAGCCTGCGACTGAGTTCAGTTGGGTGACTGAGCCTGCGACTGGGTTCATTCGGGTGATTGAGCCTACGACTGGGTTCAGTCGGGTGACTGAGCCTGCGACTGGGATCAGTCGGGTGACTAAGCCTGCGACTGGGTTCAGTCTGGCGACTGAGCTCATATGCCTCGTTTATTTGACCCACTGGGTCATTCGCCCAGCTCAGTCGTGCGATTTCGGTAGATTGCACCGCATTGTACCTGTATAAACACCAGCAATTGTCAGCACACAGCAATTTGTAGGTCAACAAGGTCAATTGACAATCAGGCAGTATAACGACACTATCGGGCGATTTTAGGGCGTATGGGGAGTGATGAGCATATGCGATCGACTATAGCCCTATTTATACTGAATCTGGTTTCAATCGAGCGACTGGATCCATTCGCTCGTTTCATTCGCGCGATTGGATCTCAGTCATGTGATTGGTTCAGTCGATCACATTCAGTCGTCCGACTGGGTGTCAGTCGGGCGACTGACCCATTCGGACGACTCCATTCAGGCGACTGACTCAAACTTGTAAGACAGTCGTGTGAATGGTTCTACTCATGCTCCATTCAGTTGACTAGTGCATAAGTATGGTCCAATCGTACGACTGGTCCATACTCATGGTCTAGTCGTGCGAATGGATCATACTCATGATTTTGACTTTATGACCATTTGACACTTAATCCCTTTTAAATTTTGATTAAACATTTTGAGCATTCGATCATCTTAGACATGATCATTTTAACTTTGAAAACTTTTGATCACCTCAGTCGTGATCCTTTTAAACAAAACACATTTTGTCACCTCAGACGTGACCCATTTAATAATTGAAAACACGTTTGGTCACCTCAGACGTGACCCTTTTAAGTGATTAATCCCAGATTGAATTCCACGGCATAGTTTGACGTTAAAAACTAAATTGACTAAAAAATTTAGACAACTAAAATAAAAAAGACAAAAACTAAAAATGTTTTTGTAATTTTGTGTGAGGTGAAAATCCTAAGATAGAAATCTAACAGATTTATTTCTTGAACAGGCAGCTTCAAGTTATTTTGACTATAAGTGGAACTATTCATTATGGAATCATACAGGTAATCAAATCATTCAGGACGTGTTTCCAAAATCATTTAATGCTAGATTCTTGTTTTCGTCGAGAGTCATTAGCAAGTTTAGGAAATCATACTAGTACTATAGATGCACACATTGATTTGGACTTTCAAGGATTTCAGCCATGATGATTGTCAGTATACTTGTCCACTTAGATCCATACACAGACTTTGGACACAGATTGGTGATACATTAGGTTAAATTATTTCAACAAGCATTTGTGGATCCCACGCTTATATGGTAATCAACATTCCTCATGAGATTTTTGAGTGGTCTACAGGTATTTTGACAAGAAGAAACTATTCTTTGAGCTTTCAAAGAGAAGCCAAGCCTCAGGTCAGTGCCACCGCACAGCAGAGAGGCGGCAAACAACAATGAATTCTAGAATATATAGGTTATGCTTATCCTCAGGTCAGTGCCACCGCACAGCAAAGAGGCACATAACCTATCTTCTTGTTTGAGCAATTTTATTCTTTTTGCACAGATCGCACAAACAACATAGGTTATTAGTTTGATTGTTTTTTTCATTTTTCATCATGTGCTTTGCTCATATTTTGGTCATCCGCACACATTTGTGGCGTTTATTTTGCTCGTCACCCCTTATTGGAACTCTGTTGATTGTGTTAACCATGGATAAGATGATAACCCACAGCTTGTTGAACAACTTAGTTTGATCTTAAGATCACCAACGAGGTCTACTTATCTATTGTGTTAAATCTACCGACACATCATCTAATGGTCTAGCAACCTCTAGGTCTACTTTCTCCGTGTTACCTTAGTAGCAGCTAGTTTTACTATCATTCTTCTTTTTATATTGCTCAGACTTCTCAGACTTATACTTTGAATTTTGCACCTAATTCAAATTAATCATTTAAAGTCCCAAATTCTTTGTTCCTGCGTACTATCATTTTCCATAGTCGTTGAATCGATATCTCAGATACGATCTAATTTCTTTTAGCTTACCTATCCTCCTCCCTCGTTTTTTTTAATACTAACTGAAATTATTCTCCCCCTAAATTCTAAAACCGTAAACAATTTGCGTTTTTAGTATATTAATAGGCGAAGAAATAAAACCAATAAAATAAAATAAAATAAAATAAAACAAATCAAAGAAAATAAAAGAAAAATGGACTCGACGCATCGGACTAAACATGTTCATCTTCTGGAATTACATCACTTTCTTTTTAACGTCGTTGACCTCTAACAGATATAGAAAACATGATTTATCAAAGGTTTTTATGTAGAGATCAATGCGTTGGAAATCCATATTTATTTTAATAACATCGATTAGATTCTTTTCAAAACAATCACTATAAAGTGATATTTAATGCCGATGTGTTTGGTCTTAGGATGTTGGATGGGATTTTTAGTAACGGCTATTGCAGCAGAATTATCAACAAATATAGGGTGTTAAAAAATTTCAAACCGTAGTCCTGCATCTGCTGTTGAATCCAGATGATTTGAGAACAGCAGCTTGCCGCAACAACATATTCAGCTTCACAAGTTGACAACGCAACTGATGTCTGCTTCTTACACTGCCACGTGACTAATCTTCTCCTAAAGAATTGGCAACCTGCTGAGGTGTGCTTGTAGTTCATTTTGCAGCCGCCATAATCCGAATCACTGTACGCGGTAAGCTCAAAATCATCGTCATGAGGATACCACAACCCAAGTGTTGGTGTACCCTTCAGATAATGAAATATCCTCTTGACCCCTATAAGATGGTTAACTTTTGGTTTTGCCTGATATCTTGAACAAACACACGTTGCATACATGGTATCAGGTCTTGAGGCAGTGAGGTACATAAGGATCCACTCATTCATCAGTACATGGTGGCATCAACCAGATCACCATTCTCGTCGGGTGCTACATCATGGTTTGTAGCAAGTGGAGTCCCAGCTGCGGAAGCATTCTCCATGTCAAACCGACTGAGAATATCCCCTGCATACTTAGTCTGATGTAGAAATATCCCCTTTGGTGTTTGATCCACCTGTAACCCGAGAAAAAACTTCATCTCTCCCATGGCACTCATTTCAAATTTTGCCTTCATCACTGCTTCAAATTCTTTACATAAGTCTTCGTTCTTGGAACCGAAGATTATGTCATCAACATAAATTTGAACAAGCAACAAGTCACCATCCTTTTCTTTGATGAACAGTGCACAGTTAATTACCTCTGCGAAATCCGTGTTTCACAAGGTGAGTTAAGAGTTTTTCATACCATGCTCTCGGGGCTTGATGAAGCCCGTAGAGAGCCTTATCCAGTTTGTAAACTCTATCCTGATGATATGAATCCTCGAATCCCTCGGTTGACTGACGTACACTGTTTCTCGGATTTCACTATGAAGGAATGCACTTTTACATCGATCTGATAGACTTTAATCTTCATATACGATGCATAAGCTAGGAAGATACGGATGTCTTCCATTCTTTCCACAGGTGCAAACACTTCGTTGTAATCAATTCCCTTGACTTGTCGAAATCCTTGAACTACAAGTCGATCCTTGTTCCTGATTATGACCCCTTGGTCATCTTTCTTACATTTCAAGACCCACTTGGTGCCAATGACCTTAGCACCTTTAGGTCTATCTACCAGTGTCCATACACCTAACTTCTTGAACTGAAGAAGTTCTTCTTGCATGGCACTCACCCATGCCTCATCGTTTAGGGCTTCACTAACGTATTTTGGCTCAAACTGAGACACAAAACAGCGGTATGCACCATCATGAAGATACCCTTTTCCATTACCGAGGCATAATCAGCTGAATACAGCTGATTTCTTGTCTGAACTCCTGATCTGACATCCCCAATGACATTTTCCAGAGGATGATAGACAGTAGGAGTGTGAGGTTCCGAATCAAGATTATGAACGTTTGGTTCCGTATCTGAGGCAGTAGGAGTGTGAGGTTCCGAAGACTCAAAGGCATCAACGTCAGATGCTTGTGGACTTGCAGTTAACCTGTTGCTCCTGATTGTTCTAATCATTCTCCGCGGCTTCATCATCAGAAGAGGAGTCACTAACCTCGAGTGTTCCCCCTGAATGGTTAGGTGATTCACCTTGTGAACAAGATGATGTTGAGTCTTGTGATGGTGTGTTTAAGACATCATACATCATTTTGGCGGCTAACTCATCGTCAGAAGTGGAGAGAGGGATGTTGAAGGACTTGAAGAAGCCATCATAGTCGAAAAAGAATACGGGTCCTTTTCTAGCAGGAGGGGTAGTGTATCTCTAAATGTCCACGTTACACCACACTTCTACTTGACCCGTTGAGTTGTTGTACACTCTCTTATTCGGTATGTTGTATCCTAGAAAGATTCCCTCTTCAGCCTTCTCACTAAACTTGCCTTCTTTAGTTTTCTTCAGCAATGTACATGGTACACCAAACGGTTCGAGATACTCTAGATTTGGTTTACGTTATTGAAGTAACTCGTAACACGTCTTGCCATGACGTTTTACCACCAGAACTCGATTCAAGGTGTAACATGCATTTGCCACTGCCTCGTTCCAGAATTGGATAGGCAGTTTCGAGTCTGCTAGCATCGTCCTGGCAGTCTCTATCAAGCTTTTGTTCTTCCTTTCAGCAACCCCATTCATCTGTTGAGTGTAGGCAGATATGAACTGATGCACAATTCCCTTTTCTTTGCAGAAAGACTCCATCCATTGGTTATTGAACTCGGTTCCGTTGTCTGAGCGTACTTGTCTTACCTTCAGCTTGTAGAGAGACTCCAGTGTAGTTACTAATTCTTTGAATGACTCAAATGTTTCTGATTTAGATTTCAGAAACATCACCCAAGAGAATTTTGAGTAGTCATCTGTAACTACATAGCAGTACAAGTCACCTGCGATGCTTCTTGTACTGACTGGACCAAACAGATCCATGTTAAGAAGCTCAAGAGGCAATTCAATGAAATGAACCTTCTTTTCCTTATGAGACTTCTTCATATGTTTTCCTTTCTTGCAGGCGACACAAAAATCTAGGAGTTGGAAGTTTTTGACATTTACTCCTCGCACTAGATCATTCTGGATCAAGTGGTTCATCTTCCATGGATTGATGTGCCCCATTCTCCTATTCTAGGAGATTGAATCGTTCTCAGTAGCTTTTGACAAGAAGCATTGAACTTGATGATCCGTTGTGGAGGCCTTTGATAGATTCAAGACGTAAAGGTCATTATATCTTGACGCTGACATTAAGACTTGGTCCTCCGAAATCAGATAGTCCTTTTTCAGGACATAGCACTTCTTATTATTGAAAACTACCTTAAATCCCTTGTCACATATTTGGGAAACAGAAAGCAAATTATTTTGAAGTTGTTGAGCATAGTTTATCTTGCCAAACTTCACTTTCTGATTCTCCACTTCCCCTTGAGCTGTGATATAACCTCCTTTGTTTCTAGCAAAAGAAACATGACCTCCTTTGATTTGTTTGACGTTTGACAAGAGTGCCCGGTTCCCAATCATGTGCTTGGATGCTCCGCTATCTACAATCCAAGTGTTTGTTTCAGCACTATAGCGAACACCCTGCACATTCAGTTGAAAACATTAGTTAAGGTTAGGGACCCAAGCTTTAACCGGCTTGGGTGACCCAGAGGCATCACACATCATAAATTCTACCCATTGTCCATTAGAGGGTGAGGGAAGATCATTTGTCTTTTTGTTCTCATTTCCAGACATAAATTAGACTTTTCTTTTCATAAGCCAGCTTTGTGTAAGGCCTATTTGTGGTAGACAGACGACTGGCTAATGGGTTGAAATTTAGGTTCACTGGCCCTTTTTGCTAGAGTCATGGATCTCCTTTTTGAAGAGCTTGATTTAGTGTCATAAAGTTCAACCTTTTTCTTTGGTGTCTGATAATAAGGACAGTAAGACGCGATGTGTCCATACTTTCCACAATTGTAGCAAGATCTACTTTCGACATGTTGGTGTAACTGTTTCTGTGGAGAAGTGTGGGACACACGAGTGACTTTATTCTGTTTGGGTTCTAACACTTGTTGTTTAGAGGTTTTAACTTGTTTAACAAAATTAATTGTTTGAACCTTGTTAACATCTTTACTTTTTTGTTTACCTAGACTTGGACATGATGCATGCAGTTGGTTAACATGCATGGTCTTTTTAGGTTTAGACTTAGACGTGGTTGAACCTGACTTTATATTAACCTTTTCAAAATTTTCATCCAGATTCATTATAGGCATTTTACCTTTTGATTTAGAAATGGTCTCCTTTTGTTTAGTGCCAGATTCAATTGGTTTACATGTGGAATCTGGATCACTTACAAGAGGAGTGGACATCACATGATCCTTGATTGGGTTGTTATTTATTGGTTTAATTTTTGTATTCAACAAGGTCTCATGTGGTGGTGGAACCATTATATAACCCAATCCCTCCCCATTATTACGTTCTCTCACTAGGTGTTGGACAATGTGAGAAGAACTTGTCCAACTATGTAGTTTTTGTTTCAATGAATTTACTTCTACTTCCAAAACTAATTTTTGTTTCTTTGTTTCTTCTAGGGAGTTTAGATAGAACTTAATGTCATTAGCTTGGTTAAAAGCTACAACTTCAGTTTCCCTAAGTTGTTCATTTAACAGTTCTATCTTTTCTTTATAGCTGTGTTCATTTAATTTTAAAATTCTATTTGCTTCTCTGCACAGTTGCAAGTCCTTTACTAAGTTATCATTGTGATCTAATAACCTAGAAAATTTCAAATCAATGCTTTCCCTAAATTTATTACATTCAACACAAGTATGATTATTAAATAGTTGAGTAGTGGAACTTACCTGAGAGGGTGCAGTTGAATCAACCATCAAAGGAGTGTCTGACTTTTCAGCATCTGGTGATTTTGAACTTGTCCCTTCTTCAGGCAGGTGATCAACCACAGTTGCAGATTCTTCAATACTTGACATCACGAGTTCCACTACAATATTACCTTCGCTTGCTGAGTCGTCATCTAAATCCTTAACACTAGCGATGTTGGATTCTCCCGGAGACACAAACCGAAAGCTCCAATCTTGTCCTTCGTCATCGTGAGCAGTCAAGGCTTTAGGATCCTTGCTTGATGAAGTAGGACTTCTCGTGGGTTTATCCTGATGATTGAAGGATAAAAATGGATTCCCATTTCCTGTCTTCTTGGGCTTCACACACTCACGTTTGAAGTGCCCCTTCTCCCCACAGTTGAAGCAGGTAACTTTGGTCTTGTCAAAACCAAAAGTTGTGTCCTTAGTGACAATCAAGTTCTGTCCGGTCTTCTTGAAAAACTTCTTAGCTCTCCGGACAGCACTTGCTAAGGCCCACATGATGTCCATTCTCTCCAGCTCTGTCTCGTCTATCTGCTCGTAGTCCTCATCTGCCAGATGGCAGTTTCCAATCTTCCTAGCAACTAGTCCGTCATAGGAGTGAACGACTGCTGCTAAAAGATCCATATGCTCCTTAGCTACCTCTGCTGTCACATTCCCAAGATTCTCGGTCTTCAGTTTTGTAGCAATCGCTTCAGGTGCTATGTATTGGGTGCAAGAGGACCTTGACGTGTCAGATCCTGAAGTGGTAGCTTGAGATGGACCAGCTGAACTCGACACAAATGCCGTTTGAAGTGGCGTCCAGACGTTTTGGCTTGTGGAGTTGAGTTGTACAGTGCCAGATTCTTATCATATGAAGACTTTTGGGCGTTGTACTACATCCTCAACTCTTCCTCTTTCAGCTTCAGAATGAAATCATTGATATCTAACTTCGCCAGCATATCATTCTATCTGAGATTGGAGACAAAGGAAACTCACTTATCTGGTAACCCATCTGCAAAGTTCGACACTTTGTCTTCCATAGACGGTGTTACTCCATGAGTATGCAGCTCACTCATCAAGTAGTAGAACTGATCGATGACATCATCCAAGCTCTCCTTACCCATTGACGAGAAGTTGTCGAACTCCTTTTTCAATGCTTTTGCCTTTACAGCTTTTAATGACATATTCCCGTTATACCGTTTTTCCAGTGCATCCCACAACTTCTTTGCTTGCTTGTTCTCAGAAAATTGATGGAAGATGTCCTTAGGAATTGACTGAGTTATCAATGCATATACTTTCTTCTCAGCATTGTATTTCACCTTTTGTCCCTCGATCATTCCGCCTAAGGTAAGTTTGACTCCATTTGCACCTACTGGCATGTTGTACCCTGTCTTTATAGACTCCCACAGATTTGGATCTACTCCATTTAAGTAGATCTAGAATCTTTGCTTCCATTGTGGATAATAATCCAACGTTATTAGCTTAGGGGGTTTATTGTGATTACCCACTTTATTTTCTAGAAGCAATAGATTCTGGATCCTTGAATCCCTTCCTGTGGTGAACGCTGAATATTGATCCTCCATTACTATCAACTTTGAACTTTAGAACAAACTGGTGTACTTGTGCGACTGAAGGAGTGCGAATGGGCACTTCGTGCGATTGAACAATGTGGTTGGCTCAGACGTGCGAATGAGCAAATGCAGATGGCTCAATCGTGCAAATGGGAATATGTGGATGAACACTGCGAATGGGCAGTTCAATCGTACGAAAGGATGAACGACTGAGTCCAATCATGCGTATAAGGGATGCAGATGGATTCAGTCGTGTGATTGAGTTAATCGTGCGACTGAGGCTGCTGAATTTTGAGAATTCGAAGGTTTAAGGTATTTTGACGCAAAAACTCGAATTTCTCACAAACCCTAATTGCCGTATGCCGGAAAACGTTAACTTTTTGACCTGGAGACGTCCAAAACACTCTTTGACACAAAAGGATTGTGTTTTTGAGTGAAAACACGATTTTTATATCAAAATCGATCGAATCACACGTAAATCAAGAACCTGGCTCTAATACCACTTGTTAGGGACCGTGTACGGACGGAGTACTAACTAATTTACGTGTATACCAACTCAAATAGTGCGGAATCCTGTTTGATTGGCGATCCAATCAGTGAGAACGTTAACCCGATCGATATAAGAATAAACTAAACATTAAGAACGAATAGTAATCGATCAAGAATGATCTATGAACTTGGACTGGCTTTCTTGGACGTTCTGGACAACTAGGGTACGAGTAGGAGTCGAAATATTGAAAGTGTTCCGTTTTTCCACGAATTAAGTGGTATTTATAGGTTAGGGTTAGTCAATCGTACGACTGGACCATTAGCATGGTTCAGTCGTGCAACTAAAGCATGCGACTGAGTCAATCACACGACTGAAGGTTCAGTCGTGCGACTGAGTCATCAGTATGTCTTAGTCATGCGACTGATCCAGTCTCATGGTTCAGTCGTGCGACTGGTCCATTAGCATGAAGTATTTATGCGTATGAACCATTAGCATGGTCCATTCTCATGAAAACTTCATACGACTAAGTTTGAATATGTTTCTCAATCATTACTTGACTAAGATCTATTCAAACCATCTCAAACCTATATAGTTGGTTCAATATGCGTTAATAAATGATAAAAATTAAAACATACACTGAAACATTAAATATTAAGATCAACAACCACATATTATGTTTCATTCAACTCATTCGTTTCATTACATTTAGGACATGACAGACATATTACATTAAGATCGTAAACTAGGTACATATGGATCAACAATTTCTGAAATTGACCAAGTGTAAGAAACATTTACGGATGAACATTTTGTTCTTCCGTAGATATGTTTCTTACAAGTAAATTACATCCGAAGATCTTCTGCGGATGAACAACCAGATCTGAAAAACAAGTTTGCTTCGGAAGAACAAGATTCCTACGGAAGAACAATCAACTACGGAAGACTATTCCTGCGGAGTCCAAACACTTGTATTCAAACAATACAAGTGTTACAAGTCAACAAGTCAACAAGTAAGTTATGTGAATCCCAAGAAATCCGATGATTCCTTTACAGAAACAATTCAAATCCCAAAAGATCCGGTGTTTCCTTAACAGAAACATCATTGTCTATAAATATGGATCCTAGGTTTCGAATCAAGTACGACTGAGACGGCGGAGATGACAATCATCAAAGCAACAACATCACAAACAAACATCACATCAAATCACACAAACCGAAACCCTAGCAGCCGTCACATCATCAAACACTAAAATCAATATCATTCATTCATTCTTGTAATCTTTAACATGTTTTTAATGAAATACGTTTGAATTGAATATTTTTCTGTTCATTAATTGTGTTTCATTCGTTGTGTTCTTTTCATTCTTTAATCATTATTGATATTGAAATTTAATACAAACAATTAAACCAAGTTAACGTTGATTCCGCAAGCATTGACTTGACTTCAATCAACACTAATAATTCCTGATTGCGATCCTTGGATTCATAAAATTAATATAAAAAATAATGACAAAGAATGATAGCACATATCATTGCAATACAGTAAAAACAAAGTTGTCAAACATTAAAAATTGACTCAAATACTCGATGCTTAAAAAGAAAAACCATTCTCTATTTTTCATTTTATAAATGAGTCCATCCCTTCAACTCTCTTTACTCTCAAAACAACCTCTACAACTCCGACAAGATGTGCAAGACCGTTTAAGGGATGGTCACTTATAACACAATAACACAATGTGGAGAGTGAGTTAGAACACTTAACAGATCAAATGGGAAACTAGAAACCAGTCGCACTTTTGATACTAAGAAACACAAGTAATAAAGAGACAGAACAATAACAGGAACAATAACACAAGTGTTTGGTTTTCAAGAATGTTGTATATTGCTCTCTAGTTCCTTACAAGTGTTACAAAGCATAAAGAAAAATACAAGGACCAGAGATACTTTATACTACATCCTACAGCCGGCCATACTTTGAAGGCCAGCTGGATACATGATCTAGACAACAATAAAATTAATGTAGAGTCAAAAGACAGATTGCCTTTTGACTAGTGACTATGACATGTCATAGCTCACATTCTAATATTTTACAAAAAGGATAAAAGTACATAAAGTAGAAAAAAACAGATTCAAGACCTCAATGTACAGTTACCAAAAGCATGGATCTTTCACTAACTTGTGAAAGTTGGTGAGTCACTAGAGTTGTAGCGGAAAGGTGGTACAACTTTATGGTAAAGGTACATCAGATAAAACATGTACTCAAAAGTCTTCAAAAGAAATTTGTCTTCAAGTGTTAGCTTTGGAAGACTTTATCTTTGAAGCTTTGGAAGACTTCATGTTTGGCTTCAGAAGATGTTGGTCTTGGCTTCGAAAGTTTTCACACTTAGAATATTTTCTAATGTAGAGTGTGAAACTTCCGAAGCATTCTACTTCAGCACTTAATGCATGCATGCAGGACAGACTGTTTGAATGTTTTCGATTGCATTAACCTTATATGAATCCTTACAAGATGCAACTTGCTTCAGTGCTGATGACAATGAGAAGCAAAACCTCCTGAGCACGCCCTTTCTCGAACAACAACAAACAAAAGTTACTGAAAGGCTAAAGCTACACTACAAATCTAACGGATGAAGTCGATTTTGCTTATGGCTTTTCTTTATCACTTGAACCGATCCAAACACCGACCGTTTCCCGTTCGATCGTACACTTGCTTCCGACCGACCGAGTATTTCAAGTTTCAACACTAGAAAAATCACATACAACCGGATCGGTCACCTTGCTGAACCCCGGTCGGACCGACCAAGTATTTCAAGTTTCAACACTACACTTTGAATCAACCCACAACCTATTCTATACTACATTGTAAAAAAATTGTTTGAATGACACATTTCGCTCTCTACTCTCTAATGCATTCTCATCATTATTTTCCTACATTTTTCTTATTAAATGAAAAAACACGTGACACTTTCTAATAATCTATCATCCATATAAAAAATACCAATAATTTTTAGCTTAACTAGTTAAGATGAGGTACTCATAATATATAAATAAAAGAAAGGGTATGAGTTAAAGTCTCACTCTAAGCAAAAAATACTGCCAGATGTTTTTTTAGCAATGAGTTTCCTTTGATAGAGTTATGGGTGTGGTCACGGTTAGAAAACTAATAAATGAATCCGATTAAGATAAGAGATGTTGTTCCTTCGTGTTACTTATTGTAAGTTGTAACCGTGTGAGAGTATAATAAGTAATAACCCCCCACTTCCCTGAATTTCAAGTTTCAACCAGAATAAACCGTCTGCAATTGATACACAATCCCCCCCTCCATTCTTTACGTACAATCACACACACACACAGACACAGAACACATCTGACATCTCTTGATCGACACTGCTTGATTGAACGCTGCGATCGGGAAATCTTGTCGACTCTTCCAACAAGAACGTGTCTATGGCAGCCTATGCCGGCGACAACATTGCAAATTGATCATACAGATTGAGTTTTCATGGGAGTTTGGAGTAGCTTCACAACAGCCATTAAAACTATTTGCACTTGTGCTAAAGGTATCACTATCACTGCTCTCTCTCCCTCCCTTAATATCATCGACCTCACTATACCCTACATCAATCTCTCTCTCTCTCTCTCTCTCTTTTTCCACATCTTGATTTTTGATGTTACTTATCAGTAAATACTCCTTGCCTTCTCTAAAGAAACTATATGATCAGACAGTTTATTGTTGGTCATCCCAGGGGATCATCACGAGGGACTTGGCACAATGTCATCTACTGGTGTGCGATTGTTGATTAAAGATCACCATGTAACTTCCTCTGTTTTTCTTCATCTCTTTTTCTTCAGCTTTCCAGTACAGAACATACATTAATTGGTTATTTACTTTTCTCTTTCTTAATACCCCTGAATTTCATATGATTGTAGACTCATGAACAGGATGCTCTTTATTTATCATTATCTGTGTGTAGGTGGTGATTGATAATGGCATACTGCAAGTGGCATTATCTAAGCCGGGGGGGCTTGTCACTGGGGTTCAATACAATGGCCTTGACAATGTTCTTGAGGTTCTTAATCACGAAGGTAATAGAGGGTAAGTTGCAATTTTAAACACATATTATATTTTATATCATAAATCATAATTATGCTGCCAATATTGTATTAAATCATGCAGGTACTGGGATGTTGTGTGAGTGCTCTAGATGAGTCAGGGAGAAAAGGAGTGTTTGAAGTGTATGTTCTCAAACTCATGATATACACGGATAGCAGGCAAAAACAATAAAGATGAAAGAGTTGAGCTGTCCTGTTTGAAGCTAGATTATAAGTAGAGGTGAAAAAATGGTTGGGTTGGATAATAGGACGAAATCAGTAATATATTAAACTGGTTTGAATGGGTTGGGTCTTCTGTAAGCACCTTTTGTGCAAATTGTTACTTTTTATAGATATTATTTGAGTAGTTATCCAGTTTCTTGAATGAAATGATTCAAGGCAGAAAATCTTCATTTGCTGTGACTTTCTACCCATTTGACCAATCCTTATGGGCCATTCTTATTTGTTTTACCTGTTAGAGATTGAACATAATCTGAATTAGCCCACTGATAAATAAATGGGTTGAAATTCCCACCTGTTATTTTTTCACAGGATCAATGCAACTAGCTTTAAGGTTATAGTGGAAACAGAAGAACAAGTAGAAGTGTCTTTTTCAAGACCATGGGATCCTTCCCTTATGGGAAAACTTGCTCCTATAAACATAGACAAAAGGTTATCATTTTTCCCTATGATGTTATGTTCATAATTCTGTTTGTACAAATGTACTAGTATATATCTATATTTCCTATGATTCTCTCAGGTTCGTTTTGCTTCGTGGTTCTTCTGGATTCTATACTTATGCCATTTATGAACACTTGGGTTCTGAAGAATGGCAAGCTTTCAGTCTTGGTGAAACGCGAATTGCATTCAAACTCAGAAAGATAGGTAAACCAAGTGTTATTAGACATGTATTAGCAGATCAGTTTCAATTTACCATGAGCTTAATGAGTTGTACCTTTGGAAAGGTTTCATTACATGGCAGTGGCAGATGATAGAAGAAGATACATGCCCCTGCCAGAAGACCGATTAGCAGGAAGAGCAGAACCCCTTGCGTTCAGGAAGCCGTTTCACTAGTTAACCCAGTTGTGCCTGAGTTCAAAGGAGAGGTAAGCTATTTATAGTCAATTTGACAATAACTTTTTTTTGCTTTCATTATCTCGACCTAATATGGTTATTAGTATAGTCCGCATGTGGGTGTACTCTGTCCTCTAAATTTCCAAGTTCTTTTCTATTTCTCATTTTTTGAACCAAGCTAAGCTCACCTGCCCCAATGATTTTGTTGTCTTTTTCGTGTGAACTTGGTTAGTTTGTTTTACATTTTAATGATAAGTACTCAGATAGGTAAAATTAAAAGATTTAGCTTAAAAAGGATTGAGCCAAACAGTTTAAAAGTATTTGAAATCATTCTACAACCACCTAAATGTGCATTATAAAAAGAGACTTGATCATTTGTTTGATGGTAGTTTTGTATCTGTATTTTATATATTTAATTATCTAAGCAATTCAATGATAATTGTATAAAGATGTGTTGAAGAGTCAACCCAATCAAACCCCGCTTGTTTTGCGCAGACTAGCAAGTAGTTGGTAAATGTACTGTTATGTGTCTTGATTGTTCCTAGGTTTCATGCTTGTGTAGGTGGACGACAAGTATCAGTATACTTGTGAGAACAAAGATCTCATGGTACACGGGTGGATATCACATGACCCTCCAGTTGGATTCTGGCAAATTACTCCCAGCAATGAGTTCCGGAGTGGTGGGCCTCTCAAGCAGAATCTCTGTTCGCATGTGGGTCCCACCTGCTTAGCTGTAAGTAAATTTTACCATGTTCCCAATGATCACACTCATAGTAAAGGACCATTTTATGTGCATTCAAGTTTTTGTGGCTTGTGGTATTAATTATACAATGATAGGTTTTTGTTGGTGCTCATTATGCTGGGGATGATCAAGTTCCAAAGTTTGGGCAGGGCGAGCCATGGAAAAAAGTGTTTGGGCCGGTTTTTATCTATCTTAATTCAACTACGCGTGGTCAAGATCCTCTTACACTTTGGGATGATGCCAAAAGACAGGTGAGTGACGAGGTAGAAATATGTTCTAATGTTTACATGATGCAAATAAGTATTGATTTAAATCAATCCCAATTGTACCAGATGATGGTTGAGGTTAACAGTTGGCCTTATAGCTTTCCAGCATCTGAGGATTTTCCAAAATCACATCAACGAGAAATGTTAGTGGTAGATTACTTGTTCGGGACAGGTAAATCGAATTTTAGACTGATGACTTGATTTCTTTAATTGTTTATTTTACCTGTCAGAATTACAATTTAAACAACATAAAAATTGTATTTTTTTTTTCAGATACATTAACGATGATGACATACCAGGGAATGGTGCATATGTAGGGTTAGCTCCACCAGGAGATGCTGGATCATGGCAAAGAGAATGCAAGGTGATGCATTGACTAGCCTTAATTTTCTCACACAAGCATATGTTGGTCAATATGATGGACTCTTTGCGTATTAATATTCCACAAAATAATAGCACTTCTATTCAGTGGATCCTACTAGCTATATGCCTGAGGATAGAGCTTCAATAAGCATTTAAACACTTCTCATTGGGTTTCATTAATTAAAGTGTCCCTATGTTTAGTAGTCCATGTTAGTAACATATACAGGTGGCGACCTCAATCCATTTATTTATGGATAAGTTGATCTCTAACAAGTCAACAGTAAAATTATGAGTTGGCTAAAAAGGGAAGACATCAAACTGTCCGAATTGTATTTCTGTAAAGAAATAGATGACAAAGCAGGGGAGAGAGAGCAAAAATATTAAGTTCAATAATTACTAAGTTCATATTGTAGTGACCAAGTCCTTAATCTTGAGCTTTCTTCCCCAGTGTAGTCTTAAGATCTATTATCACCTGGGTCACCTGCAAGAACAATATCACCCTCGTAAATGATCATAATGACAATCTTGCCACCCTCAAAAGCTTGGTAAGCATAGTATGATCCATCTCGACTAGGTTTGTTTGATTACACATGTCAGTTTTCATACCATGCACGGGATGACAGCTCCATAAAGGGTTTTTCTCAACCTGCATGCTTTTCCAGATGGCTAGATGACCCAAGGCCAGGGGGCACATCCATACACATCTTCTTTAAGCTCCCAGTTTTAAAAAAACATTTTCAACTTGAATTTCTCAGGTGGTAGATGACTCGCGGCCTTCCATGATTGATGTAGTTTGTGCAAGTGCTTAGGAACTTGAATTTTTGCCAAATAGATAGCAAATGCCCTGTACTTTGGTGACAACTTATCATACAAAATAAATTTTCCAGTGGGGCAAGCCCTCTTTCCTTTGCGTAGTGCAATGGGAATTTTGAAGGAGAGTAGGAGACATGTTCCTGCATTGCCTATTCCTGTTTGAGCCCAGGTAAGTTTCCTAGGATGTTCTTGACCAGGTTCAACTCTAGTCAATTGATGTGATTTTTGTCTTTTTTAGCATATACAGTAGGTTGTGAGGGATCTGGAGTGGTGTTATCAGAGTTGGAACTTAGAACCATGGTCATTTTTTAACATGGTGCACTAACAGTTGGAGTTGTGAGCCTTGGTGATGGCTCGGAAGAAGAAATTACAGGTTGGCAGATTTGGATTAAAAAAGTGGGTTTTTTTTTGGATTTAAAGAGTTGGTCGGATTTAGAAAGCAATATTCCTTGTGATATTGTTCTCCATGAATGTCGGTGTGTTGACAGAAAGATTTATCCTAAAAATATGCAACATTCATGGAATGATAAACTTTATTGGTGGCTGGAGATTAACATTTTTAACCACATTGAGTTGCAGAATACCCTAGAAAAATATACTTAATGGACAGATGATCAAGTTTGTTGAGATTTGGCTCTTTGTTGTGAACAGATGTGGTGCAACTGAATATTTTGAGTGGTAGCTTAGAATCTGGATATACGGATATACATTGTGAGGATTTGGCTGGGATGTTCAGAATTTGAGGATACGTAACTCTTAAGGGTGATCTGATTGTAAGGTAGGCTACGGTCATTGTGGTTTCTCCCGAAAAGTGGTTTGGGACCAAGTTTGCTAAGAGAAGAGACGGGGTCAAGAATTGAAGAATTGGCTGGGAGATATGAGATTGGCTGTCATCAGAAGTTGAGGATCATAGCCTGAGGGAATATATTCACGGTTGAGAATTGAAAGTTTATTGGGATCTGAAAAATAAGGTTTCTGTGCTGTGGAACTGTGGAAGTAAATCTAGATCAGATCTTATGCTCTAATACCATCAGAAAGTATTACTAATAGCTGGGGAGGGGGGGGGGGGGGGGGGGAGAGAGAGAGCAAAAAACCGTAGTCCATAATCACAGTACTTATATTTACATTCAGTGAGTTCTCTATATAGAACTCTAGACTAAACAGAAAAATTAAAAATAAGAAGTTCTATTGCTTCTACCTAAAAATGTGCAGGAAATACATCAGACAATTCGCATGGGTGCATGGCTCATTCTTTATTGCAACTTACCCTGAAAACTTAGGAACTGCCATTTGACAAATTTCAAGATTACTGAATAAACCCTTTAAAATTAATAATATTATGAATGAATTTTAAAGTTTTTGTACCTGTTGTTTATAAAAATAAAAATAAAAAAAAACTTTTGGACAAGAAGTGTTTCTGTTCGATAACCTAAAATCACCCTTTAAAATTTAACCCTTATTTTAATTTCATTATTTATATGGATTTCATTACAAACATTAACAATTATTTTCATTGGTTATAGCATTAGTTCCAAGTGTCCCAGTAAAATAGTTCGTTTTGCAAAATAAAAACTCTGTATGTAGTTGAATGGTTTATGTAAAGCAGGACTACCAATTTTGGAGTGAAGCAGATTGCACAGGAAATTTCTCCATTAACATATCAGATGTGGAGAATATAATTTGTATGCATGGGTCCCTGGATTTCTTGGAGACTACAGATATCATCATCCCATTACCATCACCCCAGGTTTAGGTTTCAATCCGAAAACAAAATTTAAAAAGTTTTTTTACCCTCATCTTTATGCGAGTGGCAGCTAACTTGTATTTCAACTCATAGGCTGTGATATCGATGTGGGGAATCTTGTCTATGAGCCTCATAGAGACGGTCCTACTTTGTGGGAAATAGGGATCCCAGATCGATCTGCTGCAGAGTTCCATGTCCCAGACCCTAACCCCAAATATGTGAACCAACTTTTTGTCAATAATCCCAAGAGGTATGGTTTTGTTTACAAGTCATCTAGATTCATAGTAGGGGTATCATGTAGCAGAAGATGCTCCAAACTCTATGGAGACACTGAAAGGTAAAGGTTCGGGCTGGTTGGGTAATGAGTCAAAACAGGTTCAGACAAACTGGTCATTAATGGTACAGGTTGAAGCGTGTAGGTTTGGGTTGTGTTGACTCGAAGCATTATTTGTTCACAATTTATAGTTTGTTGGTTTGTTCTTAAACAATTATTGTATCAAATATGGTTCAAAAACTATATAAGCAGTAATATATATACTTTTGTTTTGAATAAAGTAGTTTACTAGGTCTATGGATTGTAATTTGTATATGCATTTCATTTTATATAACGTTAGGGACAAAATGAAAACGAATTAAACCTTCCTAAGTAATTGGGTTTAAATTGCCATCTATAATATGTGGTAACCATTGGGTATTCCAAGACATATTCTTGGGTTCATATCTTGAGAGTGCCTCTCCAAATATACTACGTTAGGAGCTAGCATGAAAACGTTTTCCTAATGACTTTTGTATAGTATATCCATGTTTGTTTTCTTAAGAACGAAGCTAGCTCTTGCAAGAGCACTAAACTAGTTCTCTAATGTTTTATATTTTTGTTTCTTTCTATCAGCAACTTTAGGCAGTATGGCTTATGGGAAAGATATGGTGAGTTGTACCCTTATGATGATTTGGTGTTCACAGTTGGACAGAGTGATTATCGCAAAGATTGGTTCTATGCTCAAGTTCCAAGGTACAACTTTAACTACATTGGTTTATGGTAGAGGTGACTAGTAGGGAGGATTGGGTCTGGATTTAAACCAATTTTCTTTTAGTATGGAGCAATGTTGGCTGGGTCGGTTAACCCTGTGGGTACTTTTTGGTCTGTTCTTTTAAAAGAATATATGACTAATTAATGTGTTAATAATGATTACATAAACAATATTATTCCAATAATAATCTAAATCTCTTAAGCAAATAATTACAAGGTGGTATGCAACTAAAATAGAGTTTGAATGACTTTCAACTAGGTTTGACCCTCTTGTCGCTTTCTCCTTTTGCCTTACTATTATTATTGACTTGTTAACCCATTCATAAGTACATGGCTCAGAAATGGCTACCTCTTGTGTATGTATAGGTAGAGACTGGCCTTGTTCATTAAACACTACAAAATACAAATAATATCTTGAATAATGACCATCCAATGGGTGCATTTTTTATTTTGTTCGGTGCAACCCACCAATGTTAATGCACCTTTCCTTGAATATTGACTTAGCTATTTTTTATCAGATGTTGGCAAAGTTCCAATCATATACGAAGCTCATTAGTAACTACTACATAATATTGATAGCTCTTTCTTTCCAAAATTCGTTTTGTTTTCATGTTGAAGGGCATTTAAATGTTTAAGTAGTTGTAGAACATTTGAAGGAAAACTTGGATAAAAATGTTGCTTTATTTTCCAACCAACAGAGCATTTCATTTGGTAATTAGTTACCTTCTTGCATTGCAGGAGAAAAGAAGACAATTCATATGAGGGAACCACATGGCAAATAAAGTTTAGACTTGAGAATGTACAACGTGCTGCTAGTTATAAGTTACGAATGGCACTCGCTGGTGCCACTCTTGCAGAAGTACAGGTATCAATCTATAGAATTAACTAAAAATAAATTGGTCAAACGGTTTGACCAGGTCAAGCAACTTCTGAATGCCTAAAACCTTCTAACTCAAAATAAAAAACTGAGTTTTGATTATTATTATTTTGATATTCTTTCTTAATCATATGTAGCAGATTAATTTCTAATAAAATTCCTGAAAATAAATAAGAAAGTGTTTGCGGGCAGGGCCGGCTGGCTGTTTTGGCATGTAACAAGAATGACATTTTGACCCATCACCCAAAACGCCCTTTTTTCAACCCTTAACTAGAATCTTACAACGTACTCAGTCCTTGGACCTCGTGATATATCCTAATCCTGAAAGAATGTATTGACTATCTACCAAATATTTTAGGATGAATTTATTTGCAAAAATGTCCATTGATAAATATGTAATTATTAACCAAACATGTTGTTTCTCATATAATACTAACAAATATTATCTTTTTGCTGTTTGCTTATAGGTTCGAGTAATGATCCAAGCAAACCTCGGCCGCTATTTACA
Organism: Flaveria trinervia; assembly: GCA_025506515.1. Taxonomy (NCBI): domain Eukaryota; kingdom Viridiplantae; phylum Streptophyta; class Magnoliopsida; order Asterales; family Asteraceae; genus Flaveria; species Flaveria trinervia. The sequence continues at coordinate 44,165,574 of CM046452.1, read as the reverse complement.
ACAGGTTGATCGGACGGGACAATGCGATTGCAAGACATGGATTCACGTTTTATTGGCTATACAACATAGACATTTCTGGTTCGTTACTTGTGGAAGGAGAAAACATTATTTATCTAAAACAACCAAGAACCAAAGCCCATTTCAAGGTATTATGTATGATTACATACGCTTAGAAGCTCCCATTCAGAATTAAAGGGAGCTCTTTTAATTTTAAATAAATGCTTTCCCCTATTGAGTGAATTAATAATCATCTGTTTCTTTTCTTTTGTTTTTTTTCTCTCGAGTTTCATGAATAACCCTTTGAATCATGTGTTCTTCACTTTCAAGTTAAGATTGTTTTGGTGGTACTTCAAAATACTAAATCGGTGCGACACGTTCAAGAATGAGTGTATGATCTTTGTAAGATTCAACTAGTATTTGCAGGCATGGTCGTAAAAACCGTTTGGCGCTAATCAGGCGGTGAGGTATCGACTAGGATTAATCATGATTAGTAGAGATTAACTGGGATAAATAGATAACTGACATTAATACCATTGAAACTTTCTTTGTAATTTTTTAAATTTATATATATACATATATACATATATACATATATACATATATATATATATATATACATATATACATATATATATATGTATATGTATATATGTATATATGTATATATGTGTGTATATATATATATGTGTGTTATACACACTATTTTTTACAATTTTAAATATAATCTTTCAATTTAGGTCTTTTTTTTTACCGAATTTGATTTATTTTTTGACCAATTTTCTTCAATATTTGGCCAATTTTGACCTTTTACTGATTAATGGGGCGATTAGTTGAAATCTAATCGGTGGGTGTTGCACCCCTTGGACCCCATTACTAGAAGCACGGCCCCTAACCTCTATCTTCACTTATTATATCAAGGCTATCAAGTAACGGAAATTAAAATTGTCTTGATCTAGTGTGTTGCGGTTTTAATAACTTGTATATGTATTTTGTGATTTCTCATTTGATCTTAAATGAATCTTTATTACCTAGAGTGGTATTATGATTTCTTATTTGGACTTAATTGAATCTCCTATTACCTAGAATGGTCTAATGAAACTATCATCACCAACATACCTAGTTACCTCCCTTGTTTTAGTGTAATCCTTTATTCACTTAAATAGTCATTCATATAAAAACAAACTTGCATATATGAAAATGTGATGATGATTGAATTTTCATCTTGTTATGTTACATATTATATTCTGAATACTCAAATATTAGAATGTGATTTAGGATTAAACCCTTGCTATCTATTTGAATACACGAAGGTAATATACACATAAGTGTAACATCCCACTATATTACATTACCCTTGTATCCTTATCCTTCAATGTGTTCAGTCAAGTCGAAGCTCCCTCGAAGCAGCTAAACTTCATATCCATGTATGTACTTCTTTTATAGCTACACCCGCATAAGTAAATTTATCCAAAAGGTATTCAACTTCAACCTTCTTGACTTGCAGGTCTAAATGCACCTTGAGATGATGTTACCCATATGTTGCAATCTTTATATGTTAAGCCTTCCATATTGAATGCAACACTGTAAGGCCCCGTTCCCGGGACGCTTACAGCTGGGTTCTCATCACACATAAAACATATAATTACATTTGTATTTAATAAATCGCAGCGGAAAACTAAAACAACTTTCATTTCCATGTAAATGCTTTTGCAAACTAATACAACATTCATTACAAAAATAGTTTGTTCGCATTACAATGCAAAAACATTAATCAAAAGAATGCCATCCTAAAAGAGCTGAGTAGTCGCCCGTGCCATCCTCAGCAATCATTACCTGCCAACTGGAACACATCAAAGTCAGCGTTGCTGAGTGAGTTCTAGTTTTATAAATAAAACATACTTTACTTTCATATAAAACCGTTCGTTACTTTTACATGATCACACATCGTACGTACACTAGATAATATCATTATTATCTTCTTCATTCGTTAATTCGTTCTTTCATTACCTTACTTGCGCATCGGACATCATCCATACCAATACCATGTGCTACACCCCGGTTAGTCGTAGCTACCGGGCCGAAGTCACAAATGAACAGCTAAACGTATGCCACGGTACTAGGAGTAACCATCAGTCTTAGCTACTGGGCCGAAGTCAACAAATGAACAGCTAAACGTATGCCACAGTACTAGGGGTGAGCGGTAGAGGTTCTACATTCAGGGCCAATCACAAAGAAGGACCCGTTATCCGATGTGTGCAAGACGTTTCATTCGTTCATTAATGCATGCATTCATTCATCATGTTCCTCTTTCTTTATCTTTCACTTTACGTTACATAATACTTCGTTCATTCATCATAATAGATAGAGCCATAGGAAAGATATTAAACATCATATTAAGGAACATTAACATGCATCAACATCACTTCATATAGGGCAACATCATACATACATAACATTCAACATCATCACCCTCATCATGCCCAACATGCTTTCTAAGACCTCGATCATCATCTTGAAAACTCTTATGGGAACCTTTACATCAAAACTTACATCTGCACCTTCCCCCGAAAGTCAGAAGTCATTCTACACCTTCCTCGGGTTCAACAGCCCTATTCGGGCGTATGGACACCCTTCAGTCGCATTGCCTCCATGCGACTGAACATCATGCGAATGAACTAATACGGATGAACACCTATGCGAATGAACATCCAGTCGTGCGAATGAACAATGCGGATGAGCACCTATGCGACTGGACCTTCAGTCGTGCGAATGGACCTTCAGTCGCATGATCCCATGCGACTGGCCCTCAATCGTGCGAATGAACCCCAATCGTGCGAATGGACCCCAATCGCACCCTAATCGGCCGTATGGCCTCCAGTCGGTCGCCTAGCCCTAACTGATGCAGAATGCAGTTCAACCCGACTGCAGCCGAGGGTTTTCGGCCTCCAAACTCATCTAAACCCATTTTAAGCCTAAATCAACCATCCTAACCTTCGGGATGCATACCATAACATTATACAAGCACACCCACGCAAGAAATCAAGCCCCAAACGGGTCCTACACATACATACACGCATACATACGGGTTTTCACCCAAAAACGCGAAAAAGGGTTTTCAGATGTGTTCCAGCCCCAAAATCATTCAAAACATGTAAAAGAGGGGTCCTAGAACTCACCTAAACGAGCACAACGACAAGAGCTTCGATTTGGCTTGCTTCACGACGATTTTGGCGACCCGAACCGACCTGAACCGGCACTTTTCCTCTTTTTCTCTTCTTTCTCTATTCTTCTCTTTATGAAACTGAAATGTGGGTGTGGGGAGAGTGGGCTGCCCTCTCCCTACATATATCACCACATTTTCCCAACTTTTCTTCGTTGGCGAGTTTGGTCCCTCGACTTTTGGACTTTATTTTCTTTTCTTTCGCCACCGGCTTCAAAATAATAAATATCCGGGTGTTACAAACACCTTATGTTGTATTAGATGACACTCAATCTAACTTGTACACAAGATCTATATCTAACCTTTTAGTTAGTTGGTCGGCTAAATCATCGTGTATACAAACATATACTATAGAATCCAACCATGGATGATAATTCTCTAATCATGTTATGTCTAACACCTTAAGTTTCTAGACTTTTTGTGTTAGTTAATGTAGCAATATATCACACCTCATAATATCAGTTTAAGCCACAATAAAATCTCATACAACAAATTTTTGTCATTCAACTTCTTTACTAGTTGTAGTTAAAGCCATAAACATAAATTTTATCGTTGAGTTTGTAATGCAAGTTTGCTTCTTTAAAGCTTATTAGCAATATATCTAACCTTTTAGTTAGTTGGTTGGCTAAATTATCTTCTATGTTATGTTATCTAACTTGCATCAGAATAACATTCCAATATCAAATGAAATCCAATGTAGATCAAACCATAAACTATGGTTTTCCTTAAATACTCTACTTATAGCCTACCAAAGATGTGTATTGGAATTGATAATATACCTACTTAGCTTTCTAGTAGCAAAGGTTACATCTTTCCTTGTACTTATCATGGCATACATCAAATAGCCAACAACCCTTAGGTAGTCGAGCTGAGGCACAATTCACCTTTATCTAGTAAAAACTTCACATTTGGGCATTTAAGGTCCGTTTGGTTCACAAAATATGATGGAAAGGGAATTGGAATTATATCTATCAAAAATCATGTTTGGTTTGAACACATGGAATTAGAAATGGATTTTTTTCCACCAATCAAGGGATTTTAACATTCCTTCTTACCTCTAATGGAATTCAAAACTTTGCAATGGAATGTTTAAAGATTACCCATATACCCCTATTTTCTTCCTTCCATGTTGCTAAATCATCCATCAAGAAATTTTTTCTCTTTGGATTTGTACAATTCACCAAAAAAATTAAAGATTTATTCTTAAAGAAATGATTGTTCGTAATCCATCACTCATTTAAACCCAGGACACAACTTGTGAAATTGTTCAGATCGATCATTGGTAAAATGACAACCATATTTCGAACAAAAAAGTTGCTCTTGAAGCAATAATTGTTGGAACCAAACCAAAATTAAAATTCACCATAATTGACAGGATCCGTTGAAGAATCAAACAAAATCAAAAACCAAAACTCACCAAAAATTCAAGAAAAAATAAGAACAAGAATAGAAAATCGAAATTGAACACCCTATTCATGTCGAACATTCAAAATTTGCCTTCTAGAACTAGAAATAATTGAAGGAGGTGATGAATAGCGAAGATGGAGGAGTCGACGAACAACCAAGAATGCAAACATGTGGAGATGGAGTCTTGATGGAGTCCGAAATTTGTGTATGATTGAATATAAAAGATGAGAGGGCAAGTTTGTTATTTTTTGTTTTCAACATTCCAATTCTTTACCAACCAAACATCCAATTAACTTTAAAGGAATCATTTCCTATCCATTTCCAATTGCAATTCAAATTCCTTTGAAAAATATTCTTTAAACCAAATGCCCCCTTAAAGTGCTAACAAGAGAATGATTCTCAAAAATAAGTTTCTTCAAGACTTTATTAATATTAATATGACTATAAGGTGGTTAAACCCTTATTTCCCAATCTTAATTATCACGTTAGCCTCCTTTAAATTCTTCATTAAGAAGTTAGATGACAAGAAATCTTTTTGTGTTATCAGAGTGATCTTGAATAGTGTAAAAATCAACATGTTATCCACATATATACTAACTATAACTTTTATACTAGAGTTATCAAATTTTCTATATACACATCTATCAACTTGATTTAGCTTATATCTATTTGATAACCATGGCATCAAACTTTTGTCCCTTGTTTTGAAACTTATTAGGGTCATACAACAATTGTTCAACTCACACACCCTATTCTTATTTCCTAACATAACAAACCCTTTAGGTTGTTTCATTTGCATCTCCTCATATAACTCACCATTTAAGAATGTAGTATTTTCTCCATTTTATGTATGATAGGGTTGTTTATATCTGCAGGAGCTATTACAACCTTATTGTGTATATTCTAGTTACAAATGCATGTGTAACAAAGTAGTCAATACCTTCATTTTATATAATTTTTTAGATAACCACTGCTTTAAGCTTGTTTATACTACCATCTATTGTCATCTTATTTTGAAGATGCACTTATGAGTAAAGGTATACATCTAGTAGCAAATGAGTTATTTCCAAGTATTGTTTTGCATAATATAGTCAAACTCATCTTTTTTTCTTTTTTCTAGTAAGCAACATCCTAAGATGCCATAACTTCACTATATGTTCTAGGATCTTCCTCACTATAACGCAAATTGATATTGAGATTGAATATTTCTAGATCATTCATCTAACTAGAGTTTAAATTCAGAACCATAATTCTTAGCTACTCATAATCTACTACTTCTTTTGGTTTAAATGTTGTGAAGGGTATATCAATTACAATATTAGTTGCTTAAGAATTATTCAAGCCTAAACCAATATCATTTAGTCTATGTATAAATGAGTAGCACTCATCAAAGATTGCATCCGTAGACCTAATCACTATGTTAATAGACATCGAGTCATTAGGTTCTATTATACATAACTTATAAGGTCATGGATGCTTATATATCTGAGAAAGATGTGGTTTATACCTTTTCACCTTAGTTCGTCAACTTAAATTTAATAAGCCTTACAGACTATAATCCCTAAACTCTTACATAGCTTAAGTCTGGTTGCTTTCTAAACCAAAGTTTACAAAGGGCGACTTTTTCCTTGGTATGAGCCTATCTGTAAAATAATAGGCTGTTAACATAACCTTAGCGCAAGAAACTAACCATTGTTTAGTACATATTTAAATAAGGGGTAATGGGTTGATATATAATAGCTACTCATGGAAAACTAGGATTATAATATTCACCACTCCTTATTTGTGAAATTTAGTTTTCAACCTTACTTTATATTTTTATAATTCTCTAAGACTTTATATTTTAATTAATCTTACTCCTAAGTTAAATCTTTAACGCCACATGTACTTTTTTAGGTGGCAATAGGATTTGACACATGTTCTTATTACATTAATTGTAGAGATTAATGAAGAGGCTGATGCAACCTAAACATCTTTAGTCTCTCCTGTATGCTGCACAAGTGCATTGAAGTGGAATGCTTCGGAAGTTTCACATGTGCAATAGAAATACTCTAAGTGTGAAATCTTCCGAAGCCAAGACCAACATCTTCCGAAGCCAAAGATGAAGTCTTCCGAAGCCTCAGAGACAAAGTCTTCCGAAGCTTCAAGTTCATGAAGACAGATTTCTTCCGAAGACTTTTAACATATGCTTTATCTGATGTACTGTTCCATAAAGCTGGACATCTTTCTGCTGCTGCAACTCTGCAAGTCACCAACTAACATGGTTTGGTGAAAAGGTCCATGCTTTTGGTAACTGTACATTGAGGTCTTGAGTCTGTATCTTTCTACTTTATGTACTTTATCCTTTTTGTAATAGAAAAGGATGTGAGCTATGGCATGTCATAGTCACAAGTCAAAAGGCAATCTGCCTTTTGACTCTACAATTGATTTTGTTTGTGTCTAGTCAATTGTATCCAGCTGGCTTTCAAAGTATAGCCAGCTGTAGGATGTAGTATAAGTATCTCATGTTCTTGTATCTTTTATTTATGCTTTGTAACACTTGTAATAGAACATAGAGAAAGCAATATACTGCATTCTTGAAAACCATATACTTGTGTTCTTTGTGTTCTGTCTCTTTCATTACTTGTGTTCTTAGTGTCTTATCTTGGTTAATCCAGTTTACTGCTTGATTAAAGTTTGGTTAATCTCCTCTTTGTGTTGTTGTGTTGTAACTCACACCTTCAACGATCCTGCATTTGGTATCAGAGCATTCAGGCTCTTGATATAAGATCTCACCATCTTAAGATCCCTCACACACACAAATACCAAACTTTTCAAATGGCAGCCATTTCCAAAACCGATATGGAAACTGGAACCATGAACAAGTCCCCACTGATCACTCTTGATGAGTTTGACACCTGGTGTTTAAGAATGGAAGGTTTCATCAGGTCTCTCGATTCAAGAATGTGGGAGTCTATTGAGAATGGACCTTTCATACCCAGCACACCTCTGCTACTGGTGCTGGTATGATCCCCAAGGATGTGGCTAACTACTCTGATGAAGATAGGAAGAGAGTAGAGATAGACAGGAAAGCCATGACAGCTCTTCAAACTGCCCTTCCAAACTCTGTATACAGAGGTTTCAAGAAGTGCAAAACAGCTAAACAGTGTGGGATGCACTGAAACTGATGTATGAGGGTTCTTCTGAAGCCAAGGAGAACAAGAAGGATCTCCTGAAGCAGCAGTTTGAAAACTTCACCTTCAAAATAGGTGAGACCATGACTCAGCAATACTTCAGGTATGTTGAGATTGTGGATACCCTAGTGGATGGAGGAGTTGCTCTTGAGAATAGAGACATTGTAAGGAAGTTCATGTCCTCACTTCCTAGGCAATGGACACACTACTGTGTGGTGATCAAGAGAACTGAAAATCTCAAAACTCTCACTGACAGAGTTATATGGGATTCTCAGTGGCTACCAGATGGAATGAACATGCAGGGTTCATCTGGCAACTCCAACAATCAAATGGGTTCAGCCCTACATGTGGTTGAAAGGGATAGCATAGAACCAAAACATCTTATATGCTACCCTGACAACTCACCCAAGGGTCCTTTCATCACCTTCCCAGAGACACCAAGGGAGAACTACACTCAAGGAAGCCCATTCCAAGAGACAAGCTCTTCTCAAGCATTTGTGTCTTCTGATGAAAGCTGTGGCAACTCTCTTTTCACTCTTGAAGACTTGGACTGTATCCATCCAGATGATCTGGAGTACATGGAAATAGTCCAGCAGATGGCTCTTCTCACTCACAGAGCCAAGAAGTTCTACAAGAGGACTGGAAGGAAGTTTCCAAGCAATGCAACCGGTGGAAAGTTTGGACTGGACAAAGGCAAAGTCAAGTGTTACAACTGTAACTTGATGGGCCACTTTGCCAGAGAGTGTAAGGCACCTAGAACCAATGGTGGCCAAACACAATCCAGACCAAACTACACTGACAAAGCTCTCATAATGAGAAGTCAAAGCAGCAAGCTGCTGTTGCTGTTGAAGAAGGAGGCTTTGACTGGAGCTTTCAGGTGGAAGATGCTTCTCCAAACCAAGCACTGATGGCAGATCATGATGAAGCCAAGGTATTGGAACATCTCTGTACTCCTGAATGCATTGCTAAAGTTAATAGGTACAGGTCCTATAACTTGGAATTGAGATCTGATATTGAGTCCTTAAATATTTTAAAATCTGATTTTAGAAAGTCTGAAAATGATTATAAGCTGAAAATAGAGGACTTAGAGAAAACCATTTCAGTTCTAAAACATGAACACACAGATTTTAGAACTCAAATTCAAGATCTCATAACCAAGCTAACTGAGTGCCAGGCTGAGCTTGTGATCAGCAAAGCCAGGGCAGAAAAGAATGTTCTTGAAGAAGAGACCTTCAAGAACATGATATCCTCATCCCTGCACAACAAAGTGTGCTATCAAAACAGACAGGGACTGGGATCAAATGAGATAGCTCCTCCACACACAAACTTGTCTGTAAGACCCCCTAGGTGTGGAACTTGTGAAGATGAGCTTCCTCTCATAGATCCTATGAGTGAGGAGGATGAAGAAGAGATAGTGAAGAATCCCTCTACTAAGAGTGAAGAGGAGGATTCCAAGAAGGGCCACTATCCTTCTGAGGAGAAAGTGAAGACTGTGATGACCAAGTCCATGAGAAAGAACTTGATCAGAAAGAGCAAAAGAAAGGCAAGGAAGGCTCAAGAGATCAAGGCTGCTTTTGACTCTAAGCAAAACAAGTTTTTATTTCTGCAGGGTTTAAAGTGGTAGGGACTGAAGACATCAACCAAAACTCTTCTGCTAAGAGTTCTGGTTCTTGTTCAACTCATCTCAGTAGCAAGAAGAAGACTGATTTGCTGTGTACCACTGCTGCACAGCCTGGACCATCAAACTCCAAGCACAGTCCTCAGCCAAGAGGACTGTCTCAGCATCTGTAAAGATGAAGGTGGAGAAGGGATGTGACCAAAAACAGTCTTATTCTCATGAAAAGGCTCTTGTGAAGAAGAAGATGAATTGTGTTATGTGTGACAGCACTACTCACATTGCAAAGGATTGTCCCTTCAATCCTAAAGGTACTGTCCACATGGCCAAAACAAAGGCTTCAAAGAGTTCCAAGAAGATTCAGGCTTCAGAAGGAAAACCAGTTTCCTTCGGAAGTCTCAAATCTAAAAAGAAGGGAAAGGAAAATACCTTCGGAGAAATATTGGTCTCGGAAGAAAGGAATTCTTCCGAAGCACTGAAATCTGCTGCAGTGTCTGCAGAATCTTCCGAAGTATCAGTCATCAAAACTTCGAAGTTCCACAAGCTTCCGAAGTTTTGAAGGTCAAGTCCAAGACTCCAAAGGTGGTGTGGATGTCTAAGAAAGACCAAGTGACTGAGATTTCTCCATCTACAACAGCTCAAGATCCTCTTAGTACAACCATAGGATCTATCACTGTTGAATTACCTTCTGTAAATAAGCAAGACAAGCAAGGATTGGGTTTCCAGATGTAACTAATCATTCTCTTTTGTACAGGGACAGCTGAAGACAAACAGAATGTTTGGATCATAGACAGTGGCTGCTCCAGGCACATGACTGGTAATAGGTCACTACTCCAGAACTTTGAAAGGATTGATGGAGGACCTGTTGCTTTTGGAGGAGATGAAGGTGGTTACATTTCAGGAAGGGGCAAGGTCACAAATGGTAAGCTCAGCATTGAAAAGGTAAACTTTGTAAAGAGCTTGGATACAATCTTCTGAGTGTATCTCAATTTTGTGATCAGAGTCATAACATGCTCTTACTGAGCATGAGTGCATTGTTCTTAAGCCTGGTGTGGTCATTCCTCATGAGCATATCCTGCTTAGAGCCCCCAGGAAAGGAAACATGTACAAGATGGACTTGCAAGAAACCTCTCCTCGGAGAAGTTTCATGCTTTCTATCTAAAGCCAATAGTGATGAATCTTTCCTATGGCATAAAAGAATGTGCCATGTAAACTTTAAGAACATGAATAAATTGATTAAGCATGATCTGGTAACTGGAATGCCAAAGAAAGAGTTTACAAGTGATGATCACTGTGTTGCATGCCTGAAAGGGAAGCAACATAAGGTATCTCATAAGCCTAAGGAAATGAACTCCATCACTACACCCTACACTTGTTACATATGGATCTCTTTGGCCCCACCAGTGTAATGAGTTTAGGAAGGACCTCATACTGTCTAGTGATCACAGATGATTTTACAAGATTCACTTGGTCTTTTTCCTTAGAACTAAGGATGAGACTCCTGAGATTCTGAAGAATTTCATCTTAAAGATTGAGAATCAGTCTGATCACAAGGTCAAAATCATAAGATGTGATCAAGGAACAGAATTCAAGAATCAAAACCTTGATACATTTTGTGATGATAAGGGTATTGCAAGACAATTTAGTGCTCCAGGACTCCTCAGCAAAATGGTGTTGCTGAGAGGAGAAACAGGACACTGATTGAAGCTGCAAGAACCATGCTGTCTGACTCTAAACTGCCCATCACCTTCTGGGCAGAGGCAGTCAACACTGCCTGCTATGTGCAGAACAGAGTTTTAGTAGTTAAGACTCATGGAAGACTCCTTATGAACTTTGGCACAAGAGAAAACCTTTCATTGGTTTTCTCAGGTCATTTGGATGTCCTTGCACCATCTTGAATACCAAAGATCAAATTGCCAAGTTTGCTGAGAAATCAGATGATGGACACTTATTGGATACTCTTCCCAAGCTAAGGCTTATAGAGTGTACAATCTTAGAACTAGAATAGTTGAGGAGTCAGCCAATGTGACCTTCAATGAACACACACCATGTGTTGCTGGTTCTGGTCCAGATTGGCTATTTGATCTTGATTTAGTTACCAACTGTTTTAATAAATCTTGTGAGAATGTTTCAGGATCTGCAGAAAATTTAAATACAGGTGATCCTGACCCAAGATTTGAGCTAGGAAGACCTTCAAGTCATACATCTTCAGCTCCAGTTGGAACTACTTCTGCAAATGAGGTTTCTATCAGCACAACAATGACAAATTCAGCTGATACATCTGGTATGCCTTTAAATTCCAGCTCAGAGGCTCTACAACCAGATAAGAACACCTCAACTGTGGTGGAAGACAACAATGGTGATGGTGACAGTGACCAAGGATTTCTTGATGCCACTAACCACACCATAGATGAGAACATCAATGATGTCACACACTGCTTGGATCAAGTTTCACTTGAAAATGTGCTGATGTGGTGGGAGAAACATCTATGCCAGATCTAAATTTTTCAAATTAGATCTTTCTCAACAACTTGCTGTGATTCCTCAGCTTAGGATCCACAAGTCTCATCCTACCACAAACATCATTGGAATGTTGTCTCCGGGGTAAAGACAAGAGGACAAACCATGAAGCAAATGTTTGTCTTCACTCTTGTTTTTTATCCCAGATAGAGCCAAAGAAAGTTGAGGAGGCTCTAAAGGATGGAAGTTGGGTTGAAGCTATGCAACAAGAGCTGCTTCAATTCAAAAGACAGAAAGTTTGGAACCTTTGTCCTCTTCCTTCTGGGAAGACTACAATAGGAACCAAATGGGTGTTTAGGAACAAGAAGGATGATAGAGGCATTATCATCAAAACAAAGCTAGACTGGTTGTTCAAGGATACACAAGAAGAAGGGATGACTACACTGATGTCTTTGCTCCAGTGGCAAGATTAGAAGCTGTTAGGATATTCCTGGCATTTGCTGCATCCAAGAACTTCAAGGTCTTTCAACTTGATGTGAAATGTGCCTTCTTATATGGAGTGATAGATGAAGAGGTTTATGTCAAACAGCCACCTGGTTTTGTAGATCCTGATCATCCTGATTATGTCTGCAAGCTTGACAAAGCTCTCTGGGCTGCATCAGGCACCCAGGAAGTGGTATGAGACACTATCTGAGTATCTCTGTAAACATGGATACAGGAGAGGTACTATAGATGGAACTCTCTTCATCAAAGGACAAGGAAAAGACATATTGCTAGTTCAAGTATATGTGGATGACATCATCTTTGGTTCAACTAATCCAAAGCTCTGCAAAGACTTTGAGAAGCTGATGAAAGACAGATTTGAAATGAGTGCCATGGGGGAACTCAATTCTTTCTGGGAATTCAAGTGAAGCAAGTTGAAGATGGCATCTTCATAAGTCAGTCAAAGTATGTTCAAGACATACTCAAAAGGTTCAATATGACTGACTGTAAGATTGCTAAGACACCCATAGCCAGAAATCACTCCCTTGGTCCTGATCTTGAGGGGGAGTGTGTAGATGAACACTTATACAGGGCTATGATTGGGTCTCTTATGTATCTTACTGCTAGTGCCTGATATCATGTTTGCTACATGCATCTGTGCAAGATATCAAGCCAACCCTAAGATGTCTCATCTTATCACTGTCAAAAGGATTCTAAGATACCTAAAAGGTGCATCAACACTTGGTCTATGGTATCCCAAGAATTCTGACTTCAATCTGTATGCTTATACAGATAGTGATTATGGTGGTTGCAATATGACTGCAAAGTCTACATCTGGGGGATGTCAATTTCTTGGTGGAAGGGTTGTCTCATGGCAATGCAAGAAACAATCCTGTGTCTCTGCATCAACTGCTGAAGCTGAATACATTGCTGCCGCTAGCTGCTGTGCTCAGGTGCTTTGGATTCAGAATCAAATGCTAGACTATGGGTTAAATTTCAAGGAGACTCCAATCCACATAGACAACAACAGTGCTATCTCAATTACAGAGAACCCTGTGCAGCACTCAAGGACAAAGCACATCAATATCAGGTATCATCTAATAAGAGATAATTATGAAAAGGGATTAATTAAACTAGTCAAGGTTCACACAGATGAACAATATGCTGATTTGTTTACAAAGGCTTTTGATGAACAAAGATTTAAATATCTAATATCAGCTATTGGGATGATCAACCTTGAGTAAATTTTTCTTAAAACTAACTCTTATTATTTCTTAAAAAATGTGTGTTCTAAGTTGTCTAGTCTATCATCTTCATAAGCTCATGTTTTCTCTTGGATTGAAGACTTTCCTTAGATTAATTGATGATTTTATACTTCGGAAGTTATGCATTTTAACTTCGGAAGAAAATCACACCTTCAAAATATTTAACTGTCTAAGAAATTTACCTTCGGAAGAAATTTCAATTTTATCTTCCGAAGCTTAAATAGTTATCTTAGACACTTACTTATTTTCAAGGACCTTTTCCTTCCGAAGCAATAATTAACTCTCGGAAGCTTTGTTGATCTCTATACAAAGCACTCAAGTCTTAATTTTTCCTTCGAAGCAAAATCATCAAATACTCTCAGGAAATTCTTCCGAAGTCATTTTAGCTTCGGAAGCTTTTTCATTAAAACTTCCGAAGATAATTACCTTCGGAAGCTTGTTGATTTCCAAGAAAACTACTTTTTGAGCAAAAAGTAAACTACTTTTTCAGAGGTGGGACCGACATCCGGATTTCAAAGTTTATCCTCTTTCATTAAACTTTATCTGAAATCCCTCTCTCTCATATGAACCAACGGTTTCCCCCTCTTCTATCATCTGCTCTTCCTCCAAACCTAAACCCAAAATTTTCTCTCTGAAATTTCTTTCTTTTCTTCTTCGTTCTTAAGCTACCTCACAATGGCTAACCTTGCTCACAGAAATGATCCCAACTTTACCATGCAGCTACACAGACAACACAATCAAGTTGCTCTGTTATGCTCTGAGAAAGATCCTCATTTCTCAGAGGTTTGCCGTTTCTTGTCTCTGTCCCACTACTTCACCTCCCTAACCATTGATCCTCCCCTCTATGAGGATCAGTTGCTTGAATTCTGGAAGACCTGCCAAGAGGTCATTATGGACGGGGAGAAGGCACTGTCTGCCACAGTGCAGGGGAGAACAATCTTCATCACTCCGGCCATCATCAACCGACATCTTCAGCTGGATGATGAAGAAGGTGAGGTGTTCTTTCCAAAGGAAGCTGTAAATCATTCCTTTGAGCAGATGGGCTACGAGGGAGATTTCTCTGTAAAGACCTTCAGGAAAGGGAAGGTCTCATCCAAATGGAGATTCCTGCTCCATGTGGTCATTCACAGCTTATCAAACAAGCATGGTGGATGGGACCAGATTCCTGAAGATCTCTCCTTCATAGTCCATGGAATGGTTCAAGGGGTCAAATTCAGGTACTCTCAATTTGTTTATACAAATTTGCTTGCTAATTTAGACTCCTTAGAGTACTACATGTTTCCTAGATATGTCCAGTACATTCTTAACTGTGAACTGGGCTCACAGTTAAGGGAAACAGGTAACACTCTTAAATTGGGACAGATGAAGCCCGGCATCTTTAAAACATTGAGAAAGTCCACTGTTGGATTCTCTGGGGTAGAAACAGCCCTAGTCCCAAAAATGTTAGAGCTCATTGCTCAAGGTGACAACCTAGCAGCACAAGCTAGTGTTGAACCCACACCTGCTGCTTTTCAACCACCTACACAGCCTCAAATATCCATCACCTACCAAAGAAAATCCAAACGAACCCCTGCTCAGACTATTCAGTCTGAGGAGGCCCCCATATACTCACCAATACTGGAAGAAGTGGATACTGGAGCTCCCATTTCTCCTGAGGAGCAGACCACTCCCATCTTTTCTAGAATCAGTGCTGAGGTTCCTCATGCTCAGCCTGATGAGCTCATTAGCCCCTGCTTTAAGCCATCACTCTGAGTCTCAACACTCAAGTGATCAACCTTCAGGGGACAGTTACCATCCCCAGCCTATAGATCTCAACCAACCAATTCCCACCTTGACTTCTACACTGATGAAGATCTAGGTTTCAGTGAGTATAATGAGTCTCTCTTCTTTTCCCCTACTCAAGAGAGATGAATACTCCTGAGTCTCCTACATCTATCCCACATCAGTCACCTACAACTGAGGTGGACACTTCTGAACTTGTTCAGGATGTCCATATGGAAGAGGCTCTCACTTCTGCAAGTGATTACATCATTAAGACCTCAACCATGGCAACTCAGCCTGCTGACATCTCAACTGAGACTGCCAGTAAGCAGAGGAAATCCAGTAGCCAAGAACTAAGAACTGGTCATGAGAGAAAAGGACTCTGGTCCAATCTTCTCACCCCCAGTGATTCTTCTGATGAGAGATGAGGGGGATCTGAGACTAAAGGTGCAACAACTATCCAAAACATGCACCTATTTAGTCTCAAAGGTCAGTCACCTTGAATCTCAGGTGACTACCTTAAACAATAGGATCAATGATCAGCAACTTGAGATTTCATATCTTAAGGAAAAACTAGCTGGGAGACCTTAAGGAGAGCTCAACCAGGAACACAAGAACCTGTGGATGTGATTGATCTATCCTCCAGCTCACCTATGCAAGTGGGTGATGCTACCAAAAAGGGGGAGAAAGTCTTTACAGCCACAGAACCTGGGAGTTCCTCTGAGAGAATGGACATTGAGGACTCACCATCCTCACTTGCAACTGTGCATTCTCAGCAACCTCCTCTAGATCACATTGATGTGGACTACACAGACTCCTTCATACAGAGTCTATTTGAGGATGGGATACCAAGAGCCATGTCACCTTCATCATCCTTTAATCACATCATTGATGGAGGTATGACAACAACTGGAAGGCTCTCATCATCATAAGAGTTCAAGGACAGCAAGAAGTTTTTAATTTTCAGACCTTGAACTACTATGAAGGTCTGGATCTAGTCAACATGCCACTTGTCAACCCAAGCCAATCAAGACAAGCTGACAGAATGGCTAGAAGAATCCAAGACAGGATCATTGCAGAGTTCAGCCTAAGAAGGAGACTAAGGCAATCAGGCAATGTCATCGGTCAACTGGATGTTGAGGCAGACCCTAAGATTAGCTTCATAGGGGAAACCTTGACTGAAGGCCAGTGACAGAACCTGAGAGCCCTGTCTCATCATCTCCAACTGCTGCAGAGATCCATATTCCTTCTGAGACACCTGCTGGTGAAGGTGCTTCTCAACCTCTCTCTGGCCTGAGCTCAGATGCTGCAATGAGCAATGAAGGCCAAAGCTCTCTCCACCCCGAGTCACAAAGGTCTGTGAGTGACAAAGGGAAAAGAAAAATGACATCTGAGGAGATTGAGGAGGAGAGAGAGAGGAAAAGGAGGCTAAGGGGAGAAGGTTCCTCTACTGAGTCTCCAAGACTCATGGAGTCTGCAATCAGGGCTGCCCCCAGACCAGACACTCAGAATGATGAGTTAAGGGCAGTCAGGATTAACTATCTGCAGACTAGGAACTATGACATAGATAATATCATTTCTCTCCCCTTGGATGAATTGAATGAGCTGGTTGATCTGGAAAGGTCAAGAGAGAAGAAGGAGGCAGAAGATGCAGAACTCCTAGTACAGATCAAAGAAGAAAGAAAAAGAAAAAGACTGTACAGAGGTATGCCTACCCTCTCACCAGTTCAAGAAAGCCCTGAACAAGAGGATGTGGTTCAACAAGAACCTCAGGTAGATAAGGAAGAAGACAGAATCAAGATGATCAACTACCTGAGTGCCACAGGTCTCTATCAGGCAGATGCACTCCTTCCCTTACCTCATGACTATGTTGAGTTTGAGTATTTAAAACAACTTGAGCTTGAGCTAGTCAAGGAAAGAAAGACAACAAAGAGGAAGATGAGGGAAGAAGCTGCAAAGTCAAGAGCCATCATCCAAAAGAGCATGAAGAAGTCTGCTGATAGGCAGAGGATGATGAGCTTCTTGAAGCTGTATGGATTCTCCGGAAGGAGACTTGGACCCATGTCTCTATCCACTATGGATGAGCATATCAGGGTAATCAAGCAGAAGATCAAGAGTGGAGTGCTCACTGACTTACACTCCACTCCAAGTCAGGCCCCACCTGAAGTGGAGGTTAAGGTTGAACAAACAGACACAACACAACCCGGACCTCCTGCTAATGCTCAGCAAGCTTCATCTTCTGATCCACAGCAGGGTCAACCTCCCTCTCCTTCTGAGCCTGAGAGAGAGGAAGTCCCAACTGAGAGAGACAGTGAAGATCAATCTGGTGCTGCAGGCCAGTCTTCTCAGTTAAAATTTGGAAAGAGAAAGAAGAGGATGGCTTCTAAACCAAAGTCTAAGAAGAAGAAGAAGCCTGCATCCTCTTCTGAACCTCAGGATGAATCAGAAAACCTGAGGATGTGCAGCCAGAGGATGCTCAACCAACTCCAACTTTAGTAGCTCCTCTAGCATCAGGAAGACCCATCTTGTCTTGGACATACACCACAAATCCAGAAAGATGGCATGTTATTAGAGATCAAGGCATTGAAGACATTTATACATGGCAAGATATGTTTCAGTTGCCTCTGCATGATCTCTTTGACATGAGAAGACACTTTGACAGCTGAAGGATCCTGATCAACTTATGAAGAAAGGAATGGTGATCATCCTAATGAGGACTGTTAATATCTGAAGTTTTCTAAGTGTTTTGGTAGCATCAGCCTAGGGGGAGTTTGTAGAGATTAATGAAGAGGCTGATGCAACCTAAACATCTTTAGTCTCTCCTGTATGCTGCACAAGTGCATTGAAGTGGAATGCTTCGGAAGTTTCACATGTGCAACAGAAATACTCTAAGTGTGAAATCTTCCGAAGCCAAGACCAACATCTTCCGAAGCCAAAGATGAAGTCTTCCGAAGCCTCAGAGACAAAGTCTTCCGAAGCTTCAAGTTCATGAAGACAGATTTCTTCCGAAGACTTTTAACATATGCTTTATCTGATGTACTGTTCCATAAAGCTGGACATCTTTCTGCTGCAACTCTGCAAGTCACCAACTAACATGGTTTGGTGAAAAGGTCCATGCTTTTGGTAACTGTACATTGAGGTCTTGAGTCTGTATCTTTCTACTTTATGTACTTTATCCTTTTTGTAATAGAAAAGGATGTGAGCTATGGCATGTCATAGTCACAAGTCAAAAGGCAATCTGCCTTTTGACTCTACAATTGATTTTGTTTGTGTCTAGTCAATTGTATCCAGCTAGCTTTCAAAGTATAGCCAGCTGTAGGATGTAGTATAAGTATCTCATGTTCTTGTAACTTTTATTTATGCTTTGTAACATTTGTAATAGAACATAGAGAAAGCAATATACTGCATTCTTGAAAACCATATACTTGTGTTCTTTGTGTTCTGTCTCTTTCATTACTTGTGTTCTTAGTGTCTTATCTTGGTTAATCCAGTTTACTGCTTAATAAAGTTTGGTTAATCTCCTTTTGTGTTGTGTGTTGTAACTCACACCCTTCAACGATCCTGCAATTAAAGTTACAAATGAGTATAAAGTATAGTTTCCGTAATAATACTCATTTTATAGGATGTTAACCAAATTAACTTTTTTCTCAAGATAAAAAAATGTTTCGTTAAAAAATATTTTAATGATATATTTTTGTTAAAAATAAATTTAATTACTAACTTATTATTGTTTAAATTAGAATACTTTAAACATCTTACTTTTTAATGCAAACATTTTATAATATCAAAATTACAAAGTCAAACACAATTACAATTAGTTATTATTTAGTATTAAAACAATATCTTCGCTCCACATCACGGTTCACACTTCTAAAATCTAAGTATATTTTATTATTTCACAATCTCATATTCAAAAATTTTTGTTCACAATTTTAATTCGTGTAACACACAAGTATCTAACCTAGTAAGTAGATATAGAAAATTTTATTTGTAAAATGATAATATGCTTCTTGTTTCCTATAGATAGTGTTCCATGAAAATCACATAAACTACTATGTATTAATTCTAATAACTTAGATCCTCTTTTAGTGTCTGCTATAGGTTGTTTAGTTATTTTAGTTAACATGTACGCTTTACATCTTTATTGGTTTAAATTAAAGGCGGAAACTAGGCTCATCTTTGACATATCTAACATTGTTTTATAATATACATGCATAAGCCTAATATGACACAATGTCGACTTATTAATATATTGCTAGTATTAACTATGTAAGAAGAATTATCATGATAGGAGCATTGGTATTTAAACATACCATGACATAAATAACATACTCCTACAAATATATTGTTCTTGGATAAGATAAACTTATCTGACTCAAGTACTTGTTTGTATTTGTAATTATTATATACATTTCTAAATAATAATTTTTCTAATCATATAATATACTATTCAAATTCAAACAGTTTTCAAATATAATCTAAAGCTTCTATAACCTATCCTGTGCAACATTACCCATCTTTGTAAAATTGATCTGTCTTAATGAGTTGCATATATTAACCATCTTTGAACTTTGCACACATAACTTGGTACTACCCGAATAAACCCACCACGTAATATCATCATCCTACATAGAAAATGCTTCAGGTACTAGTGACACATTATTCTAAACTGAATTATCATTTTGCACTATAAGATTACCTTGTTGTGTGCTTGTATATTTTAATCCATTAGGACCAACCTCATGCTTACCCTTTCCAAACCGTATCCTCTTTGTAGTATCTAAGTTATCATACTTCAAAAAGCCAATTTGGTTTCTTGTTGAAAGTCTTGTTGGTTTGTTTGAATTTCCTCTTATTGGAATTATTTCCCTCAAGAATGGCCACCATTTATCATACAAACCAAAGATGGTCTATCGTGTTATTATCCTTAAGTTTGTCACTTTCTTGAGCCCTTAAATACTTTTTATTCAAAGGTGACTACCAAAATGGACCAATGAAATTAGTTCTTCTTTTTATTCTTTAAATTATGCTTAGAATCCTTAAAAAATGGGGATAGTTTGTGAATTACACTTCACACCGAGATGTATTCATGCATCTTTGTATTGTGTTGTTCAACTACCAAAGGATACACAAAAGTTGATTGTATTGTTCCATGACAAGTCTAGAATCAACCTTTTTATAGTTGTTAAAATTACTAATAAGGAATTTCTTACCCAAAGCATGTTCTACTATGTATTTGGATTCAAGAGAATTCCACATTTCTTTTTCAAATTCAACATTTTATTAACGTCAAGAGGGAATCAGACATACCATTCAAAATATAACAATGATAGATGTAACATAATTCTCCTATTTTTTTCTCCTTTTGGTTTGTTTCAATTGTTCATCTTCCACAATTTTAGGCATTGGTGTAATCAAAACATATACCACTTTGATGGTCGTTAAGAGGAAATGTATCTTCATCTGCCATCTTTTGAAATACTTTTGATACCCGGTATTTTCCGGTCACTTTCCGATCAACAAAAACATGGTTATCCTATCATACATTCATGCATTTAATGTTTTTTACTTAAATGCGTCATTTAGTGTACAAACATTCACGAACCTTTCACGTAACGGTAAGTCGAAGAACTGTCGAATCTTACGCGTGTCAGTCCTTGAACTTTGGTGACTTGTCAAAATGGTTTCCAAACAATCATAATTAGTGGGAAATTATGATTATGTGATTAATTATGTATCTTTGTTGTGAAAATTGAGAATTTTCTGGGATTTACGCGTTTTTGCTTATTTTCGGCTATTAACGTCTAATTATTATAAAAATCCCTTTGAATTAGAAAAATACATATTATTTCATTTCATTAATGTTTTTTTGATGTTATTGAGCATTTGGTGGTTTTGGTGTAAAAAATGTTCAATTGCGAAGCATTAAAACAAATTTTATAAAAGACGGGGGCCTTTCTCGTAAAAAGAAAAGTATAAAACCCAACCCCCAACCTTAATCATCATTTGGCCGTCCCAAACACCTTCCCCTTCATTATTTTCTTTGCAAATAATCCTCACACATAAATCACACCTTCTTTGATCTTGTTCTTGCATATTGGTGGTGATTTTCATCGTTTCTTTCATCAAACGCGTACTAGAGATCATCATCTAAGCATTTCAAGTAAGTTTTTATGTTTGATTTCATGTTCTTTGATCTTCATGATGAACATGAACCCTAGAATATCCAAACAATTCAAAACCCAAAATTGATTGATATTGAGGATTGATTATGTGTTAGTATTCGATATAATGATGTTTGTACAGATTGGTTTTGTGAAATTGTGTTGTTTTGGTCAAAACTCGAGACTTACTTATAATGGAAACTTAATTTGGGGTTTTTGTAGAAGTTGTATGATTTTGATGAAACTGTATTGAATTTATAGTTCTAGGATGTTAGTTG
Organism: Flaveria trinervia; assembly: GCA_025506515.1. Classification (NCBI taxonomy): domain Eukaryota; kingdom Viridiplantae; phylum Streptophyta; class Magnoliopsida; order Asterales; family Asteraceae; genus Flaveria; species Flaveria trinervia. The sequence goes on along the minus strand of CM046452.1, from coordinate 44,143,748 downwards.
GTGTTAATCGATGAAAAGTCATGTTTTGAACTTTTGATTTTGGCTTGGTTTTCGGGTACTTTCCAATAATGGAAACTTTTTGGCTACTTTGGTATACATATGGTGATTTATGCATGTTTGATTAGTTGTGATGATTGGTATATGATGTTTAGAACATAATAATGAATTGGGAATAATCGAATTGTGAAAAAATGCTTCGTAAGAACATGTTGTTATTTATGGAAACTTTTATGTCACGATGTGTTGTATGAAGAATATGGTATGTGTAGAACATTTTTTGGTGATGTGATTGATGTTTAAATGATCATAGGAACATGCTAGAAAACTTGGATGAAATTCTGCAACTTGTGTTCTTATGTTTTTAATTTAGGAAAGTTTGGGCATAATGAAGTTTCTAGGTTATGTTAACATGTTGTCGATGATGTTGGATGTGTTACACATATAATTGAGATGGTTGTTGTGGTATGATTCATAATTTTTAAACGTATTGCACATGTGTAACGATGTCATACTTCTTAAAAATTTAAACTTTCCAAAAATAGATTCCAACATGAAACTTTATGTGAATCATTATTTAAGCATGACTAAACATGTTTTTACTTATTTGAGTCACCAACGGGTTGTTGGGTCAGTCTGGTCAACTTTAGTAAACAAAAATCAACTTTGGTCAACAAAAATCAACTTTGGTCAAAAAGTAAACTGGTTAAACATGTCAAACATTTCTCAAACACGCTAATAGTTACGTTGTTTGGATGCAACGGGGTTCATGTTGACCATTATGTACACATACTCATGGACCTACATTTATTAGGTAATGATTAGCTTCATATTTTACACTTCGTGTTTTTGCTATGCATCTAAGGTGAGTCTTCACGGCCTAACTTTTACTTACTTCCTTATGGGGGAGAAGCATGCAAACTATTCTATGTATCGTGTTTTAGTATTATTTGTATATCGCCTGATACTGTAGTGCAAACATTATAACACAAGTCCTTACACACTCAAACCTTTAATAATGGGTTAGCAAGGTAATTTTGAGTAGTACTACTGGGTTTAACAAACCCCACCTACGTTAGTCGCGCTAACTCGACTGGAGGTTGAACGGGTGTTTAATTGACCTAAACACTTGCTATTTTTATGTGATAAGACATGGCAGAAGGCAAAACAACTCACAAACAATCATCTTCGGTTTGAAACGCTAAGTAACTTGATATATAGGCTAGCTACCTATGGTAAACATTTGTTTACATTTACCAAGCAAACGTTCAAACAAATTTACTTATTTAAACCTGTGAACTCACTAACCTTGTGTTGACACACTTTAGCATGTATTTTGAACTTGCAGACACGCTTAAGGCTAGGGTTGCATATCTGAGGCTCATACATCATATTTATTATTTGAATGCAAGTTCATTTACATTTACTACTTTTCTATTGGGCGCTTTGTTTTGCGCATTTATTACTTATGGTTTTTCAAATGTTTACATTTCCGCAATGATTACATTTAAATCTATGTTTCACTCTGATTTTAATTCAAATATTTACTTAAACTCTTATAGTGTCGTTTGATATGACCGTGTCTGATATCCTGGTTTGTCACACACCTCGCGGTAGAACCCTGCTGGTGGATTTTGAGGGTGTGACAATACCTCATAGAACTTCTCTTACTTAGAGAATTTGCTTGTTGTATCTTTGTTACCATGTTCACATATAATCTTAATTTGGGGTTTAATGGAAAATCATCTGAATCTTGCATAATCCATTTGCAGATTAAGATCATCTTTGTGATACTTCAAAGTACTTAATTAGATAAGACAAACGTTCAAGAACTAATTTCTACTTTCTATGATATTCATACCAAAGTTTTTAAGAATTCAAATTTCTTTTGCAATATCTAAGCATTGGTGATATATAATTGTTTTAGAACCTATATGGGGTGAATAGGTTCTTTAAATTCTTTTCTTTTATTAAAATCTTGTTATAAATTCTTGTGTAAATATTTTGTATTATATGTATGACACTTGTTATTATGTGTAAGATAGTAAGAAACATACACAAGCAATCAATTATATAAGTAGTAGGAGTTACGGGAAAGAGATCCAATTTATAGAGTTTCGGATGGGAGTTAACACATCCACTCTACATCCTCTTCTTAGTCCCTGATTGAGAGGTTTCTTGACTATATATTTCTCTGAATGGAAGAGTGCAGGACCGTTAAAAAGGGTGATGCACTTTACAACACAACAACACAATTGAGGAGAGTTCTTTAGAACATTTAGCAGATCAAATAGGAAACTGGTTAACTAGATTAAAAGATGCTGAGAACACAAGTAAATGAGAGACAGAACAAGATGGCAAACAACACAAGTATTTGGGTTTGAAGAATGATGTATATTGTGTCTCATGTTCTATTACAAAGGGTTACAGAGCATAATAGAAAGTTACAAGTACTTGAGATACATATACTAAATCCTACAGTCGGCCATACTTTGAAGGCCAGCTGGATACATAATACTAGACAACAAAATCAAATTTAAAGTCAAAAGGAAAATTCCCTTTTTGACTTTGTGACTATCACACGCCATAGCTCACATATTAATATATTACAAAAAGGAATAAGTACATAAAGTAGAAAGCTCAGACTCAAGACTTCAATGTACAGTTTACCAAAAGCATGGACCTTTTCACCAACTTGTGAAAGTTGGTGAGTCAACAGAGTTGAAGCGGAAAGATGGTCTAGCTTTATGGAAAAGTACATCAGATAAAAGCATGTTCATAAAAGTCTTCAAAAGAAATATGTCATGTGTAGACATTCTCACTACCTTGATCTCTAATCACATGTCATCTTTCTGGATTAGTTGTGAAGGTTTAGGATAAGATGGGTCTCTCAGAAGCAAGAAAAGCCACATGAATTGGAGATGATTGGGCTACCTCTTTATGCACTTCCTTAGGTTGATCTGACTCACCCCAAGGTATGGAGGTGGATGGTTTAGACTTCTTCTTCTTCTTATTTGATTGTGGTCTAGAAGCCATCCTCTTCTTCCTCTTTGATGACTTTAACTAAGAAGACTGGTCTACAGCACCATGTTGATCAGTCTTGTCTTTCTTAGTTGGGTGTTCCTCCCTCACAGGTTCAGAAAGAGAGGGAGTTTGAACCGGTTGTGGATTAGAAGATGAAGTTTGCTGAGGCGCAGTAGGAGGTTCAACGTTACCCTTCACTTCTTGAGGGACCTGACTTGGTGGGGAGTGTAAGTCAATAAGTTATCCTCTTTTGATCTACTACTTGATCACCCAAATGTGCTCATCCATTATGGATAGAGACATAGGGCCAAGTCTTTTTCTAGAGAATCCATACAGCTTCAAGAAGCTCATCAGCCTTTGTCTGTCAGTAGACTTCTTCATGCTTTTCTGGATGATGGCTCTTGACCTTGCAACATCTTCCTTCATCTTTCTTTTTGTGGCCTTTTGTTCTTTGAGTACTTGAAGCCGAAGCTATTGAGATACTTAAACTCTATGTACTCAAAGAACAAGGGAAGAAGTGTAGACGCCTGGTAAAGACCTGTGGTACTCAGGTAGTTGATCATATTGATCCTATCGCTTTCTTTGTCTACTTGAGGTTCTTATGGAGCCACAACCTCTTGTGCAAGACATTCTTAAACTGGGGAGAGAGTGGGAACATGCTTGTACAATCTCTTTTGTCTCTTTTCCTCTTTGATTTGGAGAAGTATCTCTGCATCCTCTGCTTCCTTCTTCTCTCTTGACAATTCCGTGTCAGCTAGTTCATTAAGTTCCTCTAAGAGGAGAGATATAATCTCATCAATGTCATAGTTCCTGGTTTGCAGGTAAGTAATCCTGACTGCCCTTAACTCATCATTTTGAGTGTTTGGTCTGGGGGTAGCCCTGATTGCAACTTCCATGAATCCTGCAGACCTAGAGGAACTTTCTCCCCTTAGCTCCCTCTTCCTCTCTCTCTCCTCCTCCTCAATCTCCTCAGGAGTCATTTTCCTTTTCCCTTTGTCACTCACAGACCTTTGTGACACAGGGTGGAGAGAGCTTTGGCCTTCATTGCTTGGTGTAGCTTCCAAGCTCTTGCAAGAGAAAGGTTGTGATACACCTTCATCAGCAGGTGCTTCACTAAGGGAATGAATTGCTGAAGTAGTTGTAGGTGTGACAGGGCTCTCAGGCTCTACCACTAGGCCTTTAGTCAAGGTTTCCCCTTCGAAGCTAATCTTAGGGTCTGCCTCAACATCCAGTTGATCAATAGTATTACCTAATTGCTTTTGTCTCCATCTTAGACTAAAGTCTTCATAATTTCTGTCCTGAATCCTTTGTGCAAGCTTGTTAGTTTGTCTAGATTGGCTTGGATTGACAAGTGGCATGTTGACAAGGTCAAGACCTTCATAGTACTTCAAAGTCTGAAAATTTAAGACTTCTTGCTGCCCTTGAACTCTTCGAAGAATAAGGACTCTTCTGTTTGCATCATACATCCACCCTATGATGTAATTGGAAGTTCCTTGAGGTGGATATGACACTGCCCTTGGTATTCCTTCCTCAACATCAATATGAACTTGAAGAAGTTGCTAAGTATGCATCATTGCAAGTGAGGATGGTGAGTCCTCAATGTTCATACTCCCTGAAGAACTCCCAGGTTCTGTGTCTGTGATGACTTTCTCCCCCTTTTTGGTAGCATCACCCACTTGCATAGGTGAGCTAGAGGTTAGATCAATCATATTCATAGGTTCTTGTGTTCCTGATTGAGCTCTTTTTAAAGGTCTCCCAGCTAGTTTTTCCTTAGCATAAGATATCTCAAGTTGCTAATCATTGACCCTGTTATGTAGGGTAGTCACATGAGATTCAAGATGACTAACCTTGAATAGTAGGTAGGTGCATGTTTTTGACAGTTTTGCACCTTTAGCCTCAGATTCCCCTCATATTCATTAGAAGAATCATGGGGGTATAAGAGAAATGGACCAAAGTCTTTTCTCTTACCACTAGCATGGTTTTCCTCTACTCATTAACAACTTAAGTTAAAGTGTCAATGAGCTGAGTTGCTATGGTTGAGGTCTGAATGATGTAATCACTTGCTACAGTGACAACCTCTTCCATATGAATTTCCTAAATAGGTGCAAAAGGATCTGTTAGGTTAGGACCGTGTACATACGAAGTACTAATAGATTCTACGTTATGCCAGATAAAATAATGTAGAATCCTATTTGATTGGTGATCCAATGAGTGAGAACAATAAACCGATCGATATAAGAATGAACTAAACGTTAAGAATGAGTAGGGATCGATCAAGATCGAACTATGAAGTTGGACATGTTGTTTGGGATGCTCTGGACAACTAGGGTTTATGTGTATTCAAAGTATCTCTCAAGTGTTTTATTTTTGCACGAATTAGGTGGTATTTATAGGTTATTAGTTTCCATTCGTACGACTAAACCATTAGCATGGTTCAATTGTGCGACTAACTCTTGCTACAGTGACAACCTCTTCCATATGGATTTCCTGAACAGGTTTCAAAGGATCTGTTAGGTTAGGACCGTGTATGTACGGAGTACTAACAGATTCTACATTATACCAGATAAAATAGTGCAGAATCCTATTTGATTGGTGATCCAATCAGTGAGAACGATAACCCGATCGATAGAAGAATGAACTAAACATTAAGAATGAGTAGGGATCGATCAAGATCGAACTATGAAGTTGGACAGGCTGTTTAGGACGCTCTGGACGGCTAGGGTTTATGTGTATTCGAAGTATCTCTCAAGTGTTTTATTTTTTCACGATTAGGTGGTATTTATAGGTTATTAGTTTCTATTCGTACGACTAAACCATTAGCATGGTTCAGTTGTGCGACTAACTCATGTGATTGATCCATACGCATGACTTAAGGTTCAGTCGTGCGATTGAGTCAATCTTATGTCTCAATCTACAACTGATCCAGTCTCCTGGTTCAGTTGTGCGACTGGTCCATAAGCATGATATATTCATGCGTATGGTCCATAAGTATGGTCCATTAGCATGAATAATCACCCGACTAGGTTGAACATATTTCTCAATCATTATTGACTAAGAACTATAAACAACAACCTCAAACCTATATAAGAAGTCATACATATGAATTAAAGATAAATAAACATCAAAGCATATATCATAATTCATTACATCGTCACATTACACATATGTAAGAAATGAAAGACTTTTACATCTAAGCTCATAAACTAGGAACATCATGTATCTACAAACTCCCCCTTGGACCTAGTTTACTCTATTGCCTAACATTCTTCACATGCTCTAGAAATTTCTTGTACTTCTCTTCTTTGGTGACTCTTGCATGTATCTCAAATGCAAAGCAGAGCCGTATAACATGTTGGAATTGAAGAGCTTGTACAATATCTTGTGTGTCATAAAACAGTGGCCACTTGTATAAAGTATAGACATCTTCAACAGACAAGTTAGTAAGCCACATTGGGTCAAATACCATGATAGTCTTTATCTTCCCTTCTTTGTTCAGAACTATGACCGCTTCCCCTGTCCTCTAGTCATAATACCACCATTTGAAGTGTGGAGTGAAGTCCTGAGATATTTTTTGTAGGGGAATCTTGGACATTGTTTGTGGGGGACTCCGCTTCAACACTACTTTAGGCTTTCCAGATATAGGATCAAATTCAGACTTATGAATGAACCTCTTAGGTTATTAAGGTCTAAAGTTTACCCATCTGGAATGGTATTCTTTCTTCAATGCGACTTCAAACCATCCTGATATCTTTCTTGGGTTAGCATACAACAAATCTAAGCATGCCAGTCAGTTGAGCTCAAAACCAGGAAGAGTCTTCAGATCAATTGGATATCTGAAGTACTCAATTCCTTTCTCCCTTTTAATAGCATAGACTTCTAAGTCTTCAAAATATGCCCACGCGATAATCTTTCCTGACACTTTCTCATGTCTTTTGACTCTATAAAGTTTGGTGTAGGCATTTTTCTTTGGGGGTACGCTCTGGGCTTTCATCTTAGCAAAACAAGCTGCCCATTCAGCTTTCTTAATATCAACATTTGCATCTGAAGCTCGGGCTGTACTTTCATCTTTCTCTTTTTCTTTCTCCATCACCTCCAACTTATCAAAAGTACCACTGCTAAAGGTTTCACCCAAGTTGGGGATAACGTTGCCCTCAGGGTCAGTGTACTGTGGATAGTAATCTGCAGTGACATCCTCTATCTCTATCTCATCCACATCTTTCAGCTCATCATCACTCACAACATCAACTTCCAGAGCATCTTTAACAATCTCATCAGGATTCAGTCTAAACATTTCAACAAGCTGCTCGTCTGTTAGATCGTGGATGATCTCTCCTTCCTCAAGTGTATAGCTCACAGATCTTCTTACAATCCCTTGCAAATCAAGAATCATCGTGAGTTGAGTCTTGACTTGCTGAAGGGGTACAACATCATATTCATCTGGCTATTGAGCTTCATTTGTTTGATTTAACATTCAACACATCACACATTGTTGGATCAAGAAGTAGGCTAATGCAACCAAAACTAGATCACTTAAGTTATTTTGGTGCTGCATGCAAAGGCTTCCGAAGCTTGTCATGGAACTTCCGAAGGTTGTAGAGTTCTTCCGAAGACAAAGGAAAAGTCCAACTTCCGAAGACAGAACTCTACTTCCGAAGACAAATGCATACTTCTGAAGTTCAAGACTTAGAAGAATATAGTAAAGACCACTTCCGAAGTATGATGAATAGAAGAAGTCTTCAAGCCTTGGAAGAAGCAGCCTCTTTCGAAATATGAAGTGGCTTCGGAAGTACTTACTCTTCCGAAGCCATTTAACCTTCGGAAGACACTCCTATAACCAGTGGACACAAGTATGGTCACTGACACTCCGCTGCAGACTTCTGATACATCATGGCTTCTTCCTAAAGAACCATGTTGTTGACCATACTTTATTCCACTGTTTACCTTTTCATGATCGTACAGTTGCCATCTTTAGTTGGTGACAAAAGGTAAGTTAGGGACATGTCCTGACTACCAAATCTCAGATAAGACTTTATCTAAGATACCTTAACTATAGTCTTGTAGTATAGGCTTTAGCTAAAGGATCCCAGCTGGTATCAAAGTATATCCGGTTGTAGATAGTATTATATATAGGTTCTCCTTGTAACTCATAGAAATAATCACCTACTTGTAAGAGTCTTTGTATCTTGAGTTGAGAATAATATATAAAAGTTTCTTGAAATTATCTTTCTGTGTTCTTAGTTACTTTTCATATTGTGATCAACTCTTATTGATTCTTACCCGAGTGTGATTCTAGGTGAGATTGAGAGAAAACCTTGTGTTTAAGTGACAAACACCGATCCTGCAATTGGTATCAGAGCTTCTCAGACTCTTGATTGCGTGATCTAACCATCCAAATCAACCTGTTTTCACTCCTCCCTACCACCCACTCCCTCAAATGGCGCTTAACAAATCTGAAGTAGAATGGGGACGATGACCAAAGCACCAATCATCACCCCTGAAAACTTCAGGTCTTGAAGTAGAAGAATGGAAGGCTTCATTAGATACCAAGATAGCAAAATGTGGAACTCGATTGTCAATGGACCGTACAAGCCAAAGGTGGCTTCACCTGGTGGAAACGGTGCCATGATAGAGAAGGCTGTCGAGGACTATTCTGATGAAGACAGAAAGAAGATGGACATCGATTGCAATGCTATGACTATTCTCATGACTGCAATACCGAACTCTATTATGGTGGGGTTCGAGCATTGCAAGACTGCCAAAGAATTGTTTGATGCACTGCTCAGATGTATTCTTTCTCCAACGACTCAAAGAAGGACTCACTGAAGCAGCAGTTCGAGAACTTCACTCATATTGCAGGAGAGACCCTCAGCTAGCAGTACATCAGGTACATGGATCTTATCTCTTCCCCTCAGTCTGTAAAGATCACACCTGAACTTAGAGATCTCACCAGAAAGTTCATGAGTGTTCTTCCAAATGAGTGGACATTCTAGTGTGTCTCTATCAAGAGAACAGAAAACTTGAACACTCTTTCCATGACTGAGCTCTATGGCATCCTTGATCGATACCGTCTAGAGATGGAGAGTAAGAAGGGCCACCAAACAAGCAGATCTATGAGTCTTCCTGCTAGCAACGCTTTAATGGTTGCTGAAGGCTCATTAACCCCTCAACCTCAGCACTTCCTGACTTCAGCAGCCATCCTGCTCACATGGTCCCTACATCACTTATCCTGAGACTCCAAGGTCTCAATAGGCTCAACACAATCCCTTCCAGGAAAGTTGTGCCTTTGTCTCAAGAGGTGGACACTCAGGAGATTTTCAATACTGCTTTGATGATCTTGAGTGCTTCAGCCCAGATGACATAGAGTACGTGGACATTGTCCAGTAAATGGCTCTCTTAACTTACAGAGCAAAGAAGTTCTTTAAGAGAACTGGAAGGCATTTCTCTCAGAACCCAACTACCAGCAAGTTCGGGTTTGACAAGACCAGGGCAAAGTGTTACAACTGTAACCAACTGGGTCATTTTGCAAGGGAATGCAAGGCTCCCAAGAACAATTCGGGAACCCACAGGCCTCCACACATCCCTCAACCTCAAAGCCCACTGAGAAGTCAACTGAGACAGCCGCAATGGCTCAAGAAGTTGACTGGAGCTTCATGGTACAGGATGTGACTCCTGCTCAAGCTCTCATGGCCGGAATAGATGATGCCCAGGTATATGAACATCTCTGCACTCCAGCCTGTATAGCTAAAGTTAAACTCTATCAGGATTACAATATGGAAATCAGATCTAACATTGAGTCTTTAATTATTCTAAGATCTGATTTTAAAAGAGCTGAATCTGACTATCAAAAGAAAACTGATGAGTTGGAGAAAACTGTATCTCTTTTGAAACATGAACACACCAACTACAAGACTCAAATCAAGGATCTGATATCCAAATTGTCTGAGGCTCAAGCCCAGCTTGTCACTGCTGAGGCTCAGGCCAGGAAGCATGCTATCTCTGAGCAAAACTTCCAAGCTATTCTTGTATCATCCTCCCATTCCAAACTCTGTTATCAGAACAAAGAAGGGTTGGGAACCAATGAAATTGCTCCACCACATTCCTATGAGTCTATTACAGCCTAGATGTGGTACTGAAGAGCAAGAGGTTCCTCTGCTGACCTTTCTTTCTTCAGTTAAAGGATGAGGCACCAATAGTGGCCACCACAGGGAAGGAACAGGTAGATAAACCTATCGCCTCCTCTGATGATCAAATCCTAACCACCAAAGCCAGAAGAAGCAGAGCTAAAGCTGCTAGGAGAACTACTAAGAAAGTGGCTGAATCCAAACTGAAAATTGACCCCAAACAGAAGGGTGTCTTTGTTTTAGCTGGTTTCCAAGTGTTAGATACTTTTGATTCAGGAAAGGAATGTAATACCAGCATTCCTATTCCTATCCTACCAAAGGATCAGAAGTTAAAGGGAAAAGTTGCTGATTAAGAAAAGAAAACCAAGAAACAGCAACCCTCACTTCCCAAAAGGTCTAACATTGCACGCATCATGTGTGACCTGCAAAATCATATGGCAAAAGATTGTTACTACAATCCTGCAAGCACACATTATGCAAATAATGTTAGAAAGAACGAGCCAGGGAACGTTTCATATTGGACCCTTCCATACCATTCAAAAGTTGAAGAAGGGAAAGCTAGTTTCCAAAGCCAACTTGCTTTCGGAAGAAACTCCTTCTTCTGAAGGGAAAATGGCTTCGGAAGCAAAAGCTACTAAGGTTCGGAAGAACAAGAAAGATCCCTTGAAACCATCCCAGAAGAAGACTGCTTTAGAAGAAGACTGCTTTGGAAGAAAAGGTGGTGAGGACTTCTTCCCAAAAGAAAGAAGCTTCGGAAGAAGACCATGCTGCAAAAGCTTTAACAAGCTCATCCTCCAAGATCAGCCAAAGGGTGGACTGGAAGATCAAGGAAGATGCTGCAGCCCAAACCTCTTTCTTAAAGACCTCTGTTGAACCCCCATGCATATCATTTGGTTCACTCATGTCATTATCTTTGGAAGAACCCAAGACCAATAAAGCTTAGGTTTCCAAACAAACTGAATTCTCATCTTATGTGCAGGAACATCCATTTGACAAGAACAACAATGTATGGATTGTAGATAGTGGATGCTCCAGGCACATGACAGGGAACAAACATCTCCTTCAACAATTTCAACATTATGATGGAGGTCCTGTCCAGTTTGGAGGTGAGGCCGGAGGATATATTTCTGGCAGAGGGAATATCCAATGGTATGTTAACAGTTGACAAAGTTAACTTTGTCAAACAACTTGAACACAATCTGTTAAGTGTTTCTCACTTTGTGATCAAAAGCACCAAATGCTTTTCACAGAACATGAGTGCATTATCCTCAACCAGGGATGACAATTCTTCCGGAATTGGTGCTTCTTAGATCTCCCAGGAAAGGGGATATGTACAAGCTTGATATGAACAATGCTTCCCCAATGGTGAAGTATGATGCTTTCTTTCTAAAGCTGATAGTGATGAGTCAATACTGTGGCATAAACGTATGTGTCATGTAATTTTAAGACAATGAACAATTGGCTAAAAATAACTTGGTACATGGTTTGCCTAAAAAGGAGTTTTTCTGCGCAGACAACTGTGTTGCATGCCTGAAAGGGAAACAACACAGGACATCTCATAAATCCAAATGTGTTAACTCTATCACTACTCCATTGCACTTATTGCACGTGGATCTTTTTGGTCCTACAAGTATAGAGCATTGAAGAAATCATATGCCTGTGATAGTTGATGATTTTACACGATTAACATGGGTATTCTTTTTAAGAACTAAAGATGAAACTGCTAAAACATTAAAATCTTTTATTCTTAAAATAGACATCAAATTGATCACAAGGTTAAAATAATAGATGTGATCAAGGGACTGAGTTTAAGAACTTCATTCTTGACTCATTCTGTAACTCAAAAGGGATTGCCAGATAATATAGTGCTCCCAGAACTCCTCAACAAAACGGTGTTGCTAAGAGGAGGAATAGGACACTTATTGAGGCTGCTCAAACTATGTTAGCTGATTCAAAGCTACCTCTAACATTCTAGGCAGAGGTAGTCAGCACTGCATGCTATGTGCAGAACAAAGTTCTTGTAGTTAAGCCCCATGGAAAACCTCTTATGAGCTATGGAACAAGAAGCCACCGTTCATTGGCTTTCTAAGGTCCTTTGGCAGCAGGTGCACCATACTTAACACAAAGGAAAATTTAGCAAAATTTGCTGAAAAGTCAGATGATGCTATCTTTGTTAGATACTCTTCTAGTTCTAAAGCTTACAAGTATACAACATTAAGAATCAACAATTTGAGGAGTCATCCAATATAGTTGTTAATGAACACACTCCTTGTGTTAGGGGGAATGAACCTGATCACATCTTTGATTTATAATTGTTTCCAAACTATTCTAAACCCTCTTGTGAGAATGTTTCAGTTGGAATAGGTGCTCAAACTAATGCTAATGCTGCTGCTAATGATCAACTGTTTGAGCTTCCTAGGCCTAGACCAAATTCTCCAAGTGCTGCAATACATCAAGCTTCCACTATTCACAGATCCGACAGTTTAACTATATCAAGGAATAGTGAAGCTTCAACAAGTGAGTCACCTACTGAGCCTCAAAACTCATCAGGTGATCCACCTCTACACCAGGCAAAAGGAGGTAGTATTCTGAAGGAACATGCAACTATTAATACTACCTCACAGCCAACTATCGATGATGTTTCTCATTCATTCAATCAGTCCTCATTGAATGACTTTGAAACAACAGCTGGACAAAGTGTTTTAGTTCCTTAGCAGAATATGTCCAACTTGGATCTATCTCTGCAACTGGAAGTGATTCCTTGTCTTAGGATTCACAACACTCATCCAACTGAGAACATCATAGGGAATCTCTGAGGGTGTGAGAACAAGAGGACAGACTCATCACGGGAATGTCTGCCTGTAATCATGCTTTCTATCTCAGATGGAACCCAAGAAGGTAGAAGATGCCTTAAAAGATAGTAGCTGGATTGAATCGATGCAAGAGGAGCTGCTTCAATTCAAGAGACAGAAGGTATGGAACCTATGTCCGCTACCATCTGGTCAAGTACCCATAGGCACCAAATGGGTTTTCTGAAACAAAAGAGATGATAGAGGCTTGATCATCAAGAATAAGGCAAGAATTGTGGTTTAAGGATACACTCAAGAGGAAGGAATCGATTATACTGATGTCTTCGCACCAGTTGCAAGACTTGAGGCAGTTAGGATCTTCCTTGCTTATGCTGCATCCAAGGACTTCACAGTATACCAACTTGATGTCAAGTGTGCTTTTCTATATGAGGATATAGATAGGGAAGTCTATGTATGCCAACCTCAAGGATTTGAAGATCCATAGCACCCCAACTATGTGTGCAAATTGGATAAAGCTCTATATGGGCTGCACTAAGCACCTAGGCTGTGGTATGAGACTCTGTCTCAGTTTCTTCTGAAGAATGGCTATACTAGAGGTACCATTGACAAGACTCTCTTCATTAGAAAGTCTGGAAAGGACATTTTACTTGTACAAGTCTATGTCGATGACATCATATTTGGTTCCTCAGATGACCAAATGTGCAAGGACTTTGAGAGCATTATGAAGAAGAAGTTTGAGATGAGCTCCATGGGAAAAATGGACTTTTTCCTTGGAATGCAGGTAAAGCAACTGAAGGAAGGGTTCTTCATTAATCAATCTAAATATGTCTCTGACATCTTAGAAAGATTTGAGATGAAGGATTGCTAGCCTGCCAAGACACCCATACCCAGAAACCATAATCTTTGTCCTGACCTTGAGGGGGAGGATACTGATCAACATCAGTATAGGGCAATTATTGGTTCTTTGATGTATCTTACAGCAAGTAGACCTGATATCATGTTTGCTACTTGCATTTGTGCAAGATATCAGGCTGCTCCTAAGGTGTCTCACCTAGCTGCTGTTAAGAGAATCCTCAGATACCTCAAAGGAGCACCTAAACTAGGTCTCTGGTATCCTAGAAAAAAGGATTTCAATCTTTATGGATACTCTGACAGTGACTACAGCGGCTGTAATATTGACAAGAAATCAATGTTGGGAGGATGTCAATTTCTTGGTGGAAGGATCATCTCATGGCAATGCAAGAAACAATCATGTGTCTCTACATCAACTTTTGAAGCTGAATACATTGCTGCTGCTAGCTGCTGTGCTCAACTGCTATGGATTCAAAATCAGATTTTAGGCTATGGATTCAACTTTATGAGTACTCCTATCCAATTGACAACAACAGTGCTATCTCCATTACTAAAATCCGGTGAAGCACTCCAAGACTAAGCACATTGACATCAGGTATCATTTCATTAGAGACATTCATGAGAAAAATCTAATCAAGTTAATCAAAGTTGATTCAAATGAACAATATGCTGATCTGTTTACCAAAGCTTTTGATGAACAAAGGTTTAAGTATCTCATAACAGCTATTGGGATGATAAACATTGACTAATCTGATCTCTTTTGAATACTGTTTTAATATGTAAGTCTTGTGTCAATACAATTTAAGCCCTGTTACAAGAAATATCTCTCTGAAATTTTCTAAGTGTAAATTCCTTCCGAAGAGAAATTAACCTTCGGAAGACACTCGCATATCTTCCAAAGCATAATTTCTCAAAGGATAACTTTCTTCTCGGAAGAATTTTTGGTCTCGAAAGAAGCGATTTATTTCATACCAGATCTACTTCTGAAACTTACAAATTCTCTATTCGGAAGCAAATCTAACCTTCAGAAGCATATAATTGGCTTCGGAAGTAAGAATTGCCTTCGGAAGACAAGTTACCTTCAGAAATGTTTTACACTCGGAAGAGAGATCTCACTGTGTAACGTAAATTTCTTGGGCCCCACACTGTAAAAAGCAAAGATTTTGTTAATGATGTTGGATTATTTAACTGATTTTTAACCTTACCGCCACTGTCATTTCATACACTAAACCATCACATCACCTTATCCTAACCCCCATTACCGCCTCTCCACAATCTTTTAAATAATCTCGACTATTCACTTTCACTCTCTTACTTGCAAACTTTACAGCCCTAGAAATTTCTCCTACTCATCTTTACCCAGCTCAAATCATTCCCATTCAACTTTCCAAATGGCCTTCAACCCTCAGCACAACCAAGTCACACTTCTTGATTCATCAAGAGATGCTGACTTCTCAGATATCATCTCCTTCCTAACCCAATCTTCCTACTACACCACTCTGACTGTTAACCCGACAATTTACTCAAATCATATGTCTGAATTTTGGGCAAATGGTCAGATTGAAACCCTAAACGGGGTTCATGTCATTCGATCGAGCATCTGTGGCTAGGAGTTGGTCATTTCTGAATAGCTCATCAGGGAGCATTTAGAGCTTCATGATGAGGGCGCTCCAACGGAATTCCCCAAAGCAGACTTGGACGATTCTTATCTCCAAATGGGATATGGAGGAGACGTTAGCAGGTCAACTGTTTAAAAATTTAACTTCTCGTACAAATGGAAGTTCCTTCTACACGTGGTCCTTACTGTCGAATAAATCCGGAGGATGGGATCCAATCCCATTTGAACTTGGGTGCCTTGTTCATTGGTTGGTAAAACGCCTCTGCTTCAACTATTCAAGATTTGTGCTGACTAACCTCATGGGAAATCTTCAGAAGGACACATTCTTCATGTATCCTAGGTTTCTCTAGCATATATTCAACTGTGAGTTAGACCAGAGCATGCTTGTCTGTGCAGCTGCTCTGACCGCTCCTTAGATGAGGTCGACCATCTTCAAGACTTTGAAGAGAGTGTCCACCAACTTCACAGGAAGAGATACTGCACTTCTTCCAGGTATGACTGAGCCAACGGCTCCTGGTGACATCCCTGTTAACCCCACAGGTGATGAACCCCACCAGCAACTACCCCCAATATGCCAACACTACCTTCTCCACCCATCACCATCACTTATCAGAGACGCCCCAAATGAACCCTTGTTCAATCTACTCTGATTGAACAAGCCCCCCCTATTCAATCCAAAAAGACTCGAGTGGAAACATGGGCTCCCAGTCAGTCAGAGGTTTCTCCATCCTTCTCTTTTGACCTCAATTTGGGTCTTGAGTCTCCTCAGTCTCAGACCCATGAGCCCATAACCCAAGCTGAAAGCCCTCAGGATGAGTCCTTATACTGTCCTGAGCAGCTAACAAGGGCAGCCCCACCAGAGGCTCAATGCCTGTAGACATTGACCAAAGTCCCGGTCAGTAGGTTTACCCATCCTATCTTTCACTGGACTTTTATTTAAAACTAATGAAGAGATAACATCTCTCCATGGCAATGAAGTTAATCTACAACACCCTCTCCAAGATCAACAGAGCCCGAGAGAAATCCCTTATCTCTAGCCCTCATCAGCAACCAACTGAGGTGAGTCCCATTGATGTGGAGGGGACTCATGTAGATTCAGCTGCCACTACAGAAGGTGCCTCAATGGACCTTGTGGACAGTGGTAACATTTCTCAGACTGAATCTACGGTAACCGAGCCCTTTGATGACTCTGAAAGAGACATCATTGAGCATGGGAAACCAGGGTGCCAAGATCCCACATCTGGTGGTGAGGATGAACATACTAGGTATGTTACCTCATCTCCCCATGATTCTTCGAAAGAAGATAAGGGAACATGAAACTCCTCATTCAAGATCTGCTTTCTAAAGTCTCAAACCTGGAATCTCAGGTTAGGACTTTAGAGGCAAGATCTGCCACTCAGCAACTTGAGATTAACAATCTCAAGGCTCAACTAGCTGAGAAATAGACAGAGAGGTCTGTTAGGCATGTACCTATTCAGGTCTCCCTGACTTCCTCCTCCACCTCATCTAGCTCTCAAGATGATGCTACCAAAAAGGGGGAGAATGTTCAAAGACAAACACACAAGAAACCACAGAGCCGGCCTTCCACTTCAACATCTTCCTCTCCCATCATCTCTGCGCCTGAAACATCTCAGGTCACTCTTCAGATTGATTCATGGATGCTAATAATCTTTACAGACTCTTCACCAAGTTTCTGTTAAGATCTTCCTTTGAGCAGCCAAGTCATGACGCTGCAATGATTTACTTTAGAGTAGAAGAACTTCAAAGGCTGACTGCACCTTCTATCACTGTGGAAGAAGTTGGGCAACCTAAGGTTTTCATGGAACTTGAGATTCAATTCGAAGGGGAAATGAGAACTGATGGCCCAGCAACTGAAACAATTGGGACAGAATCTGCATCCCCTCTAACTTCCGAAGCTGAAGTTAAAGCCTCGGAAGAACAAACTGAATCTTCCGAAGCTGAAATGGAAGTTGCGGAAGGACTGTTTAAAATGTCCGAGGAACTGATCATCACAGATGCTATCCTGGAAATGGCATATGAAATGAGCAGTGAGGACTTTCCAATTGCACCTCCATCTCAGACACCATCTCTGACTCTCTCACAATCAGAAACCTCTCTCCAGAACCACCACAGTCAGGATCTTCAAAGGATAAAGGTAAAAGGAAGATGACTGCGGAAGAGATTCAGGAAGAGGAGAAGATTGAGAAACTTAAGAAGAAAGGAAGACTTCAGACTGAGAAGTTGCTAGCTGCCAGCACAAAAGCAGCTGCTTCCAATCAGGAGGTTGTCATCAATAAAAGAAGAGAGCAGATCATTGACCGGCTCATTGAAATGGGAGCTGCCAATGAAGAAACACACCTGCTACCATTAGAGGAGTTGGTGGATCTGGAGAAGGCAACCAGGCTGAGACTTGAAGAAGAAGCCAGGTTGGCATTAGAGGAAAAGGAAAAGAAACAGAAGGAGGATGAATTGTAGCTGAGGAGAGATAGGATAAACTTCTACTCTCCAGAGGCTTTGATCTTCAAGAACTCTCTCCACACATGATGATACGATCCTCTAGCTCTACAACAAAGAGCAGGATCAAATGGAGAAAGAAAGGAAGAAGGCTGCAAAAGAAAAGGCCAGAGAGAGAAGAAGAAAGAAGAAGAGGCTAGGGTCACTACCTCCAAGAAGCTTACTGAGAAAGCCTGGATGAAGGACTATCTTCGGGCTCATGGCTTCTCTGGTAGGCAGGTGGGTCCTATGTCTGAAAGGACACTCCAACGGATTGTCAGTGAAATTAAGGCTGACATCCGTTTGGGGAAAAGGAAAGAGATGTATAGAAGGGTAAAAGGGATGACCTTCACTGCTTCTATCCCACCACAACTTGAACCCTCACCTTACCATTCACCATTAAACCTGAACCTTCACCCCTGAAACACATCACTACCCACTACTACTCCCTCACCTCAACCTCCTAAACTTCCCATAATCCAACCCAAAACACTAGCCAGAACCTCTAAACCTAAACCTACCTAATTACCATCCAAAACATCCCTTCAGCCTTCTCAACGTCTTCCCTTGAGGAGTTTAATACAATCAAGATGAAGCTCACTAAATGCACCACTTTGAGCGAAGTCTCCTGTGTAGAAGACTCCGTTAACATTATCTATGTAGACGGATCTTCAAGTTCCCGCACAAGAGACAGATTCCTTGATTTGCCTAGAGGAACTTTGGACTAGGCTGCAAAACTTTTGGGCCTCAATTTAGACTTTTTAAATGAGGAAGAAAAGAAGCTCAGAAGGAAACTGGCGACTCTGCTAAATACAAGAAAAGAGGACAAGATTCCTAGTCAGCCTCCTATGCCTAAAAGGAAGATAATCCAGTGGAGGTTCGATGAAGATTCTCACAACTTTGTTATGGAAAGAGAGAATGGTGAAGTCAACAGACTCAATGCAACCTCTCTGTTACACTCCAGTAGATTTGATATTGTTGAGTTAGCAGAGAACCATTCTCCAACCCCTCTAACTCTGAAACTGCTCCACTCGTCAGAAAACATCTCAGCAGTCTTCATTTGGCTGAGCTAACTGCAAAGGCAAAGATTGAAGAAGAGTTGAAGTTGAGAAGACAGGAAGACAAGGAAAGATCTCCCACCAAAGTGCTGCCTTTCTACAGATGGTGGAAGGTCCTGAATTAGAACCTATAGTTTGATGGGAATATGATTACAGTCCCATCAACTAACTCTTTTCAGAGGGCAACAACAAAGTGTACATGTTATCCAAGGTGACAGACTGGATTTCCTGTCTACCAAGGATCTGTACAAGCTTCTCAGCACCACATCAGGGAAGAACAAGGAGACAGACAAATATCTTCTCTCCTTGGTGCTGAAAGTTTTGAGAAGTCGAGGAAAGTGAAGTTTTGGTAGCATCAGCCTAGGGGGAGTTTGTTGGATCAAGAAGAAGGCTAATGCAACCAAAACTAGATCACTTAAGTTATTTTGGTGCTGCATGCAAAGGCTTCTGAAGCTTGTCATGGAACTTCCGAAGGTTGTAGAGTTCTTCCGAAGACAAGGGAAAGTCCAACTTCCGAAGACAGAACTCTACTTCCAAAGACAAATGCATACTTCCGAAGTTCAAGACTTTATGAATAAAGTAAAGACCACTTCCGAAGTATGATGAATAGAAGAAGTCTCCAAGCCTTGGAAGAAGCCCTCTTCCGAAGTATGAAGTGGCTTCGGAAGTACTTACTCTTCCGAAGCCATTTAACCTTCGAAGACACTCCTATAACCAGTGGACACAAGTATGGTCTCTGACACTCCACTGCAACTTCTGATACAGCATCGCTTCTTCCTAAAACCATTTTGTTGACCATACTTTATTCCACTGTTTAGCTTTCATGATAGTACAGTTGCCATCTTTAGTTAGTGACAAAAGGTAAGTCAGGAACATGTCCTGACTACCAAATCTCATATAAACTTTATCTAAGATACCTTAACTATAGTCTTGTAGTATAGGCTTTAGCTAAAGGATCCCAGCTGGTATCAAGTATATCCGTTGTAGATAGTATTATATATAGGTTCTCCTTGTAACTCATAGAATAATCATCTGCTTGTAAGAGTTTTTGTATCTTGAGTTGAGAATCAATATATAAAAGTACCTTGAAATTATCTTTCTGTGTTCTTAGTTACTTTTCATATTGTGATCAACTCTTATTGATTCTTACCCGAGTGTGATTCTAGGTGAGACTGAGAGAAAACCTTGTGTTTAAGTGACAACACCGATCCTGCACACATTAATAATTATCAAGATATTTAAACATAAATAATCATTAATTACATTAAAGTAATACATAGTCAAGTACAAAAGTTTCAAATACATAAACATTTAATCATTACTTTTGCCTTGATCGAATGTCTCTTCAGCTTGAGGAGCTGAGGACGAGGCTCTTTGATCTTGATTTCTCTTGGTGCGCCTATCCTTTGCTGATGGGTTTTGACGCTGGTGCCGATGCATCACCTTCTTGATTATCCTTATCATCATCATCCTCTTTATCCTTTCCACTCGGTCCTACTTCCTCCTCCTCCTCCTCATCTTCTTCTTATCATCATCTCCATCATCATCATCCACATCATCATCCACATCATCACCGTCTTTAATCTTCAAAGGCTCACTCTTTGATCCCTTTAGCTTTAACAAACCTTTGTTCTTTTTCTCAAGTCCTTCAATCCTTTTCACCGATGCCAACACCAACTCGTTTTGACTCTTTAGTGCTTGGTGGCTCAGCCTAAGGCTCTCTTATATTATGCGTTCTTCTCACTTAGCTGAGCGATTTGCTTGGCTGAGCCGCATTTACCGCCATCAGCTAGTTCATCTGAGTGGCCCTCAAATCATCAGTAGCAATCAGCTTTAGTACGATGCGGTTGAGGTTTGCCAACTGCTCCTCTAACCCGACCATGGGTAGAGTAGGTCCTAGTGTAACTGTGGATTGGGTGGAGGACCAGCTTGGTGAGTGGTTGTGGTAGTGGTGGATTGTGTGAGAGGGAGGAGGATAGGAGTGGATTGTGGTGGAATTGTGTTGGGTATTGTGGGTGAGGTAGAGGTAGGTGTATGAGTGGTGGATGGAGTGTCAGTGGCTGTAGAGGTGGTAGTGGGTGTGGTAGTGGCAGTAGAATATGTGATCATGTAAATCTTGGCCTCTTATGCTTTTTTCCTTATGATGGGCCATCCTCTTCTTCCTGGAGCCCTTTGCTATAGAGGCTCCCCCTGAGCTAATAGGATGGTCTGCTGAGTAAGTAGGATCAGTGACATCAGGATCATCACCTGTAGTACCAGCTAGGCGTCTACTGACCACCTCTATCCCCTTCTTAGTGGCCACAACACGACTTCCGACAGTCCTAACCATAGGTTCATCATCAGAAACCTCCTCTTCATCTACAAGAAGTTCTGGTGAAAGTAGCCTTCTCTGATCCACCAGGTGCATCAGAAGTACCAAATGGAGATGGTGAAGATATAGAAAGTGCGCAGTGGCGCTTGATTGAATTGGACCAACATCTCCACCACCTTGACTGTCATCAACATCATCATCATCATCGTCGTCATCATCGGTGGGTACCACTATATGCTCAACATTCGAATCACTATCACCGTGACGCCATTTCTTGCGAGCAGGCGCCATGTAGTCTGCGTTAGCCAGATGCCCAAACAAACGCCTGACCGGGGGCTTCAACTGCTTCCCCCGGTACACCTTTATTCTTTCTAAGGTGGTGTCATCCATAACCTCTAGAACAACAACATCATCCTTCTCTTTCGGCAGCAGATGAAGCTTCTCGTCAATGATCATCTGTAAAAACCTTGGGTACATGCACAAGCCTTCCTTGCCCTTAGCCTCGATGTTCTCTATCATGTAGGGGAAGAGCATGTGGGAGAAACTGAATGAATGGTGCAGTACCAGAGCAACATATGCATTTTGGATTTGATCAGACATCTCATCGAATCCTCTTCTCCTTGACGCTATGCACTTAAGGATGACATGAGCTAGGTACTTGACCTGGGGGCACAAGTTGCTCTGTTGAGCACACATTGATGTCCCCAGTGTACTTCATCCTTAGAAAGCATCCTTGAATAGTTAGGGGATGCAGCTTGGTTGGGTAGGCACCATCCTCGCCCAGATCCAGACTCCCTCGCCTTAGATCTTCTGTAGTAATCATAATCTCTTATCCAAAGATGGAGCTCCGAATATAGTGGGGCTCCATAGACCTGTCAACCGAAGCACCTTCCCAAGGGCCTTATGTATAGATTGGTAGGGTGTGGAGGGTGTAGATATGGCCTTGAAGATCCTCATCTCCGTAGAAAGGCTATAATCCCAGCAAACTCGGAAGCGTTCTGAGTAGTAGCATCTAAGTGAACACAAATATTGGCTTGGTGCTCATCGTCCATCTATTAGCCATGTTCCTGCACCCCAGAAAAATAACATTAGATTTTTGTATACAGAGACATAGGTACTTAAACTGTTTTGATCATACTGGTTCAGTCGTGTGACTAAACCATATGATTGAGTTTTAGTCGTACGATTGAGTTCAGTCATCCGATTGAGCCTGCGGTGAGTTCAGTCGTGCTATTGAGCCTGCGACTGAACTTAGTCGTAGCTATACCATGCGGTTGAACCAGTCATGCGCAGAACCCATACGCATGATTCATTCGTGCGATTGAGTCGTGCGCCTGGCTCAATCGTGCAACTGAAGTTCATTAGCATGTCCATTCGCCTCCTCACTGTTGAAACCCTGGATTTGAATCTTTGTCAAAAATTTATATTAGACTTCATGTTTAGACTCTTTGGACCGCAGAGACTCTAAATATCACTTATATCCTTTAAATCAACTTATTGTCCATTTATGGTCTATTATTGGGTTTAGTCTCGGTTCTAGGTTTTAGCATAATTGGTCCTTAAAGGGCGATTTAGACGTTCATTTGGATTGATTTCAGTTGCCCAGTACCTATAGATGAGTAGAACACACGTTAGGATCACAATCAATCGGTAATATCAGTCAAACAAAATTTGAGCAGAGTATGTGTGTGTATGGGCGATTTCAGAGAGCTTTGAAGGGTGGTAAGGGTTACGACCGACTGACCCCCTTATTTATACTATTTTAAAATTTCAGTCGTGCGACTAAACCCATACTCATGATTTAGTCGTGCGACTGGGGCCCATACTCATGCTTCAGTTGTGTGACTGGGGTTCGTTCGTGCGAATGGCTTATGCTCCTTCATCCATTCGTACGATTGGTTCAGTCTTGTGTTCAATCGCATGTTTGTCCCATACTCATGGTCCAATCGTGTGACTGGCTCATATTTATGGTTCAATCGTGCGATTGGCTCATACTTATGATTCAATTGTGCGATTGGCTCATACTTATGATTCAATCATGCGATTGGCTCATACTTATGAGTTTGACCTCATACACTTTCAAACACTTAAATTTTTTTAACTTTTGATATATAACATTATGACCTTTGATCATCTCAGACATGAACCTTTTAATTTAACATCATTTGATCACCTCAGACGTGATCCTTTTAGTTTAAAATCATTTGATCACCTCAGACGTGACCCCTTTTAGTGAGTGATCACAGATTTCATCTAGTTGTATAGTCTGATATTACGCAACATAAAAACTAGAAAATAGAAATAACTTGAAATTTAAAATAAAACAATACATATTTTTATGGTTTGGTTTGAGCCAAACAGCTTCAAGTTAATTTGATCATTTCTGGAAGATTCATTATGGAATCATACATGTATATCATAATCATTTAGGAACCCCTTTTAATATCACTTTCATGCTAGATTCTTGTTTTGTCTGAGAGTCAATAGTACTTTCAAGAAATCATACTAGAGCTATAAGATGCACATAGTGATTTTACACCTGTCAAGAATTTCAGCTATAATGATTGTCAGTATATTTGTCCACTTAAATCCATACATAGATTTTTTACTCACATTGGAGATGAATTAGGTTTATTTATTTCAATAAGCATTTGTGGATCCCATACTTATATGGTAATCAACATTCCTCAGGAGATTTTGAGGCGGTCTATGATTATTGGACAAGAAGAAACTATTCTAAGAGCTTTCAAAGAGATGCCAAGCCTTAGGTCAGTGCCATCGCACAACAGAGAGGTGCAAACAACAATGAATTCTAGAATATTTAGGTTATGCTTATCCTTAGGTCAGTGCCACCGCATAACAGAGAGGCACACAACCTATCTCTTGTTAGAGCATTTATTTTTCTTTTGCACACAACGCATCAACAACATTAGTCATTAGCTTGATTGCTTTTAGCATTTTTTCATGTGCTTTGCTCATATTTATGGTCATCCACACACATTTATGGCGTTTATTTTGCTCGTCACCCCTTATTGGAAAAGCGTTGATTGTGTTAACCAGGGATAAGATGAGAACCCACAGCAAGTTAAACAAATTAGTTTGAATTTTAATTCACCAATAAAGTCTAATCATCTATTGTGTGAATCTACTGACACATCATATAATGAACTAGCAACCTCTAGGTCTACTTTCTCTATGTTACCTCAGTAGCAGACTAGTATTACTATCATTTTCTTTTATTGTGCTTAGATTTCTCAGACTTGTAATTTGAATTTAGCAGTTGAGCAAATTGTTTTGAAGTCCCAAACAATTTGATCCATGTGTACTATCATTTTCCATAAACTTTGAATCAAAATCACAGATTTGATTCCATTTCTTCAGCTAATCTGCCCTCCCCCCATTTTTTTAAGTGGATAAATACAACAACTAATTAAATACTAAACTAAAACTATTCTCCCCCTAAAATTCTAATACCAAAAATCTTTTTGTGTTTTTGGATTTTAATAGACAGGAAAATAAAACAAAAATAAAAGAAACTAACTAATAAACTAGGAAACTAATTGTCTGACTAAGAACTGTCGTCTTCTTGAATCACGTCACTTTTCTTTTTCACGCCATTAACCTCTAAAAGATATAAAAACCATGGTTTGTCAAATGCTTTTGTGTAGAGGTCGACGCGTTAAAAATCAGTATTAATTTTAACAACATCTATTAATTGCTTTACAAAACAGTCACGTATAAAGTGATATTTAATATCAATGTGTTTTGTTTTAGGGTGTTGGATCGAATTTTTGGTTACATAAATTGTAACAGAATTATCAACAAAGATAGGGGTGTTAGAAAATTGCAAACCGTAGTCGCGCATTTGCTGTTGAATCCAAATGATTTATGAACAGCAACTTATAGCAGCAACAAATTCAGCTTCACAAGTTGACAGAGCAACTGATGTCTGCTTCTTACATTGCTAGGTGACTAACCATCTACCAAAGAACTGACATCCTGCTGATGTTGACTTGTAATTCATCTTGCAACCACCATAGTCTGAGTCACTATACGCTGTAAGCTCAAAGTCATCATCATGAGGATACCACAACCCGAGTGTTGGAGTACCCTTCAGATAACGAAAGATCCGTTTAACTCCTATGAGATGATTTACTTCTGGTTTAGCCTGATATCTGAAACAGAGACACGTGGCGTACATGATACCAGGACGAGAGGCTGTGAGGTACATGAGAGATCTGATCATTCCTCTATACATGGTGGCATCAACCATATCACTAGTTTCGTCGGGTGCCACATCATGGTTCGTGGCAAGTGGAGTTCCAACAACTGTTGCATTCTCCATGTCGAAGCGACAGAGGATATCTCCTACATATTTGGTCTGATGTAGGAAGATTCCTTTTCGTGTCTGATCCACCTATAATCCAAGAAAGAACTTCATCTCTCCCATGGCACCCATCTCAACTCTGCTTTCATTACAAATTCGAATTTTTACATAATTCTTCATTTTTGGAACCAAAGGTTATGTTATCCAATATATCTGTACCAGAGCAAATCACCATTTTTTTCTTTGATGAATAACATGCAGTCAATAACTCCTCTGTGAAACCATGCTTCACTATAGATTGGAGTTTCTCATACCAGGCTCTAGGGGCTTGGTGGAGTCAATAAAGAGCCTTGTCTAGTTTATAAACTCTATCCTGATGATAAGGATCCTCAAATCCTTCAGGTTGACTGACGTAGACTGTTTCATAGATTTCACCATAAAGGAATGCACTTTTCACATCTAGTTGATAAACTTTAATCATCATGTAGGATGCATAGGCTAGAAAGATACAAATAGCTTCCATCTGTGCCATCGGTGCAAACACTTCATTGTAATCTATGCCTTCGACTTGGCGAAACCCTTGAACTACAAGTCAGCCTTATTTCTAATTATATCCCTTGGTCATCTTTCTTACACTTCAGCACCCATTTAGTGCCTATCACCTTAGCACCTTTTGTCTGTCCACAAGGGTCCATACTCGTAACTTCTTGAAATGTAAGTTCTTCTTGGATTGCACTAACCCATGCCTTATCGTTTAAGGCTCACACACATATTTTGGCTCAAACTGAGGCACAAAACTCGCTATGCACTATCGTGAAGATTCCTTTTTCCATGACAGAGGCATAATCAGTTGAGTATAGCTGATTTCGTGTCTGTACTCCCGATCTAACATCCCAATGATGTTTTCCAAGGGATGAAAACATTAATTCGAGATCCGGGAGTGGTGGGAACAACACCTCAGTATCCAGATTATGAATCCCAGGTTCAGTATCCGTAGCTGTTGGAGTATGAGGTTCCAAAGTGTCAGAGGCATCAAGATTTGATGCTTGTGTACTTTCATTGGTGGAAACCTCTTCCTCTTGGTTCACATTTTCAGTCTCAACTCCTTCATCATTAGAGGACAAATCACTTACTTCAAGGTCTCCCCTTGAAGGGCTAGAAGTATCATCTAATGGAGCAGTTGATTTCGAGTCTGGTGGAGGAGTGTTCAAAACATCGTACATCATCCTAGCACATAGCTCATCATCAGGATGAGAAGGTGGTAGATTGAAAGATTTAAAAAATCCATCATGGTCAAAGAAGAATGAGGGTCCTTTTCCAGCAGGGGGTGGTGTATCTTTAAACATCAAAATTACATCACACTTCTACCTAACCCGTTGAGTTATTGTAAACTCTCTTGTCTTGTATACTGTATCCGAGAAAGATACCTTCTTCTGCCTTCTCACTAAACTTCCCAGTCTGAGTTTTCTTCAACAACATGCACGGTGCGCTAAACGGTTCTAGATACTACAAGTTAGGTTTACGTCGCTGGAGCAGTTCATAACATATTTTCCCATGTCGTTTGTCCACTAAGACTCGATTGAGCGTGTAACATGCATTAGCCACTGCCTCATTTCAGAATTGAATAGGCAGTTTCAAGTCGGCTAGCATTTTCCTAGCTATCTCTATCAAGCTCCTATTTTTCCTTTCAGCAACCCTATTCATCTGTTGAGTGTAGGCAGAAGTAAACTGATGTACAATTCCTTTCTCTCTACAGTATGTCTCCATCCACTGATTCTTGAACTCTGTGTCATTGTTTGATCGAATTTTCCTTACTTTTAGCTTGTAGAGTGATTCCAAAGTAGTTACTATATGTTTGAATGATTCAAAAGTTTCTAATTTGGCTTTCAGAAACATCACCTAAGAGAATCTTGAGTAATCATCCGTTACTACAAAGCAGTATAGATCTCCAGCAATGCTCTTGTGCTAACAGGTCCAAGCAGATCCATGTGTAGAAGCTCGAGAGGAATATCAATAGAATTCACTTTCTTTTCCTTGTGAGCCTTCTTGCTCTGTTTCCCTATCTTACATGCTATGCAAAATTCCAAAAGCTGGAAATTCTTAACAGTTACTCCATTCACTAAATCATTCTGTACAAAATGATTCATCTTCCTTAGATTAATGCGTCCATTCTCCTATGCCATGAGACAGAATCCCTCTTTGTTGCCTTTGACAAGAAGCATTAAACAGTGTGATCAGTTGTGGAGGCTTATGATAGATCCAAGACATACAAGTTGTTGTATCTTGAAGCTGACATAAGAACTTTATCCTCCTCAATCACATAATCCTTCTTCAACATGTAGCACTTCTTGTTGTCAAACATAACTTTGAATTATTTATCGCAAATTGGGAGACTAAAAGCAAGTTGTTTTGTAGTTGTTAAACATAGTTGAACTTGTCAAACTTCACTTTCTGTTTCCCACTTGCCTTGAGCGGTGATGTAACATCCTTTGTTTCCAGCAAATGAAACATGGACCCTTTAATTGTTTGACATTGAAAAGGAGAGACAAATTCCCGGTCATGTGCCTGGACGCCCCACTATCAATAATCCAGGTATTAGTGATAGCGCTGTATCGGACACCCTGCACCTTCAACGAAACTTATTAGTTTAGATTGGGACCCAAGCCTTAACTGGCTTGGGTGACCTAGAGGAATCACACATCATGAACTCAACCCACATTCCTTTAGAGGTTGAGGGTATATCTTTCTTCTTCTTTTCCTAACTATCAGACTCTATACTTGATTTTTCTTTCCATAAGCCAGTTTTGTGTAAGGCTTGTTTGTGGTAAACAAACGACTAACTTATAGTTTGAACTTTAAGTTCACTAATACTCTTAGGTAGAGTATTAGATCTCATTTTAGAAAAACTTGGTTTTGCATCATAAAGTTCAATTTTCTTTTTGGGCGTCTAATAATAAGGACAATTAGGAGAGATATGTCCTCATTTTCCATAACTGTAACATGATCTCATTCTACAGATTAAGGAAAATCTTTATGTGGTGTTGAGTTTTATAAGGGTGTGAGATGTGTCTGGTTGGGTTTTGTCACTTCTCTTTTAGATGTTTCAGCCTCTTTAACAAAACTAATTGTTTTAACATTTTGAACATCTTTAACTTCATTTTCTTTGGACTTAGATGATTACATGTTTATGGGTAACTGGATAGTCATTTTGTGTTCTGTAATAGACATTTGTGAACCTGACTTTAATTAAACCTTTTAATGTTATCATCCAAATTCTCAATAGGATTTTTTTCTTTTGATTTCAAACTAAGATCCTTCTATTTAGTGACAGAATTTAAGTTTTACCCATAGAATCAGGATCACTAACCAGAGGAGTAGACGCCATATGATCCTTTACTGGATTGTTATTAATTGGTCTACATTTAGTGTTCGGAAGGATTTCATGTGTGGCGGTACAACCTTATAACCCAAACCTTCCCCGTTATTTTGTTCTTTCACTAAGTTTTGAACCATGTGTGAAGAACTTGCCAAATTGTGAAGTTTTTGTTTTAATGAATCAACTTCGACTTCCAAAACCGCTTTTTCCTTTTTCGTTTCTTCTAAAGAATTTAAATAAAACTTTATATCATTTGATTGATTTAGAGCAACAACCTTAGTTTCCCTTAGTTGTTTCCCTAAATGTTCTATCTTTCTTGAAAATGCACTCATTTTGTTTTAATATACGATTAGCCTCAGTGAAGAGTTGTAAATCATTACTAAGATTATCATTATGTTCTAATAACCTAGCAAATTTCAAATCAATGCTTTCCTAATTTGTCACATTCAGTACAAGCATGCTTTTCAAATAATTGGCCTATAGAACTTACCTGTGAGGAATCAGATGTATCAACCATCAAAGCAGAGTCAGAACCTTCCGTGACTGGAGATTATGAACTTGTGGCTCTAAGCTCTTCCTCAACCAGGTGATCTACAACATTCACAGCTTCTTAGTATCTGACATCGTATGCTCAGCTATGATCTCACCTTCACTAGCAGATCCATCATCTAATGCATCGACAAGGTGATATTTGATTCACCAGGAGAAATAAATCGGACGGACCAGTCTAGCCCTTCATCACCCTGAGCAGTCAGAGCCTTTGTCTCTTTACTTGATGAAGCAGTTCCAATCGTGTCTTTGTCTTGATGGTTGAATGTAGGAATGGGTTTCCATTACTAGTTTTCTTGGGCTTTACGCATTCATGTTTAAAGTGCCCTTTTTCACCACAGTTGAAACATGTGACTTTTGTTTTGTCAAAACCAAAAGTCGTATCTTTAGTGGCTACAAGATTTTGCCCCGTCTTTTTGACAAACTTCTTAGCTCTTCTGACTGCACTCGCCAGTGCCAATATGATGTCCATTCTTTCTAGCTCATTCTATCAACTTGCTCATAATCTTCATATGCAAGATGACAATTTCCAATCTTACCGGTAATAGACTATCATAAGATTGTCAAACAGCTGCTAGAAGATCCATGTGCTCCTATCAACTTCCACTGTGAGATTACCGAGATTCTCGGTCTTCAAATTTGTAGTATTGGCCTCAGGAACTATGTATTGGGTTCAAGATGACCCTAACATTTCTATTCCTAAAGCAGTGGGTTAGGAAGGAGCAGAGAACTAGACACGAACACTGGTGTAACGTGCTCCTGAAATAGCTAAGTCAGAACTGAGTTGTAAGTGAAGGATTCTGATCGTAGGATCCTTTCTTCAACTTTTTACTTCATTCACAGTTCTTCCTCTCTTAACTTCAAGATGAAATCATTTATGTCTAATGTGGCAAGAATGTCATTTTGTCTCAGATTAGACACAAATGAATCCTATTTATCTGACGACCATCACAAAGCTTGAAACTTTATCTTCCATGGAGGTGACCACCCATGAGTGTGCAACTCCTCCTTAGATGATAGAATCTATCAATAATATCATCCAGCTCTCATTTCATATTGAAGATAAATTATCAAACTCCTTCTTGAGAGCTTTAGCCTTCAGTGCTTTGAGTTGCGTTTCCATCGTCTCTTTTCCAATGCCTCCCATAACTTTTTAGCTTTCTTGTTCTTGAGAACTAATGACAGATGTCCTTCGGTATCAACTGAGTCAACAAGGCATAAACTTTCTTTTTAGTATTGAAAAGAATCTTCTGAGCTTCACTCATTTCTCCCAAGGTCAACTTGACTCCATTAGCACTGAATGGTACCGTGTACCTAGTCTCAATGGATGTCCAAAGATTGGGATCAACTCCATGATCTCAAACCGCTATTTCCATTATGGATATTCATCCAATGTTAACAGCTTTGGCGGTTTGTTATGGTTTCAATCTCATTTTCCAGAAGTAGAAGGTTCTGGATGCGAGAGTCATTTCCAGCAGTAAACGCAACAATTGATCTTCCATTGCTTTAAACTTAGTACTTTTGGAACAGGACATTTTCACTCGTGCAAATGGGCTAGGAGTATGAATCACTCGTGCGAATGGACTATGAGTATGGATCCTGGTGCGAATGAACGATGCGAATGAATTCAATCGTGCGATTGGATTCAGTCGTGCGTATGAACAAGACGAATGAATCAAACGACTAGAGTTGTTTAGTCGTGCGAATGAGAGATGCGACTGAGTTCAGTCATGCGAATGGAGTATATGAATGATTTCAATCGTACGAATAGCTAATCGTGCGACTAAAGGATGCTATTTGTGTAAAATCAAGATTTTGACACTTTGACACAAAATATGATTTTCTTAGGAACCCTAATCTGCCATATTATGAAAATTGAAACTTTAACACCTACAAATGTCAAAACACCATTGAAACAAAGTGATGACTCTTTTGATTAAAACGTATTTTTGACACCAAAACTAATCGAATCAGACGCAAATCATGAGCCAAAGCTCTGATACCACTTATTATGGTTAAGATCGTGTACATACGGTGTACTAACGGATTATGCGTTATACCAGATCAATAGTGCGAATCCTATTTGATTGGTGATCTAATCATTGAGAACGATAACCCTCGATATAGAATGAACTAAACGTTAAGACGAGTAGGGATCGATCAAGATCGAACTATGAAGTTAGACAGCTGTTTGGGACGCTCTAGACAGCTAGGGTTTATGTGTATTCGAAGTATCTTTCAAAGTGTTTATTTTTTCCCACGAATTAGGTGGTATTTATAGGTTATTAGTTTCCATTCGTACGTTGAACCATTAGCATGATTCAGTCGTGCGACTGACTCATGTGATTGATCCGTACGCACGACTGATTCAATCTTATGTCTCAATCACATGATTGATCCAGTCTCCTGTTCAATAATGCGACTGGTCCATAAGCATGATATATTCATACGTATGGTCCATAAGTATGGTCCATTAGCATGAATAATCACCCAACTAGGTTGAACACATTTCTCTATCATTATTGACTAAGACTATATACAACAACCTCAAACCTATATAGAAGTTATACATATGAATTAAAGATAAATAAACATCAAAGCATATATCAGAATTCATTACATCGTCACATTACACATATGTAAGTAATGAAAACTTTTACATTTAAGCTCATAAACTAGGAACATCATGTATCTACAGGATCCACCTCAATAATAGGTGACTGATGTGGCTAGACATAGGTGACTCAGGAGCACTCATCTCTCTTTTAGTAGGGGAGAGTTAGAGACTTATGGTACTCACTGAAACTAAGTCTTTATTAGTATAGGAGTCAAGGTTAGGAATTGGGTGGTTTAAATCTAAAGCTAGGGATGGTAACTGTCTCCTGAAGGTTGTTCACTTGAGTGGTTGAGACTCAGAGTGAATGCTTAAGGCAGTTGGGCTTGTGAACTCATCAGACTGAACATGAGGAAACTCAGCACTGTTCCTTGAATAGATGGAGTGGTTTGCTCCTCAGGAAAAGTGGGAGCTCTCGTATCCACTTCTACCTGTATGGGTGAGTGTATGGGGGTCTGCACAAACTCAATGAGCTCTAACATTTTGGATTTTCTTTTGTAGGTGTGGGTGATTTGAGGTCTTTTTGATGGTTGGGAGGTAAAGGTGTGGGTTCAACACTAGCTTGTGTTGCTAGGTTGTCACCTTGACTAATAAGCTCTAACAGTTTAGGGACAAGGGCTGTTTCTACCCCTAAGAAGCCTACAGTTGGCTTTTTCAAGATTTTAAAGATGCCGGGCTTCATCTGTCACAATTTAAGAATATTACCTGTTTCCCTCAATTGTGAGCCCAGTTCATAGTTGAGAATGTATTGAACATATCTACGAAACATGTAATACTCCAAGGAGTCCAAGTTAGCAAGTAAATTGGTATAAACAAGCTGAGAGTACCTAAACTTGACCCCCTGAACCATTCCATACACTATGAAGGAGAGATCCTAAGGTATTTGGTCCCACCCTCCATGCTTGTTGGACAAGCTGTGAATAACCACATGAAGTAGGTATTTCCACTGGGATGAGACCTTCCCTTTCCTGAAGGTCTTTACAGAGAAATCTCTCTCATAGCCCATCTGCTCAAAGAAATGAATGACAACATCCTTTGGGAAAGACAACTCACCTTCTTCATCATCCAACTGAAGGTGATTGTTGATGATGGCTGGAGTGATGAAGATTTTCTTCCTCTACACTGTGGCAGACAATGCCTTCTCCCCATCCATAATGACCTCTTGGTAGGTCTTCCAAAATTCAAGCAAGTGATCCTCATAGAGAGTAGGATCAATGGTAAGGGAGGTGAAGAGTTTGTTGACAAAGCCAGAAAACAGAAATCTTTGAGAAACTATCATCTTCTCTCAGAGTTCAATAGAGCAACCTGGTTGTTGTTGCCTATGAGTTGAATGAAGAAATCAGGGTTGTTTCTGAGGTTTAGATTGACAATTTTGAGAAGCTGAAGGCGAAGGAAGGTGAAGAACAAAGGCGGTTTGGGAGAATTTAAGTCAGGAAAAGTGGCAAATGAAGAGATAATGAAAGAGGTGGGACCATTGGGTTTATATGTGAAAATAATTTGAGACAAAGTTAATGAAAGAGGATAAACTTTGAAATCCAGAAGTCGGTCCCACCTCTGAAAAAGTAGTTTTCTTTTTGCCCAAAAAATAGTTTTCTTGGAAGTCGAGAAATCTTCTGAAGGTTATTTTCTTCAGAAGTTCTTGAAGAAAAAGTTTTCGAAGGCAAATTGACTTCGGAAGATATTTCAAAGATTTTAGAGAATTTTGCTTCTGAAGAGATTTAGAACTCAGAGTGATTTTTTAAGAAGAAAAAAAACTTCCGAAAGAAAATTGCTTTCAGAAGAAAATTTGTTCTTGTAAACATATAAGTACTTAAGTTGATTTTAAGCTTTGGAAGATATTTCAGAAAAATTTCTTCCAGAGGTAAAACAATTTAAGTAGATATTTGTTTGCTAGGTCATAAGTGTCTTTCAAGGTAATTTAAATCTTCCAAAGGATAAAGAGATCAAATTTACAAAAATCTAAGGAATGTCTTTTAAAAAGATTTTACTTCCAAACAGAACAAGGCTTATGAGTGACAAAGTAGACAACTTAGGTCACACAGTTTTTAGAAATAATATGATTAAGTTTTAAGAAAAGCTACTCAAAGTTAACCATCCCAATAGCTGATACAAGATATTTGAATCTTTGTTTATTAATAGCTTTGGTGAATAGATCAACATATTGATCATTTGTGTTAACTTTGACTAGTTTGAGTAATCCCTTTTCAATGTTATTTCTAATCAAATGATACCTGATATTGATGTGCTTTGTCCTTGAGTGCTGCATATGATTCTCTATGATTGAGATAGCACTATTGTTGTCTATATGGATGTGAATCTCCTTGAAGTTGAATCCATAGTCCAGCATCTGATTTTGAATCCAAGCACTTAAGAACGACAACTTGCAATAGTAATGTATTCATCCTCAACAGTTGATGTAGATATGCAGGATTGTTTCTTACATTGCCAAGAGACTATCCTTCCGCCAAGAAATTGATATCCCCTTGATGTCGACTTTGTAGTCATGTTGCAGCCACCATAGTCATTATCTGTATAAGCATATGAATTGAAGTCAGAGTTTTTTGGATACCAAAAGCCAAGTGATGGAGCACCTTTGAGATATCTTAGAATTCTTTTGATAGTGATTAGGTGTGACATCTTGGGGCTGGCTTGATATCTTGCACAAATACATGTAGCAAACATGATATCACGTCTGCTAGATGTGAGGTACATAAGAGACCCAATTATTTCCCTGAAGAGATGCTCATCAACATACTCCCTCTCAAAATCAGGTCCAAGGGAGTGGTTTCTGGCTATGGGTGTCTTAGCAACCTTACAATCAGTCATGTTGAATCTTTTGAGTGTGTCTTGAACATACTTTGACTGACTTATGAAGATGCCATTGTCAACTTGCTTCATTTGAATTCCTAGAAAGAAATTGAGTTCCTCCACGGCACTCATTTCAAACCTGTCTTTCATCAGATTTTCAAAGTCTTTGCAGAGCTTTGAACTAGTTGACCCAAAAATAATGCCATCCATACATACTTGAACTAGCATTATGTTATTTCCTGTTCCTTTGATGAAGAGAGTTCCATCATAGTACCCCTCTTGTAGCCATGCTGATAGAGATACTATGATAGAGTCTCATACCATGTCCTTGGTGCTTGGTACAGCCCATAAAGAGCCTATCAAGCTTGCAGACCGAGGTGGTTGTCTGACATACACCTCTTCATCAATCACCCCATAAAGACAAGAACACTTGATATCAAGCTAGTAAACCTTGAAGTTCTTGGATGCAGCAAAAGCTAGGAATATCCTGACAGCTTCAAGTCTTGCTACAGGAGCAAAGAAATCTATGTAGTTAATTCCTTCTTCTTGAGTATGCCTTTGAACAACCAGTCTTGCCTTGTTTTTTATGACAAGTCCTTTATCATTTTTCTTATTCTTGAACACCCATTTGGTCCCAATGGTAGTCTTCCTATGAGGAAGAGGACATATGTTCCAAACCTTTCTGCCTTTTGAATTCATACAGCTCCTCTTGCATAGCTTCAACCCAAATTCCATCCTTTAAAGTCTCATTAATTTTCTTTGGCTCTATCTGAGACAAGAAACAAGAGTGAAGACAAACATTTGCATCATAGGTTGTCCTCTTGTTCTTACCCCTATATCAACATCTCTAATGATGTTTGTGGAAGGGTGAGACTTGTGGATCCTTAGCTGAGGGATCACAGCAAGTGGCTTAGACAGATTTAATTAGAGAAATTTAGATCTGGAATGAAGATTCACCCTCCACATAGCACACTTATCAAGATTAACTTGATCCAATGAGTGTGTGACATCATTGATGTTGTCATCAATGGAGTGGTTATTAGCATCGAGAAATTCATGATCACTGTCACCACCACCATGCTCTCCAACATTTGATGCTCCTTATTCTGAGTAATGTGCCTCTAAGCTGGAATTTGAAGGCACCCCAAACACATCAACAGGATTTGTCATTGATATGTTGGTAGAAGCTTTATTTGCAAGATTGGTTACCACTGAAACTGAAGATGTGTAGCTTGAAGGTCTTTTTAGCTCAAATTGGATCAGGATCACTTGTAGGTAATATATCTTAGAACTTTCTTTTTTTTGTGATGTGGAGAGTACTCTTTGGATTGTAAACACAATCCTTAGCAAGGTGAAAGTACTCCCCACATAACACAGTCCTTTTCTTCCTTCTAGGATTCTTCTTTTTTGAACAAGGCTGAACTTGATCATTGTCACTCTCCATCTTCATCTTCTCAGAAGACGTGGTGATTCTTATGTGGTTAGAACTACCTTTGGAGTTTGATGGTTCATGTTGTACAGTAGTGGTGCACAACTTATGAGACTTCTTCTTGATGATGGGATGATTTGGACATGAACTAGAACTCTTGTTGTTGGAGTTCAAGTTTATGTCCTCAGCTTTAACCACTTCAAATCCTTCAAAAATAAAGACTTGTTTTTGTGCAGAGTTGAAGGTTCCCTTGATCTCTTGAGCCTTTTTTGCCTTTCTCCTACTCTTTCTGATCAAGTTCTTTCTCTTGGACTTGGTCATCCTAACAACTTTAGTCACCTCAGAGGGATGGTGACCCTTCTTAGAATTCTCTTCTTCACTCTTCTTAGAGCCATTCTTCACCATCTTCTCTTCATCCTCTTCAGTCAAGGGGTCTATGAGGGGAAGCTCATCTTCACAAGTTCCACACCTAGGAGATCTTATAGACAAGATTGTGTGTGGAGGAGCTATCCCACAAGATCCCAATCCTTGCTTATTCTGATTACAAACTTTTGCATTCATGGATGAGGATATCATGTTCTTGAAGGTCTCTTCTTCAAGAACACATTTTTCTGCCTTGGCGTTGTTGATCTCAAGCTTAGACTGACATTCAGTCAACTTGGCTATGAGATCTTTTATCTAAGTCCTATAATTTGTGTGCTCATGTTTAAGAACTAAAATGGTTTTCTCAAAGTCCTCTATCTTTAACTTATAATCATTTTTAGCCTTTTTGAAATCAGATTTTAAGATATTCAAAGACTTAAGATTAGATCTAATCTTTAAGTTGTAGGACCTGTATCTATTTAATTTAGCAATACATTCATGAGTGCAAAGATGTTTTAATACCTTGGCTTCATCGTGGTCAGCCATGAGTGCTTAGTTTGGAGATGATTCTTCCATATAAAAGCTCCAGTCAAAGTCTCCTTCTTCAACACCAACAGTAGCTTGTTGTTTTGGCTTCTCATTCTGGGGAGCTCTCTTAGTGTAGTTTGGTCTGGCTTGAGTCTGGCCACCATTTGTTCTTGGTGCCTTGCACTCTCTAACAAAGTTTCCCATTTGGTTACAATTGTAACACTTTACCTTGCTTCTATCCAGCCCAAACTTTCCATTGGCTACATTGCTAGGAAACTTCCTCCCTGTCCTCTTGTAGAACTTCTTGGCTCTATGAGCGAGAAGAGCCATTTGCTGAACTATCTCCATATACTCCAGATCATCTGGGTGGATACAGTCCAAGTCTTCAAGGGTGAAAAGAAAGTTTCCTGTGGATTCATCAACAAAAACAAAAGCCTGAGAAGAACTTGTCTCTTGGAATGGACTTTCTTGAGTGTAGCTTTCTCTTGGAGTCTCTGGGAAGGTGATGAATAGACCCTTTTGTGAGTTTTTAGGATAGCATATGAGATGATGTTGAGGTTCTATGCTCTCCTTTTTAGTCACATGAAGGCTGAACCCATTTGATTGCTAAAGTTACTAGATGAGTTTTGCATGTTCATCTCCATCTGGTATCCACTAAGAATACCATACAACTCTATAAGAGTAAGAGTCTTAAGAGTTACTCTTGAGACAATAATGTGTCCATTTCCTAGGAAAAGAGGACATGAACTTACTTACAATATATATGTTCTCAAGAGTTACTCCAACATCCATCAGAGTATCCGTAATCTCAACATACCTGAAGTATGGTTGAGTCATGTTTCACCTGTTTTAAAGGTGAATTTTTCAAACTGTTGCTTTATGAGAACCTTTTTGTTCTCCTTGGCTTCAGTAGAACCCTCATACATTAGTTTCAATGCATCCCACAACTATTTAGCTATTTTGCATTTCTTGAAACCTCTATAGATGGTGTTTGGAAGAGCAATTTGAAGGGTTGTCATGGCCTTTTGATCAATATCTATTATTTTTCTGTCTTTATTAGAAAAGTCAGCCATAGCCTTTGGAATCATACCACCACCAGTAGCAGAGAGGTGCATGGTATGTAAGGTCCTTCAACAATAGAGTCCCACATCCTAGAGTCTTGAGACTTGATAAAGCCTTCTATTCTTTGACACCAAGTATCAAAGTCTTCAGGAGTGATCAGTGGAGACTTTGTCATAGTTCCAGTTTCCATATCAGCCTTAGTGATAGCTTCCATTTGAGTTTTTAAGTGTTTTGTATGTGTGAGGGATCTTAAGATGGTGAAATCTTATATCAGGAGCCTGAAATGCTCTGATACCAAATGCACGACCATTAGAAGGGGTGATGCACTTTACAACATAACAAAACAATTGAGGAAAGTTATTTAGAAACTTAGCATATCAAATAGGGAAGTGGTTAACTAGAGTAAAAGATGCTGAGAACACAAGTAAATGAGAGACAAAACAAGATGGCAAACAACACTTTCAAGAATGTTGTATATTGCTTCTCAAGTTCATTAACAAGTGTTACAAAGCATAATGGAAAGTTACAAGTACTTAAGATACATATATTACATCCTCTAGTCAGCCATACTTTAAAGGCCACTGGATACATAAGACTAGACAACAAAATCAAATGTAGAGTCAAAATGCAGATTGCCTTTTGACTTTGTAACTATGACATGCCATAGCTCACATCCTAATATATTACAAAAAGGATTAAGTACATAAAGTAAAAAGCTCAGACTCAAGAACTCAATGTACAGTTTACCAAAAGCATGGACCTTTCACCAACTTGTGAAAGTTGGTGTGTCAAATAGAGTTGCAGCGGAAAGGTGGACGGACTTTATGAAAAGTACATCAGATAAAAGCATGTTCATAAAAGTATTCGGAAGAAATCTATCTTCATAAAATGGCTTCAAAAGACTTGTCTCTGAAGCTTCGAAAGACTTCATATTTGGCATCAAAAGATATTGGTCTTGGATTCGGAAGATTTTACACTTAGAATATTTCTTGTGCAAGGTGTAAATCTTCCGAAGTATTTCTACTTCATATTTTTTTAGTGCATACATGCAAAGAGACTTTGGATGCTTTGAATGTTTTGACAACATCAGACTTATTGGAATCCTTTCAAAGTGATCATCAATACATCAAATGTTTCATAATACAAAGGTAGTGATTACCTTTTTCAATAGTCCCACCAAAATACTAGCTTTATACTATTTCACTAATATAAGGTAGTGAACGCCTTCTTCACTAGTCCTATCAAAATACTAGCTTTATATTCTTTACTTAGTAAGGTGGGGGGCACCTTCTTCACTAATCTTACCAAAAGACTAGCTTAATAATTTTTTACTCGTAAATATGGTGAGAACCTTCTTTACAGGCTTACATTTTTTTCCTGTGGTAAAGGTGGTGAGCATCTTCTTCACTAGTCCTACCAAAAGACTAGTCTTATGTTTCTTCAATGGTTCAAGCAAAAAGAATGTTTGTGATATGAAAGTAAAAGATTAACTCCACCTTTTAGTGACTAGGTTGTGAGATTGATATTCTCACAAGGATCGAATATTGATTGAGTTAATGATAGTATGACAGAATCATACAATCAGAAACATTGAATGCAAGAAATACTCATAAATGCACTTTGTATTAATAAAGTTGATTGATTACAATGAATGCTAGGGTTTGAGCATTAAACAATAATAATACACCTTGAGAATGTAAGACATAAAAATATTCTAATTGTCTATCAACAGTAACCTCACATACAAGGTTTTCTATTTTATTTATAGGCTGACAAGATGTCTTTTTACAAAATGACTAAACTGCCCCTAACCTATACATCAGAAATAGTCTAAGTCTTCATCAGCATTTCTTTTGTTCATCCGCATTACGGATGTGTTGAACTTGATCAGCATTCTTCTTTTGTCTTCAGCATTAGTGTTTGGTGATGAACAAATACTTATGCGCATTTGTTGCTGGTCATCTACATTAGTTAATGCAGATGTACAAAACTTGTCAGCATCTCTTTTAGGCTATCCATATTTGTTAATGCGGAAGAACAAACACTTATCAACATTTGTTCTATGTCTTCCGCATATACAAATGCAGTTAGCCAACACTTATCTTCTATGCAGATTCTTCATCCGCATTAGTACTTGGACTTGTGGGATTACCAACAGAACAACCATCAACTCACCATTGAATTAGCATGTATGATCCTTTCAGGGTCCAACAATACTCCCCCTAAGGATTATACAACCTATGTTCTTTAATGGTTTGGTGGTGGTTGAGGTTGTGAAGATTCTGCTGGGTCTTGTGTATGCATTAGAATTTATGCTTGAGATCGATCCAAAATGGCCTATATCATGATGACAAAGTCATTTGCATCAAACATCTTCTCTCTATTCAGCACATGAATCTTCATCTGACTCATAGTGTAGATGGCTTCTATGGGTAGTTTCTTGAGAGAGATTAGTTCCCATATAGATACAGTAGACAGTCCATCTGTATGTATTAGTAAAGCTCTATCCACACCAACCTCTAGCTTCACAATGTTTCCTAATTACAGAGGAGTCTCCTTCTTCTTTCTTTTCTCTCTTTTGGAAATGATTTGATCATATGCCATTTTCAGTATTTTCATGCCCTTTAAGAAGAAATGCATGTCTTCTTCTCCCAACTTATTAGTTATTTCTCTTAAATGTCTGGTGAAATGTAGTGGATGTAGGATTCATCTAGTAGTCTCACCTCATATCCACTAAATTGTCTAATCTCTCCACCTTTCTTTCCTCCCCATCTTCCCTCAATTACCAACTCAAATATCTTTTCATCATAACAAACATTAGAGATTGGTGTGGAGGAATGAGTTCTAGACACCATCTTTCTCTTTAATGATTTAGTTGGTTTCAATTTTAGCTCTGGAAACACAACATCTTCTGCTTGTTTAGTTTTTCTCTTCTCAAGTAGGTTGATAAAGGATCTATCTTCCTCATGCAGATAGCCTTAAGAGATTTGAAGTTTTCTGTTCTTTTAAACATTCTTAGAATCTCTTCAAACTCATATCCCCTAAACATAGCCTTATGATTTGTCAGCTCTAAATTGTCTAGTTCCTTCAAATCATGAATCTCTAGGGCATTCACAAGAGCAGAGTACTCTGTGAAGAATTGCACCAGCCCGGAAATCCTTTTCATCATAAAAATGTTCTGGTCACTGTCATACT
Organism: Flaveria trinervia; assembly: GCA_025506515.1. Taxonomy (NCBI): domain Eukaryota; kingdom Viridiplantae; phylum Streptophyta; class Magnoliopsida; order Asterales; family Asteraceae; genus Flaveria; species Flaveria trinervia. Next base: position 44,102,213 of record CM046452.1, on the reverse strand, counting down.
TCCAAGCAATAATCTTCTGATAAGTCTTGCCTTTGGGAGTAGACACACCTTTAATCATTTCTGCAGTGGTTAGTCCTTCTTGAAGTTTCAATTGTGAGGGCTCTGCAAACCACATAGGATATTTGTGCAAAACAGGTGCCAAAGAGTCATGGTCTCTATGGGTGAGCTGCATGTCTTGAGCTGATACACTAGTCCTTGGCTTCTTACTGGTAATCTCCTCTTCCAGTTTCTTCAGCCTTTCTTTCTTCTCATTATTCAACCTAAGGATGGCAGCCCTTAGGGAATTAGTCTTCATATTTCCTAGTTTTCTCTTTGTAAACCCTTGACAAACGGATAATCCTTCATTTACCTATTAGACATGTTATAGGGATTAGGATATAATGAATGAGGAGTGGATGTCTGCCTTTTCTTGGAGGATGATTTGGGCAAAGAAGCTTTGAGAGAAAGAGTTTTTTCATACTCAGTCTCATAAGTGGGGTCCAGTAGCTTATTTAGTTTTTCTTCCTCTGCCTTCATTCCCTCATAAGTCATCCTAAATATCTCATCTGGGTCATATCCATGATTGATTAAGAACATGGCTTTCACCATCAGATCATCAGTTAGCTCTTTTAAACCATGTCTTGTATTGATTTCTCCTCCTTCATAGGGCTATCAACAGCTATTGGTTCATCAACCACATAGCCACCCTCAATATCTCCTTCTTCTAGGTCTACAAAGTCAACCTTCTTTTTTATTTGAGCTTCAGCCTATTCATGCTCTTCTAAAAATTTAGCAATGGCTGCAAGGCTTCTAGAATCATCTTTTTGACTTTTCTTACTTGGTTCTTCTTCTACTATTGGTCTTTTTCCCTTAGCCTTCTTTGATAAGTACTTCCTCCTCCTGGTATATGTTTGCATTGGTGAACCAGAGGAGGTTTCAAGTTATTCAGAGTCTTGTGGCACTTTTTCAGCCTTTGATTGTTCTGTTTCATCAATGGCAGCAGCTAATTCTTCTTTCTCTTGTTGTTATTCATATAGTCTTCTAATAAGTTCTTTTTGTTCTTTAGTCAGTGATATAGCAAGAACTAATTTCATGCTCAATTCCTTCTCAAGAATTGGAGATTAAGGAATCACAACAATAGGTTCAACAATAGTCCTCTGCTCAACTATGAAGTCCCAAAAGTCATCATCAATGATGAACTCTTCAGTAGTGAAGCTATCAAGAGCTTTAATCATATCACTGAATTCTGCCTCTTTAGTGTGAATCTCAGCTGTTTTCTCCGTATACACCACCATTTCCATGCTAGACTCATCTTGCTTTGTTTCACTTGTTTCTTCAGCCTTCTTAGTGTTAGAGAATCTCATCTTTTTAGTAGGAGGAGAGTCATCACTACTCTATCCTGATGAGCTCTCAGTAGTATTTCTTTATCACTATCACCTTCTCTTTTCTCCTCTCTTGTCTCAACCACATCATCTTTCCCAATTTCAGCTTCAGCTTCTCTTTTGATTTCAACAAGCAGTTCTAGCTCAAATACTCTCTTGTTTAGACTTTCTATCTGGTTCTGCAAGTCAATAATAATGTTAGCTTGTTCTTCAATCAATCCTTCTGTTCTTCCATTACAATGGTCTGAATAGCTAAAGTGTCAACATGACCACTTATTTCATCTCTGGATTGTTGGAGAGCAGCCTGTAACTTTTCAATCTCTTTTTCTTTTTCTTTCTTTTCAGACTCATAATTCTCTTTCATTTCTTTCAACTCCTTTTCCTTCTCATCCAGTTCTAGAAGTCTATCTTAAATAATACCAGATCTTCTATTAAGTAGTATTTCCATCTTGGCTACCTTTTATAGAAGTTCTAAAATCAACTCATCCTTTTCATCAGGTTTGTTGACTCCTGATTCTGCATAACTTTCTGATGGAGCAGCCTCAGAAGTAACTTTCCTTACATGCATCTAGCTTGGATGATCCTCCTCATCAGATGATGATTTGGATTTCTTTGAAGAGCTGGTAGAATCACCAAACTCAACAGGCTCAGTAGTAACAGGAGATGTTTGATAAGGTAATATGGGTGAGTGATGGGTTGGAGATATATGTGGAGAAATGATAGGTTGTGCTTGAGGTGATAGGATTAATGATCTATGAGGTGATGTTAATGATGTTCTTTGGGGAGATGGTATGGTGTGGGTACAAGTGGTGAGGCCATATCAATATCATGAACATAAGGTCCAATGTGAAGATCACCCCTTACATCCACTTAGGGTGACACTGACCTTTGTCTTTCATCCCTCTCTGCAATATGCTCATTAGCAGTTTGCTAATGATGACAACTAGTTCTTCCTCTTGATTTGGCTCATTAGTAGGAGCCTCTTGTTCTTCAACATGTTCTTTAGGATTGATCTGTTGAAGCATCCAGGGTAACAGAGGAAAATGGGTTCCACTATAGAAGTTTATGGGATCTCTCTTTTTGATGTACTTGTGAGACTTGGCATCATAATGAGGGATATCCATGATAGGGCCTTCAGGTACAATGTCCAGAAAGGCTTCATTAATGAGACATTGTAGGAACCTTGGATACATTAGGAACATGTGTCTTCTTCCTTCCTGAATGTTTAAGACTAGACCATTGAACACATAGGCAGGCATGTTAAATGGCCTATTGGTGCATAAAGCACATATAGCTGATGATGTGATTACAAGAATATCATTCCATCCTATCTTCCTCTTTGACAGACAATGTTGGTAGAGATGAATCAGGAACCTCCATTATAAGTCAGCTAGTCCTTTCACTATCTGCTTGCCTTCATATCCTCCCTCATAACCAATGTTGGAAAAGAAGGTAGTGATTTCATCATCTTAAAGCTCTAAAGGGGTGTTAGCATCATCACCAAAATGTAGACACTGTCTCACAGTTTGTTTAGTGATGGTTAGAGAATGGTCATGATTGATTCTTCCAGACAGATTTCTCTCACCATCTACCTCTGTCACTACAGCAGTACTCCAGAAAGACCTTATGAATCTCTCATAAATGAAAGGTCTAACTATAATTGCATGAGCCATTCTTATAGTAGAAATGAATTGCATCATATCTCTAAGACCTTCAGCCTTAGGTACATCAGGGTCAAGATAACCACTCATATTATGGAGCTTGCTCTAGGTGAGATTAGCCATGTACCTTGCATTAGAGGCATATGAGTTAGATTGCTGAAGATATTAATCAGAATATAAGTCATTCATCAAGCATATTTCATCAGTTTGTCTTTTGATAGTCAAAGATGGCTGTTTGAAGGTACTGTTCCATAGGAATCACTTCAAAGCTTGATGTTGTCATGAATAATCACTATTATTTTTGTTTTTCATGGTTGGAGAGATAATATTTCATGTTGTTAACCTCTAATGACCTTTTAGTTCAAGATTTGATTTCAACATTTTCAACTTCTATTATGCTCTGTTCATATGATGAACATGATTTTGAAGTCTCCTTGTGGATTGTTATTCTTCTTAGTTAGCATGTTCATTGAAGTAAAAAATGATCACCTTTTCTTAAATCAAATCCGATTTTGAGTTTCGTTTATTGACCTAGGGTTCTATATTCATTATCAGTTCAAAAGTCCGCCATTTTAGGTTACAAAATTTAAAGACTTTAACCTTTTGTTTGATACTAATGTTGTAGAGAATCGGAAATGAGGACTGATTAGATGAAATGAATCTAAGAACTCGGATTGTTAACGGTGATGATGATTAATGAAGAATAGTGTGTTTCGCTCATCGCACTTTGAAGTCTCTTAAATTTAAAAAGTATTAAATGACCTTTTGAGATTCCTTTAAATAGTCAAATAATGGCTTTTACAATTTTTTACAAGTTTCGGACCAAATGCGGTCAAATTTTTAATTGCACTGTAGCAAATGCAGAAAGGTCTTGGTCATATACATTTGTGTACTATTACAAATACAGAAGTAGAATACTTAAGAGCATTTGTTCACTGTAGCAAATGCGGTTTGAACAAAGTTAATCAACATTTGCTCATTGTAACAAATGCAGCTGAACAAAGTTTGTTCGTATTTGTTCACTGTACCAAATGCGGCTGAGTAAAATTCCTTTATCCATATTTACTTCACAAATACAGCTGCACAGTGAAGTTTTCCGTATTTCTTGATCATCATCCATGGTGACAGAACAGATTAAGCACTTGTGCAGGATCGTTTAAGGGTTTGAACACAATTACAACACAACAACACAATGTGGAGATTATCTAAACTCTAATCAAACAGTAAACTGGTTAACCAAAAGTGATACAAAGAACACAAGTAAAGCAAGAGACAGAACAGGAGAATATGGTTTTCAAGGATGCAGTATATTGCTTTCTCAAGTTCTTTTACAAGTGTTACAAAGTATATTAAAGATACAAGAAACTTGAAATACTTATACTACAACCTACAGCCGGCTATACTATGAAAGCCAACTAGATACAATTGACTAGACACTAACAAAATCAATTGTAGAATCAAAAGGCATATCTGCCTTTTGACCTTGTGACTATGACATGCCATAGCTCACATCCTTATACATTACAAAAAGGATAAAGTACATAAAGTGGAAAGTTTCAGACTCAAGACCTCAATGTACAGTTACCAAAAGCATGGACCTTTTCACCAACTCTTGTAAGTTGGTGACTTATCAGAGACGCAGCGGAAAAGGTGCTTTATGGAACAGTACATCAGATAAAGCATGTGTACTAAAAGTCTTCGGAAGAAATCTGTCTTCATAGGGTGAATCTTCGGAAGACTTTGTCTCTTGAAGCTTCAGAAGACTTCATGTTTGGCTTCAGAAGATATTGGTCTTGGCTTCGGAAGATTTTACACTTAGAATGTTTTCTAATGTATTATGTAAAACTTCCGAAGCATTCTTCACTTCAGTACTTAGTGCATGTTGCTGAGACACTTTGGATGTTTTGGGTTGCATCAGACTTAAGGAATCCTTACAAACTCCCCCTAGGCTGATGCTACCAAAACACTTAGAAGATATTCAGATGTTGGTAGTCTTCAGTACAATCAAGACCATTCCTTTCTTCATTTGGTGGTCAGGATCATCAAGACTCTCATAGTATCTTCTCATTTCAAAGAGATCATGCAGAGGTAAGTTGATTATGTCTTGCCTGGAGTAGACATTCTCAACACCTTGATCTCTGACAACATGCCATCTTTCTGGATTGGTAGAATAAGTCCAGGACAAGATAGGTGTCTCAGTTGCCAGAGGAGCCACTTGCATAGGAGTTGATTGGGCTGCCTCATCATGCACTTCCTCAGGTTGATCTGATTCAGCCTGGGGTGTAGAGGTAGATGACTTTGACTTCTTCTTTTTAGTCTTTGGTTAGAAGCCATTTTCTTCTTCCTCTTTAATGTCTTTAACTGAGAAGACTGGTCTGCAGCACCATGTTGATCATCAGTGTCTTTCTCAGTTGGGTGTTCCTCCCTCACAGGTTCAGAAGGAGAGGGAGTTTGACCCTGTCTTGGATCAGAAGATGAAGTTTGCTGAGGCTCAGCTAGAGGTTCTGGTTCAGGTGTCTCTGGTTGTTCAAACTTGACCTCCACTTCAGGTGGAACTTGACTTGGAAGAGAGTGTAAGTCAATCAATTCACCACTTTAATCTTCTGCTTGATCACCCTTATATGCGCATCCATTGTAGATAGAGACATGGGACCAAGTCTCCTTCCGGAGAATCCATATGACTTCAAGAAGCTCATCATTCTTTGTCTGTCAGCAGTCTTCTTTGCATTCTTTTGAAGGATGGCTTTTGACTTTGTAGCTTCTTCCCTTAGCTTCCTTTTGGTTGTTTTTCTTTCTTTGACTAACTCAAGCTCAAGTTGCTTTAAGTACTCGAACTCAGTGAAGTCATAGGACAGGGGAAGAAGTGCATTTGCCTGATAAAAGCCTGTGGCACTCAGGTAGTTTATCATTTTGATTCTATCCTCTTCTTTGTCTACCTGAGGTTCTTGTGGAGCCACATCTTCCTGTGCAGGACTTTCTTGAACTGGAGAGAGAGTGGGAGTATGCTTGTAGAGCCTTTTCTGTCTCTTCTCCTCTTTGAATTGGAGAAGTAACCTTGCATCCTCTTTCTCCTTTATCTCTCTTGACACTTCCATGTCAGCCAGTTCATTCAACTCTTCTAAGGGGAGGGAGATGATTTCATCAACATCATAGTTCCTGGTCTGTAAATAGGTAATCCTGACTGCCCTTAACTCATCGTCTTTAGTATTTGGTCTGGGGGCAGCCCTGATTGCAGCTTGCATGAATTTAGATGACCCAGAAGAACTTTCTCCCCTTAGCCTTCTTTTCCTCTCTCTCTCTCCTCCTCAATTTCCTTAGGAGTCATTATCCTTTTCCCTTTGTCACCAACAGACCGTTATGACTCAGGGTTGATTGAGGCTTGGCCTTCATTGCTTGGTGTAGCTTCCATGCTCTGGCCAGAGAGAGGCTGAGAAACACCTTCACCAGCAGGTGTCTCAGATGGAGTTTGGACCTCTGCAGTAGTTGTTGATGGTGAGACAAGGGTCTCAGGTTCTGCCACTGGGCCTTCAGCCAAGGTTTCCCCTATGAAACTAATCTTAGGGTCCACCTCAACATCCAGTTGACCGATGACATTGCCTGATTGCCTAAGTCTCCTTCTTAGAGAAAACTCTGCAAGGATCCTGTCTTGGATTCTTTGAGCCAGCCTGTCAGCTTGTCTAGATTTGCTTGGATTGACAAGTGGCATGTTGACTAAATCCAGTCCTTCATAGAAGCTCAGGCTTTGGAACTGAAAGACTTCTTGTTGGCCTTGAACTCTGTGAAGTATGAGGGCTCTTCTGTCATCATCATACCTCCATCTGATGATGTAGTTGCCAGTTCCATGTGGTGGAGATGAGACAGCCCTTGGTATACCTTCCTCAAAGAGACTCCTGATGATAGAGTCTATAGAGTCCACATTAATGTGAGTTTGAGGAAGTTGCTGAGAATGCACAACAGCAAGTGAGGATGGTGAGTCCTCTATGTCCATTCTCTTTGAAGAACTCCCAGGTTCTGTGGTTGTGATAACTTTCTCCCCCTTTTTGGTAGCATCACCCACTTGCATAGGTGAGCCGGAGGATAATCAGTCACTTCTACAGGTTCTTGTGTTCCTGGTTGAGCTCTCATTAAAGGTCTTTTAGCTAGTTTTTCCTTCAAATATGAAATCTGAAGTTGCTGATCATTGACCCTGTTTTGTAAGGTAGTCACCTGAGATTCCAAGTGACTGACCTTAGAGACTAAATAGGTGCATGTTTTTGACAATTTCTGCACCTTTAGTCTCAAGTTCCCCTCATCTTCATCAGAAGAATCACTGGGGGATGAGATGATTGGACCAAAATCCTCTCGCTCACCACCAGCTTGAGTTTCTTGGTTGCTGGTTTTCCTCTGCTCACTGGCAGCCTCAATTGAGATGCCAGAGGGCAGAGTTGCCATGGTTGAGGTCTGAATGATGTAATCACTTTCAAAAGTGAGAGCCTCTTCCATATGGACATCCGGAACTAGTTCAGAAGTGTCCACCTCAGTAAAAGGTGACTGATGTGGGATAGACTGAGGAGAGTCAAAGGTACTCGTCTCTCTGTGAGTAGGGGATGAGAAGAGAGACTCATGGTACACACCAAATCCTAAGTCTTCATCAGTATAGAAGGATAGGTTGGGAATTGGTTGGTTAAGATCCAAAGGCTAGGGATGGTAGTTATCCCCTGAAGGTTGTTCACTTGAGTGTTGAGACTCAGAGTGAAGGCTTAAGCTGTTGGGCTAGTGAGCTCATCAGTGTAAGCATGAGGAACCTCATCACTAATTCTTAAAACAATGGGAGTGGTCTGCTCCTCAGGAGAAGTGGGAGCTCCAGTATCCACTTCTTCATGTATTGTTGAGTATATGGGGGCCTCCACAGACTGAATAGTCTGAGCAGGGGTTCGTTTGGATTTTCTTTGGTAGGTGATGGATATTTGAGGTTGTGTAGAGGGTTGGAGAGCAGTAGGTGTGGGTTCAACACTAGCTTGGACTTCTAGGTTGTCACCTTGAGCAATGAGCTCTAACATTTTTGGGACTAGGGCTGTTTCTACCCCTGAGAAGCCTACAGTTGGCTTCTTCATAATTCTAAAGATGCCAGGCTTCATCTGTCCCAATTTAAGAATATTACTTGTTTCCCTCAACTGTGAGCCCAGTTCACAGTTGAGAATGTGTTGAACATATCTAGGAAACATGTAGTATTCTAAGGAGTCTAAGTTTGCAAGTAAATTAGTATAAACAAATTGTGAATACCTGAACTTGACCCCCTGAATCATTCCATGCACTATAAAGGAGAGATCCTCAGGAATCTGGTCTCATCCACCATGCTTGTTTGATAAGCTGTGGATAACCACATGGAGCAGGTATTTCCACTAGGATGAGACTGTTAAGATCAGTGATCTACGTTTGATTGATTAGAGAGTATAGCAACGGAATTCTAACACTGAATTAGCCAATTCACAAACGAAAAGATATTCAATGAAGACAAAAACGGTTTAGATAGAGAGAATTCTGCAAATATATTTCATTCAATATTCGCTTTCGTGGTAACGGAATGTCACACTTACAATTAGGTTGACACCTCTTATATAAGAGATGTGACGTTGCTGATGTCACTTGATAGTGACATCTAACAGAATTATTCCAACTGAAACACAACTACTGAAGATGTCAAAACAACTGACATCTTCTTACAAAAATACTAGTGTTATCAGTTACTACAACTACTGAAAAACATAAAACTACGGATACTACAACGACTAAAGAACAAGCTCTTCAGTCGTTTTACAAAACTACTGAAAGTAAAAACATAAAACTACTGATATCACAACTACTGAAGAAGTACTCTTCAGCTGTTGTGACAAACTACTGAAACTTCAGTACTTGGTCTTCAGAATTGAACTTCAGACGTTTCATCTGCTGATGACTTCAGTAGATATCAGCTGATGTCTTCAGTCTTTGTCTTCAGACTTTGTACACCAGTTGTTGATCTTCAGTACTTGTAGACTCTTCAGCTGTTGTACTTCAGTACTTTGGTCTTCAGCTTCAGTACTTGTGTTCTTCAGCTGTTCAGCTTCAGCACTTGTGTTCTTCAGCTGTTCAGCTTCAGCACTTGTGTTCTTCAGCTGTTGAACTTCAGCACTTTAGTTCTTCAGCTGTTGAAGTCTTCAGCACTTGATCTTCAGCTGTTGGAGTTTTCAGCACTTGTCGAACTGCTGATGAAGCCTCAGCGTTGTTGTGATATCATGTGGGACTTAGAGGTTTTCTGATCTTGGCTCATTGGTTTCTGGTCCAACAAACTCCCCCTGAACCAATGCAGCCAAACCTCTAATTGATTTATTTTCCCACTTATTGTTGGCAAAATGGTTGGTCTTTTTCCTTCTTGATCAGTAGAGAAGATGACCCATATAAGCTTGACCTGGGAAGAACTCAGAGATCTGTTTGGCAAGGTATGAATGGGAACTCTGTTTTGGGGAACTGGACACGGAGTTGTTATCCCATTCATGAGATTTACTTCCCCATTATGAGTCTGTATGACTCTCAAACATAGCCTCAAGGAGAACAACTTGTTCCTCCTTGGAGAGTTCTTCTACTCCTCCTTCAAAGAAGAACTCTGGACCATAGTACTCAGATAAGTACTTCACAATCCTGCCATTCTTCAACTCCACAGTAGTTACCTCCCTATAGACAAATTCATCAGGATGAGTGCCCTCAAGGAGTAACTGGAGCTCATTCTTTTTAATGTCTTCAAGCTTCTTATATAATAACCCCTTTTTGATCATCTTGTTTTCCAGTAAAGCTTGAGGGGTCATTTTTGATTGATGAGCCTTCTTGAATTCATCAATTATTTCCCATGGTGAGACTACAATGGCCAACATGATTGTAGACTATTGTTTTTTTCTAACCTGGCATTGTATCTGTGTGGAATAGATCTTTTGTGGATTCTAGAACTCACCTTGGGGTCTGGCCATACTCTCACTCTCTCCTTCTGATACTGAAATGTGTGTCTGAGAGTGTACAGCCTCTGAGCATGCCCGTTCATGGCTTGTATAGATGATGACTGAGGAAATTCCTTGTCAACCATCTTCAGTAGTTGCTCATCGTGCTGCTTCTGCTGTTCTTCATCTTCTATTTTGACTCTAAACATTTCCCTTTGAGAGTCAGGTGTGATCATGGGTTGACTCCTGGGTTCTGGTAGCTTTAGAACAGCAAGAGTGGCAGAATATCATCTTCATCCTCTTCTTCTTCATCTTCTTCTATCCTCAGCACCCTTCTCCTCCTTCTAGGTGGATCACTGGATGATGGTTGGGTTGGTAAAGGAATTGGTTTTGAAGATTGAGGATGTTTGGATTTGGGCTTTGAGATTGGTTTGGAGATTTGAGGGGTAGGCTGTTTTTGAGTGGGTGATAGGGAAGGTTGTTCAAGCATTTTGGTTGTGAGTTTGGCCTTTGTAAGTCTTGCCATTTCAACCTTTTTCCAGCCCCAGCCTCATCAAGTGCTTCAATGATAATCTCCTTATGAAATTGCTCAGACAAACAGATTCTGGTGGCTATAGCCAGAATGCTATCTCTGGTCCATGAACGAATCTCCATCAGTGATCTTCCTAAGTATTTGGCAATGAATCGAATCATGATCTCCAATCTCTCTTTCTCCAGCACATCATACCCAGCCCATCTGGTTTGAATTTCCTCTACTTCCAACTTCCTGATCTCACTGTCTAATGTAGTTGTATCAAAGCCTTGCTTGAAGAGTTGCTCAATGATTTTGTCCATGGATTGGCTGTGTGTGTCATCCGCATCTTTTACCAGCTCTTCCAAGGATTTTTCTTCAGCATTCGTTTGATCACCAGCACTTTTCTTTCTTTGTAAGTGATCAAATGTTGTTCCTTCTCCTTTTCCAACTCCTGGGTTTTCTCTTGTGCCTTCTCATCCTCAGTTTTTTCTCTCTCTCTTCTTTTCTTTCACTACAATACTCTCCCCCTTTTGGATGCATTGGTGGCAGGTTTGTACCGCAGAAAGTTTCTTTGCACAGCATCATCAATGAGCGGTTGTAGACTTGAGGAGATCCTCTCATCAATGGCTTTACAAACATGTCATTGATGATGGGAGTGATGAGAGGTAGGGATTGTTGGAATAGCAACCATCTGCTCTGGGGGGTTCTGTCCCGGAGAGATAGTGCCAAAAGCAGAGTTGGAGGCTCAGTGAAGTGAGAGGGTAAAGTGTTTGGGGAACCTTCAAAGGAAGGTGCCATCTGTGGGTTGGTGGGGGCAGATGGACTTACATCCTGAGACTTCTTGGCAAGCAGTTCTTGTAGTCTGCTTACCTCAGCCTCCAGGATGGTGTTGTGGGCTAGAACGTCATAGAAAAGCCCAGGTCATCATCAGCAGAAGCTGAATCACCTGACCTCCTCTTGATTTACATGCACTGGGTGTAGACCAGTTTTAGCATGTGCCCCTTTTTCTTGGAACTGGGGACTTCCAGCCTCAGGACTATGTCCTTCATCAGTTGTTGCCTCTAGTGAGGTCTTAGCAATGTTACCAGCCTCATTCTGATCATGTGCTGATTCAGAAGAGGTGGCTGCCTCACTAGATATTCTAATCTCCCTATCTACACCAGGAGATAGAATTTGTAAACCCCGGTGCTGTGGGTTGTCAGAAACATGGTGATCCTCTTCCTCAATGTCTGTGGTTCTCCCCTTTGTTTGTGGTGTTGGGGAGGAGGAGAGGCATGCAACTGAGTTAGCACATTTGCAATAATTATGGTTGACTTTGGGGGGCGGTTGCATGGGGAGATGGGGTAGAAGCAGTGTGCACCTGGGGAGGATGGTGCTCTTCAATGGCAATCTCCTCAAGTGAGGAAGATCCTAGATATGTGGGTACCCCTTGTGTGGTGGCTGCAGGATCCTTTTGAGAGGAATCTTGAGCGGCTATGGCTGGTAGAGTCTCTGATACTGCTGGGGGTTTAAGCCAACAAGTATATCCTGCGTTGGTGGTGCAGGAGCATCTTCAGGGGACTCATCTCCCTGAATAGCTGTTTTTGGTTTTTTTGGTTTTGGTTTAGTGGGGACTTTGGTTCTGATGGAGGAAGCTGTGGGTTCCCTGTGCTTGGGCTTTAGCATTCGGGCAGCTTCTTTGAGTGTAGGTCTGAGTTGTGCCTGGAGTATACCTCAGCCAAACGCTGGTGCAGGGACTCCAAGGCCAACAAGGCCATCAGATTTAAGTCATCCAAAATAATGGCCATCAGAAACCTGGGATATAATGGCCATCGGTTTGCCACAGGTTTCTGAGCCAAGTTCTTTATTTCTAGAAACACGATTTCAAAAAAATTAGCGGTTGGTGTTGGGGGCTAAGCAGACATTTACCATGTGAAAAATGACTTTCTCAGCGTCATGGAAATGTTTCTTTAGAACGGTTGTAGCTCGAAGATCACCTTCATACCCATGATTGATAAAGACATATCTGTTATGCCCTTTGGGTATGCAGTCATAGTGGTGGAATCGTGTAGATGTAATGCCTGACGAATGATGTCGGCTGTAACGACCACTGGTTTCTGGTTGATAAGGGACCGAACAGAGATTTGACCGGTAGACTCATCAGTATGAACAAAAGCATTTGACCAGAATTGACTGAGGGATTCAGGGTAGATGGTTGGATTCAAGAGAAAGGCTGTGCGATATGGGGAATCCACCATTAAGTCAATGGCATTATCATATTTGTTCCAGAAAGCCGACTTTGTAAGGTAAGCAACGCAGTTATGTCGTGGTTTCAGACTCATGGTCGCCATGTTTGAGAGAGAGAATTTCAGAAAATAACGGCTATGAAACATTAGAGAAGAGGACAGGTATTTATAGGGTAGGGTGAGAAAAGGACCGAAGGGTTTGGTGTTAGTCATCAGTAGTTTTAAACCGACTGTTGACATGGTATTACCCTATCAGACGTTGAAACAGCTGAAGTCATGGTTTTAGGCATCAGCAGTTAGAAAACTACTGAAGACCATGGTTTTGACTTCAGATGATGAAACAACTGAGGACTTGGTGTTTGTCATCAGTAGTTGTGAAACTACTGAAGACAGTGGTTTTGTCATCAGTTGTTGTAAACAGCTGAAGACTTGGTGTTAGTCATCAGTAGTTATAAAACTACTGAAGACATGGTTTTGCTTCAGTTGTTTAGAATGAAACAGCAGTTGTAGAAACGACTGAAGAGAAAGTTCTCTTCAGTAGTTTTCGTCAATTCATAGCCTTTCAGCTGTTTCATACTGTCCTCACACTTAATCATCAGACTTTGCATCTGCTTTTCAGGTGTTTCATAGGACGTCCACTTATGTGTTTGTACTGATTTCAGTAGTTGTAATTACATCAGTAGTTTGGAACAGATAAAACTTCAGTACTTGTGAGGCATTTAGCCGTCAGTAGTTATAAAACTACTGAAGGTGAAAGGACTCATTAGTACTTATATGTGACATGGTTACCAATGATCACCAGTACTTTTTACTGAAATCATCAGTAGTTGTCACTTATTCTAGCTGCAGCATACCAAGCCTTAACACAAGGTTTTGGAAAGTAGAACTATCCAAAGGCTTAGTAAAATTATCTGCAAGCTCATCAGCACTAGGCACAAACTTAGGATCAATCAAACCTTTTTCAAAACAATCCCGAATAAAGTGATGTCTGATCTCTATAATGTTTGGTCCTAGAGTGCTGGAATGGATTTTTGACAATACACAAAGCTGAAGCACTATCCATTAATAATGGAGTCTTAGTCTCTGTAATGCCATAATCCAGAAGTTGGTTCTGAAGCCAGAGTACCTGAGAAGTGCAACTTGCAGCAGCAATGTACTCGGCCTTAGCAGTTGATGTAGCAATAGATGTTTGTTTCTTACTCTGCCAAGAAATCAAACAGTTGCCTAGGATTGACAACCACCAGAAGTTGACTTTCTAGTTAACTTGCACCCTGCATAGTCACTATCTAAAAAAGCAACTAATTTGCAAGAGTGTCCAGTGGAATACCATAAACCCAGAGATTGTGTTCCTTGCAAATATCTAAAGATTCTCTTGACTGCAATCAATGAGACTCTTTAGGAGCAGCCTGAAATCTAGCACAAACACATGTACCAAACATAATATCTGGTCTAGAAGCTGTTAAGTACATCAAGGACCCAATCATACATCTGTAAAGTGTTTCATCAACAACTTTACCTTTCTGATCAGCATCCAGTTGTGTGGTGTGCACATGGGAGTAGAACAGGGCTTACAGTTTTGTAAATCAAACTTATTCAAAAGATCTTTTGTATATTTTGACTGATGAATAAGGTTCCATCAGCCTTTTGTTTAATTTGCAAGCCTAGAAAGAACTGTAATTCTCCCATTGCACTCATTTCAAACCTCTTTTTTTATTATGTTGTAAAATCATCACACAACTGGGGATCATAGGATGCAAAAATGATATCATCAACATAAATCTGAACAAGTAGCTTATGCTGATCCACTTCTTATAAACAAAGTTTTATCAATGGAGCCTCTAGTGAAATTATTCTTAAGAAGAAAAGTGGAAAGTGTCTCATACCAGGCTCTAGGAGCTTGTTTCAACCCATAAAGAGCCTTATCAAGTTTATACACCCATTCAGGATGTTTATTATCCTTAAAACCTGGTGGTTGACACACATAAACTTCTTCCTTTATTTTACCATATAAAAATGCACTTTTGACATCCATTTGAAAACTTTAAGATTGTGGAATGCAGCATAGGCTAAAAACAATCTGATTGCCTCTAGTCTGGCTACAGGGGCAAAGGTTCATCATAGTCAATACCTTCTTCTTGTGAAAACCCCTGTACAACCAGTCTAGCCTTGTTCTTAACAATAAGCCCATTTTCATCAGTTTTATTCCTAAACACCCATTTAGTGCCTATTGCACACTTACCTGGGGGAAGAGGAACCAGTTCCCACACTTGCTGTTTCTTGAACTGAAGTAGCTCAAGCTGCATGGCTTAACCCATCCATTGTCTCTCAAAGCAACATGGTAGTTCTTTGGCTCTAGCTGACTGATGAAGAGAGCATAGAAGCAGAAGTTAGACAATTGACTTCTTGTTGAAACACCAACATTGATATCACCAATAATCTGAGACATGGTGTGATCTTCAGTTCTTGATAAACAATGAGATCTGTGCAAGTGTTTGTAGGACCTTCAGCAGCAGCAGATGTTGATGCAGACTCTTGAAACCAAGAATTAGATGGTAACTCAAAAGATGTAGAGGATCAGAGATCTCATCAGCATTTGTTGTGGATGGAACTGCTGAAGCTACAGGAACATCAAATTTAGCAGACACATGCAGTTGGTCACTAAACTTGAAGAGGTGAGTATTGATATTATCATCATCATCATCAATACCACCAGGTGGAAGACATGCTGCAGAATAATTTATCCACAGGATCTGCAACAGCTGGAGGTTGATAAGGATATATGCAGTATGTCCAAATCAAACACTCCACAGGGTTTTGTGGAATCTTGTCCATAGGAGATTCATTAAACTTCACATGCAAAGTTCTCTTCAACTATCTTTGTCTGCAGTTGAAGACTCTGTGCCTTGCAAGTAGATGAATAACCAACAAAATACCTGCATGACATTAAATCTTCTTTGATTCTTTTCATCCAGTTGATCCTTTTGTGATTGAGAAATAAACAGGACACCCAATGCTTTGAAATGAATTAGAGGAGCCAAGTGATGGAGAACTTCATATGGAGTCTTCATCAACCTCTGATTTACTAAGACTCTATTCTGCACATAGCAAGCTGTGTTAATAGCTTCAGCCCAAAAGGTCAGTGGCAAACCAGAGTCAGCCAGCATGGACCTTGCAGCTTCAATTAGGGTCCTGTTCTTTCTCTCCACTACTCCATTTTGTTCTGGAGTCCTTGGTATGCTAAACTGCCTTTTGATTCCCTTTGAAAGGTAGAAGTCATCAAGTGTATGGTTTCTGAATTCAGTACCATTGTCACTCCTAATACACTTGACTGGAAGGGAATACTGCTTCTCAATATACAACACAAAGTGAATAATCTTCTGAGCAACCTCATCCTTTGAATGTAGAAAGAAAGTCCATACAAATCTGGAGTAATCATCCATAATTACCAGACAGTATTTTTTCTTTGCCATGCTCATTACTCTCACAGGACCAAATAGATCC
This sequence comes from Flaveria trinervia, assembly GCA_025506515.1. NCBI lineage: Eukaryota > Viridiplantae > Streptophyta > Magnoliopsida > Asterales > Asteraceae > Flaveria > Flaveria trinervia. Next base: position 44,086,004 of record CM046452.1, on the reverse strand, counting down.
ATATGCAGTAATTGCAAGCAGGTAGTGGACTTAGGCTCTTCAATAGGAGGGAATGAGACTTTGTGTTGTTTTCCTTTTAAACAAGCAGTGCAGGTTTCATCACTGTGGAACTCCTTTATTGGTAAGCCTCTACTGAACTATTGTGGATAAGCTGATTCATGTTTTTGAAATTAACATGACCTAGCCTTCTGTGCCACAGTTTAGATTCTTGAGAAGAGGCTTTGGAAAATAGGCAAGGATTGCCTCTGAGATCTATTTTCTTGGAAAGATCTAAGGCATACACTCTTCCTGTCCTGTTGGCTCTCAGGAGAGTGTGATCATCCAACACCTTATCAATCAAATGCAGAACTTTGGATGACAGAATCCTACAGTTCTGACTGGTGAAAAGAGCAACATGGCCTTTATCACACATTTGACTGACACTCAAGAGATTGTACTTGAGATTTCCACATGATTAACAATCAAACTTTATTTCTCCATTGGAGACAAAGCCATTGCCAATGATGTAACCCCTAGCATCATTGCCAAAGAAACAAAACCCTTCTTTCCTTGAGAGTAGTCATGAAGAAGAGAGCTGTTCCCAGTCATGTGCATAGATCCCCCACTGTCTACATACCAGATGCTACTATGGCATGTTGGAGAACCCTGCAATAATAAACAATCAGTTAGTTTTGGAGACCCAAACCTTTTGGTTTTGGGCCTGGTCTCATCAACAGATGGTAAACTAACAGGTTTATTGGAAACAACAGCGAGAGGAAGAAGATGGTGAAGAAGAGAATCCTTTGGCTTGGACCTCCTTTTCTGTGGTTCAACATAGGAATCTAATTGGGTAACTCTTCCCAATAGATGTTGAACCATCATAACCAGCTGTGTCTGATTTTGTGATAAAGCTTTCAGCTCATCAGACATATTGCCAGTGGAGTTTGATAAGTTCCTATGTTGCACCTTCTTCTTCTGAGCAATCTCAGCTGTTACCTGTTTAACCCCTTCCTTTTGGATTTCTTTGTGGACTTAAGGTTACAGCATTTGATGTTGCTGATACAAATGTGGTCTCAACTCAGTTTTCATTTTTAACATTTTCTCTTTAATTTCCTCTTTATGTTTGAGTTTGGAACCTCTTTTGTACCAGCAATCATCTGTAAGATGATTGAACAAACCACATACTTCACATGGTTTCTTCTTCATCTTATGTTGATCATCAACTAAAGAGGGTGAAGCAACTGAAGACTTGCTCTTCAGTGCTTTGGAAGCATTGTTTGCTTTCTTGACTTCCTCTTTAGTAGTCTTCAAACTCTTTCTACTGACAGTTTTCTTCTTTTAGTACTGGCAGTAGTTGGAGATTGAACTTCAGGGTTAAATCCTGCTCTCTAGTCCTTTCAGGACGTTCAGAATTAACTCCTGAGTTGATCAACTCATTGATCGTGTGAGTATCAGCAGTGGAACCATCAACATCAGCTGATAGTTCTGAGAGGGCTTAGTGCTGACTTCTACTTCTGATTGTGCTGTATCAGAAAGTAGATCACATGAAGAAATGGATTGGTTATTACTCTCACCATCAGATTCTACCTCTGCTCTGGGTAAAATCTGTAGGTGGAGCAGTGTGATTGTAACCAATGCCAAACTTCACATTGGAAGCAGATTGCTTACTAAGAAGCATTTCAAACCTTTGCATGATTGTACCCATCGATCACACTCTACCTGGGTGACTGCAAGGTTTCCTTGAGATCTTTATACTTCTCTAGAAGTATCTCTTCCCTAGCTTATCATCAGTTATTTGGCATTTAAGTTTGTAAATCTCATCATTCTTATTATTAAGCACAGACTCAAATTCAGCTTTGCTTTTGGAAATTATTTGTTCTAGCTCAATGTTCTTGTTGATTAAAGCTACATTGCTTCTCTAATAGATGCAAATGCTGCTATACATGTTTCAAAACACAATTGGCTTTTGCCTCAGAGGATACCTGTGATACCTTTGGTGTAGAGGCATTAGTGGATGAAGTTCAGCAGAATCCAAAGCCATAAGAGCTAGATTTCCAATTTTCACCACCATGTTGACCAGCACCTGAGAACAGTTGTTCATGGCCAGACAAGTCATCTGGTAAACTGCTCCAGTCAACAACTCCTGGGTGAAGAAGCTGTGTTGTTGAGGTTGAGTTTGTTGATGAGATTGGAAGGTTGTGGTTCAGGCAATGCTTGTGGTTGTTGTGCAATTGGAGCTTGAACAGGATTTGGTTGAGGCATATAATAGCAGGGATAAGGATATGACATTTGACCCTGGGGAACAAAGTATGCAGGAGATCTAGGATGTGAATGATGACCAGAACTAGCAATATGTTGCCCTCTGTTTTGTGGACTAGTACTAGGAAAAGTCACAAAGGTGCAGAAGAGTTAGATCCAGTTGATCTACACTCTCTTGCAAGTGTCCCAGCCTTTGGCATTTGTGACACCTCAACTTACTCTTGTCAAAACCAACTTTGGTTTTGCTAGAGAGTCCAGGAAATTTCCTGCCAGTTCTCTTATAGAACTTCTGAGATCTGATATTAATCAATGCCATTTGGCTCAGAATATCCATCTCTTCTAAATCATCATCAGCAATTCCTTTCAAATCATCCATGATGAAGCATAGATTGTCACTATTACTGCCAGAATGACTCTCAATACCAACAAATGCATGATCAGAACTATTTGAAGAGAATCAATATGCTCATCATAATTGCTTTCAGATGCAGCATATTCTGACTCATGACCAACCAAGGCAGTATTCCCTGGTACAAAGTCATCAGTGAGCTTTTCTGATGAGGACAGTTTCCTCTTCTGCTCTATCTCTCTTCGAATGTAAGCAGTTTCCCATGAAGTTGGGTGAGAGATAGGCTATCCAGATTTGCACTGGAGCGTAGGACAATAGTGTATGTGTCCCATCTCTCAGGCAGTGATCTGAGGAACCTGTTGTTGATCTGGCTATTGGTGTATTCCTGTTTCACCATTTTCAGCTCAGAGATCAAGGGAAAAAACGCTCAAACTGTTGAGTCAGTGTCTCACCCTTTCTATGAGAGAATGTCTCATATTGTTGGGCAAGGATTTCTCTGTTGTTTGCTAAGACCTCATCTGTGCCACCGAATTGTTCCTTCAGGGCATTCCAGAGATCATGAGCAGTTTCATGATGCATAAGCCCTGAATAGATTTCATTAGGCAGTGCCATGGCCAGAATTCCATGGGCTTAGCATCAATCTCAAACAGTTTCCGATCTTCATCAGAGTATTGTTCCTTCTTCTTCGGAACCATTTGATTGGTTTCTGGATTGTTCACCATAGGCTTATGTGGTCCATGTACCCAGATGTTCAACAACCTGAACTGTTAACAGACAGATGTGAAGCATTCTTCGTTGCCATATGTTTACTCGGTCCTAACCAGCATCGGGGGCTTGGTTGAGGAACTGGTATTGTGAGGATCATTAGAAGGAGTAGTCATCTCAGATTCAATCAAATTCAATTAAGCTATAACAGATTTAGAACAAAACACAACAACCAATTGAACCAAGAGAGATCTCAAAATAAATGAACGAAAGCGACAGAAATTCAATAACCTATAACCAGTTCTTGCGAATATGCTAATTCAATCAAACACAGATATCATTCCCAGTTTCCTGAAGGTCTTTACAGAGAAATCTCCTTCATAGCCCATCTGCTCAAAGGAATGATTAACCGCTTCCTTTGGGAAGAACACTTCACCTTCTTCATCATCCAGCTGAAGATGTCGTTGATGATGGCCGAGTGATGAAGATTGTTCTCCCCCTGCACTGTGTAGACAGTGCCTTCTCCCCATCCATAATGACCTCTTGGCAGGTCTTCCAGAATTCAAGCAAGTGATCCTCATATAGAGGAGTCAATGGTTAGGGAGGTGAAGTAGTGAGACAAAGACAAGAAACACAAACCTCTGAGAAATGAGGATCTTTGTCAGAACATAACAAGCAACCTGATTGTGTTATCTGTGTAGCTGCATGGCAAGTTAGGATCATTTCTGTGAGCAAGGTCAGCCATTGTGAGGTATCTCAGAGACGAAGAGAAAAATGGGAAAGAAATTTCAGAGAGAAAGCTGGGTTTTAGGTTTGGAAGAAAAGCAGATGATAGAAGAGGGGGAAACCGTTGGGTTTATATGAGAGAGAAGGATTTCAGATAAAGTTTAATGAAAGAGGATAAACTTTGAAATCCGTATGTCGGTCCCACCTCTGAAAAAGTAGTTTACCTTTTTGCTCAAAAAGTAGTTTTCTTGGAATTCGAAAAGCTTCCGAAGGTACTTTGTCTTCGAAGTTTTGATTGAAAAAGTTCCGAAGCTAAAATGGCTTCGGAAGAATTTTCATGAGAGTCTTGAAGATTTATGCTTCAGAAGAGAAATAAACACTTGGATGCTTTGTATAAGAATGAACAAAGCTTCCGAAGGTTAATTTTGCTTCGGAAGGAAAAAGTCCTTAAAAATGAATAAGTGTCTAAGTTAAGAATTTTAAGCTTCGGAAGATAAATTTTGACTTCTTCCGAAGGTAAAATCTCTTAGACAGTCATTTATTTTGAAGACATATTTTTCTTCCGAAGGTAAAACGTTATCTTCCGAAGTATCAGAAAATTTTCAAGAATCTAAGGAAAGTTCTTCAAAAAGAGTTTTACATTCAAATAAAACATGAGATGAAAGTGATGAACTAGACAACTTAGGACACACATATTTTTAAGAAGAAATAATTAGAATTAGTTTTAAGAAAAAGTCTACTCAAAGTTAATCATCCAATAGCTGATATCAGATACTAAATCTCTGTTCATCAAAAGCTTTTGTGAACAGTTCAGCATATTGTTCATCTGTGTGAACTTTGACTAGTTTAATTAATCCCTTTTCATAGTTATCTCTATTAAATGAACTGATGTTGATGGTTTGGTCCTTGAGTGCTGCACAGGGTTCTCAGTGATAGAGATAGCACTATTGTTGTCTATGTGGATAGGAGTCTCTTGAAGTTAAATCCATAGTCTAGCATCTGATTTTGAATCCATAGCACTTGAGCACAGCAGCTTGCAGCAGCAATGTATTCAGCCTCAGCAGTTGATTCAAACACACAGGATTTTTTCTTGCATTGCCACGAGACAACCCTTCCACCAAGGAATTGACATCCCCCATATGTAGACTTTGCAGTCATGTTGCAACCACCATAATCACTGTCTGTATAGGCATACAGATTGAAATTAGGATTCTTGGATACCATAGACCAAGTGTTGAAGCACCTTTGAGGTATCTTAAAATCCTTTTCACAGTGATTAAGTGAGACATCTTAGGGTTTGCTTGATATCTTGCACAAATACATGTAGCAAACATGATATCAGGCCTGCTAGCTGTAAGATACTAAGAGACCCAATCATAGCCCTGTATAAGTGCTCATCTACACACTCCCCCTCAAGATCTGGACCCAAGGGGAGTGATTCTGGCTATGGGTGTCTTAGCAATCTTACAATCAGTCATGTTGAATCTCTTGAGTATATCTTGAACATACTTTGATGACTATGAAGATGCCATCTTCAACCTGCTTCACTTGAATTCCTGAAAGAAGTTGAGTTCTCCCATTGAACTCATTTCAAATCTGTCTTTCATCAGCTTTTCAAAGTCTTTGCAGAGCTTTGAATTGGTTGAACCAAAGATGATGTCATCCACATATACTTGAACTAGCAGAATGTCTTTTCCTGTCCTTTGATGAAGAGAGTTCCATCTATAGTACCTCTCCTGTATCCATGTTTACAGAGATACTCAGACAGTGTCTCATACCACTTCCTGGGTGCCTGATGCAGCCCATAAAGAGCTTGTCAAGCTTGCAGACATAATCAGGATGATCAGGATCTACAAAACCAGGTGGTTGTTTGACATAAACCTCCTCATCAATCACTCCATATAAGAAAGCACACTTTACATCAAGTTGATAGACTTTGAAATTCTTGGATGCAGCAAATGCCAGGAAGATCCTAACAGCTTCTAGTCTTGCTACAGGAGCAAAGACATCAGTGTAATCAATCCCTTCTTCTTGTGTGTATCCTTGAACAACTAGTCTTCCTTGTTCTTGATAATGATTCCTCTATCATCCTTCTTATTCCTAAAAACCCATTTGGTTCCAATGGTAGTCTTCCCATGAGGAAGAGGACAAAGGTTCCAAACTTTCTGCCTTTTGAATTGAAGCAGCTCTTGTTGCATAGCTTCAACCCAACTTCCATCCTTTAGAGCCTCCTCAACTTTCTTTGGCTCTAACTGGGATAGAAAACAAGAGTGAAGACAAACATTTGCTTCATGGGTTTGCCCTCTTGTCTTACCCCGGAGATAACATCTCTAATGATGTTTGTGGTAGGATGAGACTTGTGGATCCTTAGCTGAGGGATCACAGCAAGTTGCTGAGATAGATCCAAATTTGAGAAATTTAGATCTGGTCTTGAAGATTGATCCTCCACATTATCACACTTATCAAGATTAACTTGATCCAATGAGTGTGTGACATCATTGATGTTGTCATCTATGGTATGGTTATTAGCATCAAGAAATTCTTGATCACTATCACCATCACCATTGTTGTCTTCTGCAATTGAGGTGTCTTTATCTGGTTGATAAGCCTCTGAGCTGGAATTTGAAGGCATGCCAGATGTATCAGCTGGATTTGTCATTGTTGTGCTGATAGAAACCTCATTTGCTGAAGTAGTTTCAACTGGAGCTGAAGGTGTGTGAGTTGAAGGTCTTCCTAGCTCAAATCTTGGATCAGGATCACCTGTATTTAAATTTTCTGCAGATCCTAAAACATGCTCACAAGATTATTAAAACAGTTGGTAACTAAATCAAGATCAAATAGCCAATCCGGACCAGAACCAGCCACACTGGGTGTGTGCTCATTGAAGGTCACATTGGCTGACTCCTCAATAATTCTAGTTCTGAGATTGTATACTCTATAAGCTTTAGCTTGGGAAGAGTATCCAATGAAGTGTCCATCGTCTGATTTCTCAGCAAACTTGGCAACTTGATCTTTGGTATTCAAGATGGTGCAGGGACATCCAAATGACCTGAGAAAACCAATGAAAGGTTTCCTCTTGTGCCAAAGTTCATAGGGAGTCTTACCATGTGTCTTAACTACTAAAACTCTGCTTTGCACATAGCAAGCAGTATTAACTGCCTCTGCCCAGAAGGTGATAGGCAGTTTAGAGTCAGACAACATAGTTCTTGCAGCTTCAATAAGTGTCCTATTTCTCCTCTCAGCAACTCCGTTTTGCTGAGGAGTCCTGGGAGCACTGTATTGTCTTGTAATACCTTTTCATCACAAAATGTATCAAGGATTTGGTTCTTGAATTCAGTTCCTTGATCACATCTTATGGTTTTGACCTTGTGATCACATTGATTTTCAATCTTTAAGATGAAATTCTTTAGAATCTCAGGAGTCTCATCCTTAGTTCTAAGGAAGAAGACCCAAGTGAATCTTGTAAAATCATCTGTGATCACTAGACAGTATAAGGTCCTTCCTAAACTCATTACACTGGTGGGGCCAAAGAGATCCATATGTAACAAGTGTAGGGGTGTAGTGATGGAGTTCATTCCTTAGGCTTATGGGATGCCTTATGTTGCTTCCCTTTCAGGCATGCAACACAATGATCATCACTTGTAAACTCTTTCTTTGGCATTCCAGTTACCAGATCATGCTTAATCAATTTATTCATGTTTTTAAAGTTTACATGGCACATTCTTTATGCCATAGGAAAGACTCATCACTATTGGCTTTAGATAGAAAGCATGAAACTTCTCTAGAGGGAGATGTTTCTTGCAAATCCATCTTGTACATGTTCCCTTTCCTAGGGGCTCTGAGCAGGATGTGCTCATGAGGAATGACCACACCAGGCTTGAGAACAATGCACTCATGCTCAGTAAAGAGCATGTTATGTCTTTGATCACAAAATTGGGATACACTCAGAAGATTGTACCAAGCTCCTTAACAAAGTTTACCTTTTCAATGCTGAGCTTACCATTTGTGACCTTGCCCTTCCAGAATGTAACCACCTTCATCTCCTCCAAAAGCAACTGGTCCTCCATCAATTCTCTCAAAATTATGGAGTAGAGACCTATTGCCTGTCATGTGCCTGGAACAGCCACTGTAATTATCCAGACATTTCGTTTGTCTTGAGCTGTTCCTACACAAAGAAAATGATTAGTTACATTTGGAAACCCAAGCCGTACTTGTCTTGGGCTCAGTAAGTGTAATAGAAGGTAATGCAACAGTAATAGATCCTATGGTTGTACTGTGAGGATCTTCAGCTATTGTTGATGGAGAAATTTCAGTCATTTGGTCTTTCTTAGACTTCCACACCACCTTTGGACTCTTGGACTTGACCTTCAAAACCTTTGAAGCTTTTGGAACTTCACAGGTTTTGATGACTGAACCTTCGGAAGATCTGCAGTCACTGCAGCAGACTTCAGTGCTTCGGAAGAACTCCTTTCTTCCGAGACCAATTTTACTTCTGAAGGTAATTTTCCATTTACCTTCTTCTTTGATTTGGAGCTTCCGAAGGAAACAGACTTTCCTTCCGAAGCTTGAGACTTCTTGAGATTCTTTGAAGTCTTTGTATTGTCATGTGGATGATACTTCTAGGATTGTATGGGCAATCCTTAGTAATATGAGAAGTATTTTCACACATGACACATAACATTTTCTTCTTCAAAAGAGTCTCCTTTTGAGAGCAAGACTGGCTTTGGTCACATCCCTTCTCCACCTTCATCTTGGTAGATGCTGAGACAGTTCTTTGGGCTGTGAACTGTTCTTGGAGTTTGATGGTCCAGGCTGTGCAGCAGTGGTACACAGCAGCTCAGTCTTCTTCTTTGCTCTGAGATGATTTGAACATGAACCAGGACTCTTAGATGAGGAGTCTTGGTTGATGTCTTCAGTCCTTACTACTTTGAAACCTGCAGAGATAAAAACTTGTTTCTGCTTAGCATCAAAAGTAGCCTTGATTTCTTGAGCCTTCTTTGCTTTCTTTTGCTCTTCCTGATCAAGTTCTTTCTTTTGGACTTGGTCATCACATTGATTTCTTCTCCTCAGAAGGATAGTGGCCCTTGGAAGAATCCTCTTCTTCACTCTTCTCAGAGGAATTCTTCACTATCACTTCTTCATCATCCTCACTTATAGGATCTATGAGAGGAAGCTCATCTTCACAAGTTCCACACCTAGGATATCTTACAGACAAGATTGTGTGTGGAGGAGCTATCTCATTTGATCCTAGTCCCTGTCTATTTTGATAGCACACTTTGTTATGCAGGGATGAGGATATCATGTTGAAGGTCTCTTCTTCAAGAACACTTTTCTCTGCCTTGGCTTTGCTAATCACAAGCTCAGCCTGGCACTCAATCAATTAGTTATGAGATCTTGGATCTAAGTTCTAAAATCTATATGTTCATGTTTTAGTACTGAAATGGTTTTCTCCAAATCTTCTATTTTTAACTTGTAATCATTTTCAGACTTTCTAAAATCAGATTTTAATATGTTTAATGACTCAAGATCGGATCTCATCTCTAAGTTGTAGGACCTGTATCTATTCACTTTAGCAATGCATTCAGGAGTACAGAGATGTTCCAATACCTTGGCTTCATCATGGTCAGCCATCAATGCTTGGTTTGGAGAAGCATCTTCCACCTGAAAACTCCAGTCAAAGCTCCTTCTTCAACAGCAACAGCAGCATGTTGCTTAGGCTTCTCAGACTGAGGAGCTTTGTCAGTGTAGTTTGGTCTGGGTGGTGTTTGGCCCCCATTTGCTTTAGGTGCCTTACACTCCCTAGAAAAGTGACCCATAAGGTTACAGTTGTAACACTTAACTTTGCTTTTATCCAGCCCAAACTTCCACTGGTAGCATTGCTTGGAAATCTTCTTCCTGCTCTTGTAGAACTTCTTGGCTCTGTGAGTGAGGAGAGCCATCTGCTGAACTATCTCCATGTATTCCAGGTCATCTGGATGAATACAGTCCAGGTCTTCAAGAGTGAAGAGATAATTCCCACAGCTTTCATCAGTAGACACAAAGGCTTGAGAAGAACTTGTCTCTTGGAATGGACTTCCTTGAGTAAAGTTTTCCCTTGGTGTCTCCGGGAAGGTGATGAAAGGACCCTTTTGTGAGTTGTCAGGGTAGTATAAGAGATGATGTTGGGGTTCTATGTTGTCCCTTTCAACCACATGAAGGGCTGAACCCATTTGATTGTTGGAGTTGCCAGATGAACCTTGTATGTTCATCTCCATCTGGTATCCACTGAGAATCCCATATAACTTTGTCAGAGTAAGAGTTTTAAGGTTCTCAGTCCTCTTGATCACCACACAATAGTGTGTCCATTGCCTAGGATGTGAGGACATGAACTTCCTTACAATGTCTCTATTCTCAAGAGGAACTCCTCCATCCACTAGGGTATCCACAATCTCAACATACCTGAAGTATTGTTGGGTCATTGTTTCACCTGCTTTAAAGGTGAAATTTTCAAACTGCTGCTTCAGAAGATCTTTCTTGTTCTCCTTGGCTTCAGAGGAGCCTTCATACATCAGCTTCAGTGCATCCCACAGCTGTTTAGATGTTTTGCATTTCTTAAAACCTCTGTATACAGAGTTTGGGAGAGCAGTCTGAAGAGCAGTCATGGCCTTCCTGTCAATCTCTACTCTTCTATCTTCATCAGAGTAGTTGGCCATATCTTTGGGAATCATACCAGCACCATTAGCAGAGGGGGTGCTGGGTATGAAAGGTCCATTTTCAACAGATTCCCACATTCTTGAGTCAAGAGACCTGATGAAGCCTTCCATCCTCATGCACCAGGTGTCAAAATCATCAAGAGTGATCAGTGGGGATTTGTTCATGGTTCCAGTCTCCATATCAGTCTTGAGATGGAAGCCATTTGAAGAGTTTAGTTTTTGTGTGTGTGAGGGATCTTAAGATGGTTAGATCTTATATCAAGAGCCTGAAAGCTCTAATACCAATTGCAGGATCGTTTAAGGGTTTGAACACAATTACAACACAACAACACAATGAGGAGATTATCTAAACTCTAATCAAACAGTAAACTGGGTTAACCAAAAGTGATACAAAGAACACAAGTAAAGCAAGAGACAGAACAGGAGAATATGGTTTCAAGGATGCAGTATATTGCTTTCTCAAGTTCTTTTACAAGTGTTACAAGTATATTAAGATACAAGAAACTTGAAATATTTATACTACAACCTACAGCCGGCTATACTATGAAAGCCAGCTGGATACAATTGACTAGACACTAACAAAATCAATTGTAGAATCAAAAGGCATATCTGCCTTTTGACCTTGTGACTATGACATGCCATAGCTCACATCCTTATACATTACAAAAAGGATAAAGTACATAAAGTGGAAAGTTTCAGACTCAAGACCTCAATGTACAGTTACAAAAGCATGGACCTTTTCACCAACTCTTGTAAGTTGGTGACTTATCAGAGACGCAGCGGAAAAGGTGCTTTATGGAATAGTACATCTGATAAAGCATGTGTACTAAAAGTCTTCGGAAGAAATCTGTCTTCATAGGGTGAAGCTTCGGAAGACTTTGTCTCTTGAAGCTTCGGAAGACTCATGTTTGGCTTCGGAAGATATGGTCTTGGCTTCGGAAGATTTTACACTTAGAATGTTTTCTAATGTATTGTGTAAAACTTCCGAAGCATTCTTCACTTCAGTACTTAGTGCATGTTACCGAGACACTTTGGATGTTTTGGGTTGCATCAGACTTAAGGAATCCTTACAACTTGTTTATCATTTTTGAAAATACATGGAAGTGTTGATGTTACCCACATTCAAGAATGCGGATGAGCAAAAAAACAAATGCGGCAATGAAAATGTCTCCGCATTAACAAATGCAGTAGAAAACTTTTGTCCGCATTAGGCTTTTAATCAAAGTTTTCATGTATACCTTTTTGATACAAATGCGGTAGAATAAAATCCTTATCCGCATTGGTTTCACTTTGTTATTAATGATATAAACAATTACAGGCATTGGTTTTATGCATGGGTTACCTTCACCCGCATTAACCATGCACTTACCCGCATTAAATTTTGAACTTAATCAAAACTTAATGTTTTTGTTTTGGTTTTTTCATGTTATGAAGAGTTTTCTTAGATTGAATTGTGTCTTATGAAGTTGTTGGCTGTTGTTGGGGTTATCAATTCTTGCTTCGATTAACTTGTATATTAGAAGTAATACAAGCTTCCCATTGTTTGACTGATCTTGGACTTCTTATGCTTCCAAGGATCTGCATAAGCTGAGATACTATGGTATAACTTCTGCACCAACGTAGATAGACTTTTTTTATTTGACTAGAAGTTTTAAGAAAGTAATTTAAGATAGTGAATGTCTATACAAACTTATCAAAAATTTTAAATTACTCCCCCTAAAGTTTATATCCACATCTAGATAGAAACTTTAAGGATTTAAAACTTTTGAATATGAATTAATTTTGATTTTTGTTTTTCTGATTTAAGAATGTAAAGAAGTATACCTTTTGTTGGGATCATATCAATGTTACATTACACATGTGCACTCTTTTGTGATAAAATGGACATGTTTATGAACTTATTGATTGAAGGTATGTTTTTCCTCTTAAACTCATACCTAATTGATATTTCAATGCATGTGATATTTATCATGTTTTGGTTGATTCGATTATTCAACATGTACCTCACACACAAAAGCATGCAATGATCAACCATCCTTATGTAATGCATGGTAGAACTTTTTCACAACTTTCTTGACCAGGTTACTTAAGTCATGAGATCTCATTTTTACTGATCCTCATTGGGATTCTTTTACTTTGATCCTTTTCATGATGATCCACATTGGGATTGTTTTCACTTCACTTTGGAAGGTGATCCATTATTGGATTCTTTTGTGGATTCTTTTCACTTCACTTTGTTATTGTATATTCATCCAATTTGGATGTGTTCCTCATTAGGAATCTTTTGGATCAATACATCTACACTATATACTTGTTTCTTCAGTTCTTTTCTTAGCAAAATAGAGATGAAACTTGATGTAGGTGAAAGAGATTCATAAAGTATCATTACCTGGTGTGTTTAGGTTAGTTACTACACACACATACACTTAGATAAGCCAATACATACTTGTACACTTAGATGAGAGTAATTTCACCATTGCATAAGACTTTAATTGATCATAGCATGTATCTTCTTTTCCAAGTTGAGCCTACCAACATATCTGGTAAGTCATGACAGTCTTTCAAAATTTTACATTAAGCACGAATGATATAACGATTGTAATTATATCATTTCCCAAGTATCGTTTCTTCATTAAAATTGACTTCTTTTTGTGATTTTCTAACATTTTAAAATTTTTGATGTTTTGAATTTATTCAAGGTTAATCATGCCAATTGATTGAACTAGGTATTCAAACCTACTAGGTTCAAATATCTTGGTGAATAAATCAGCTAATTGATTTTTAGTTAGAACTTGAATCAATTTGATTAAACCTTTTTCAGCATAATCTCTCAAAAATGATATCTGATTTCAATGTGTTTTATTTTTAAGTGCTGAACTAGATTATTTGTAATGATAACACCTGCAGTGTTGTCAATATGAATTGGGATATACAAGAAGTTAAAACCATAATCAAGCATCTGGTTTTGAATCTAGAGAACTTGAGATCAACAACCTGATGCTGCAATATACTCAACTTCTACTGTTGAGACAGATATGTTTGTCTGCTTCTTGCACTGCCAGGAGACCAGTCTGGGACCAAGAAATTGACAACCGCCAAAAGTGGACTTCCTATTTAAGTTGCATCCTCCATAATCACTATCAATGAAGGCATAGAGATTGAAGTCTCCTTCCTTTGGATACCATAAACCAAGAGCTGGTTTGCCCTTAAGGTATCTGAATATCCTCTTGACAACATTCACATGTGATTCCTTAGGATTAGCTTGATAGGTAGCACACACACAAATACCAAACATAATCTCAGGCCTACTAGCTGTTAGATACATATGTGAATCGATCATAGATCGATAGTGAGTCTAATCCACTGATTTTCCTTCTGGAACAGGTCCTATCTTCACTTTAGTATCAACAGGTGTTCTGAAAGACTGATAGTCAGCAAGGTGGAATTTCTTCAACATTGTTTCTACATATTTTGATTGATTGATAAAAATTCCATCTGCTGTTTGCTGGACTTGCACCCCTAAAAAGAATGTGAGTTCCCCCATTGCACTCATTTGAATTTTGAATGCATAAGGTCTTCAAAGTCTCTATAGAGTTGCTTGTTTGTTGAGACAAAATGTTATCATCCACATATATCTGGACCAACGACATGTCTTTTTCTCTTCTTTTTCTAAAGAGAGTCTGATCAATCTTTCCTCTTTCATATCCATGTTCAAGAAGGAAAGATGATAGAGTCTCATACCACTTTCTTGGAGCTTGATGAAGACCATACAGGGCTTTGTCAAGCTTGTACACCCTGTGAGGGAAATCAGGGTCTTCAAAGCCAGGTGGTTGACTCACATAGACTTCTTTAGCAATCTTTCCATACAAGAAAGCACACTTCACATCCATTTGATAAACAGTAAACTTCATGGATGCAGAATATGTAAGAAAGATTCTTATTGCTTCTAATCTGGCAACAGGTGCAAACACTTCATCATAATAAATTCCTTCTTTTTGTGTGTAACCTTGTGCCACTAGTCTTTCTTTATTTCTGATGACAATCCCTCTATCATTAGTTTTATTTTTGTATAGCCATCTAGTACTGATAGGGTATTTTCCTTCGGGAAGATCTACTAGTTGCCATACTTCTTGCTTCTTGAATTACAACAATCCTTCTTGCATTGCTTCAATCCAACGATTGTCTTGAAGTGACTCTTTGATGTTTTTGGGTACTGTTTGACAAAGAAAGCATGAGAACAAACAAATGTTTGCAATACTTGACTTGCTTCTTATCACCCTTTCATTAATTTCACCAATAATGCTTTCTACTAGATGATTCTTGTGTATTCTGGTGGTTGGAATTGAGTCACCAGCAATGGTTACATCAAGATTGGAGACATTCAGATCATTATGGTGAGATGCACCTTCATCTCGTACTATTGGGGAGTTATGAAGGTAATCAGACTCTGTTTCAGTGACTGCTTCAACATTAGTAGCACTTTGATTGCTTTCATCATTTGATGTTCTTTTTGTTTCATCTGGAGGAGTTGCTTGCTTTTGATTTCTGATTTCAGTTGATAGATCTTCTGAATGTGATGGTAACAAGCTGGGACCAACTTCAGTTGAAACACTTAGATTTTGAGATGGTTGTCTGACAAGATTAGGAGTGGAACATCTTTATTCATTTGCTCAGTATAGGTAGGAGGAATCACTAGAAAATCATCTCTTCTTTCTACACATGAAGAAGGTTCCGCTGAATGTAGGTTTCCTGAATTAAACAAGTGAAATTGATCAAAAGATTTTGTAAATGAGTCAATATCAAACAACCAGTTGGGACCATTTGTAGATTTAGGAAAAAGTGTTCCTTCAATTGAAAATTTGTTGATTCATCAATAATGTTCAATCTAGGATTAAACACTCTGTAAGCCTTTGAAACAGAAGAATAACCTACAAAGAATCCTTCATCAGACTTAGATGAAAACTTTCCCAAATAGTCTCGTGTGTTCAATATTGAGACAGGACTACCAAATGACTTAAAAAAATCCAATAAATGGTTTTTTATGAAACAATAGTTCATATGGAGTCGTGTTACTTTCTTTTACAATCAAAGTTTGATTTTGCACAAAGCACGTTGTATTAACTGCCTCTGCCCAAAAGGTAATATGCAGTTTAGCATCGGCTAGCATTGTTCGTGCTACTTCAGTCAATGTTCTATTTCTCTTTTCAGCTACCCCATTTTGTTGAGGAGTTGTAGCTGCACTAAATTAATGAGCATTGCCTTGGTTGCATAAAATGAACTCATATCTTCGTTTTTAACTCAGTTCCATTAAACTTCTTATTGTTTTGACCTTATGATTAAGTTGGTTTTCAATTTTTGTGATAAAGTCTTTTATTATTTGGGATGCCATTTTTTTATGAAGTAAGAAGAAAACCCATGTGAATCTTGAAAAGTCATCAATGATCACTAAACAATACTGTTTCTTTCCAACACTTATAACATGAGTCGGTCCAAACAAATCCATATGAGTTAGCTTCAACGGAGTATTGTTTGTGTTCACCAGCTTGGATTGTGAGAAGATTTATGTTGTTTTCCTTTAAGGCACGTTGAACAATGATCAACAAAGTGATATTATTTATGGGGAAGACCAATGACATGGTTTCTTTTGACCAATTTGTTCATGTTTTTAAAGTTTGTGTGCCCCAAACATCTGTGCCAAAGCTGAGACTCATCAGATGATGCCTTAGACAGAAGACATGTCTCTTCTATTGGTGTTGTAGAATTCAGGTTTAAGACATAGGTGTTATTCTTCCTCAGAGTCTTTAGGATAACCCATTCTTTAGAAATCTGAAATCCTGGTTTCAGAATGTAGCAATGAGTGTCGGTAATGTGAGTTGAATACTTCTTCTCATAGATCTGAGACACGCTTAGAAGATTGAAGTTTAGTTGTTCACAATAGTTCAGTGTATCAAAGCTTAGCATCCCATTTGTCAGAGATCCTTCACCAATAATTCTTCCACCTTGTGAATCTCCTCCGAATGCTACAGTAGTTCCTTTTATATGCTTGATGTCATGAAGGAGGGAATGATCTCCAGTCATGTGTCGGGAACATCCACTGTCCATGTACCATAAACTATTAGACCTATATGGATGACACTGCAAGCACAACATAACTAATTAGAATATGGAACCCAAGCCATAATGGTCTTGGGTTTCCCGTTCCTATCCATGATGGTGACCTCTTGATACTTTCCTCTACATTGTGATTTAGAGAGAGGTGTCCTGGGAGATTGCTGATGATAATTTGATTGTGTCATCTCATCAACATCAACTAAAGAGTTAGAGGAGTAATAAAACCTTTGGTCTCTATTTCTTTGAAGAAATTTAACCCGTTTTTTATTATCAAACATCAATTTTGGTTTGGGAAGATCAAACTTTTGCTTCATATTATGATGTTTGTTTCTTTAAATATTCCATAATTCTTTCATGTTACTCCTGTCATTATTTGATCTAGACATCCTAGATTGATTGTTATGAAAATGACTTCTGACAGTGAGTTTCACAAATGATGTTGTTGAGATTGATTTGTTTTGGGCAATTCTCAATCCTTTCTGATTGAAGTAACAATCAAATGTATTATGATTGTTCATATCACAAACTGAACATTATTTACTGAAATAGATGTTTTTAGTGGAATGGTTGTTCATGTCACAGATAGAGCAGTATTGATTGAAAAAGCACTCTTTTGTTTTATGATTAAACATGTCATATATGTCACAATACATATGTTTGTTTCTTGAATCTGATTTTGCTTTAGCAGGCCTAGTTGATTTACCCATTCTCAACTGAGTCACAATCTTTTGCTTAGGGGAGGAATCAAAAGTATCCATTTTAGTAGTTTGCTTCACAACACTACTTTTGTTAACTATTCTAGGCTATTTTTGCTTCCTCAACCCTTTCTTCACTTCTTGCTCAAACTGATCAACATGCTCCTTGTTACATATGTCAAAACTTACTTGTCTTAATTTTAAAGATTAAAGGTCTGACTGAATTTTAAATGTTGAAATTAGTGAGCTCTTGTGTTTCTTTTACGGTGAAACCTTGTCTAATTTGCTTGAATTTTTTGGAGATTTAATCTCATTATCCGAACTGCATTCATCAGAAGGTTTCACAGACTTCACAAATTTCTTCTTTCCTTTTGAAACTGCAAATATGAATTTTACAAAGGGGATAATGGCCTTGATTGGGCTCGTTGGTTTGATGACATTCGCTGTCTTGTCTGAACACTCTTTGATTTTAATTGGGTGACCTAACTTGATTTTCTCCTCATTTGTTTCAATGTAACATTTGGTTTGTTTTAAGGATTTGTGACTTGTTTTACTATTGTTTTTGGTTCAATAGTGTTAGGTTCAATTTGCTCTTTGATTGTAACAGATTCAGGCATGACAATGTAGTTGTCATTGTAGGTGGAGCACAAGAGTTATGCCCAATCCCAGACATATTCTTGGATCCTTTTGTGAATCAAGCATCTCTTGCAGCTTGATTGAAGGCAGTTAAAACTTTTCAAGTTTCACTTTAGTAAGTGTTTGTTCAACTTTTGATTGAGCTTACTTCTTAGTTAGTTGCTCATTCTCAGCTGCTAGAGTGTACTTTTTACCATGCAGTTTTTCATTGTCAGAGATGAGAGATCTAATTTTGATTTCAAAGCCTTTTATTTCTCTCTTAAGCATCTCTATATTGACCTTTTCTTCTTTTATTTTGTCAGCTAGCTTATGATTGTGCTCTCGATAACCTTGCAGTTCATTAATTCATTTATCACTACAAAGGTTACATTTTACCTCAGATGACATATGAGATGGACCATCATTGATGTGAGCCATGAGTGCATGATTTTGGAATTAAGGCTTTACTTCCTCTACATACAGGCTTCTATCACATACTCCATCTTGCTTAATAACAAGAGCATTTGAAGATAACTCACTACTTCCATGAGCTAGATTAGTTAGTTGAGGCTGATTTTGATATGTTTGTTGGTGTTGTTGATGATAATACTGTTGTTGGTGATTGTTGGACTGAAAACTTGAGTTTGGTTGTAAAGATGACTGGCTCTGAGAATTCCTTTGAAATTTGTAGTTTCTTCTTGGAGTATTACATTCTTTAGAGAAGTGGCCAGTCATGCCACAGTTGAAGCACTTCACCTTGGATTTGTCATATCCAAGTTTGGTGTTTTTATTAAGGCTAAGATTTCTTCCTTTTCTGAAAAACTTTTTGGCTCTCATTGCAATCATAGCCATTTGCCACTGCAAATACATTTCTTCCATATCACCTGGATCCATTTCTTCCAAGTCTTCCTGGATCAGATGTGCAGAAGTGAGTCTGCCACCTAGAGAAGCTTCAAAGCTAGCAACAAAGGCATTGTAAGTTGCCTTTTGCTCTTCTGATCTTGTATCATCAGGAGTAGTTGAGGGAGTTGCAGAGAACCCTGATGGTTGTGATGATGTTGATGGCTTGTTGGTTGGTGGAGCTTTAATGAATCCTGTTGTCTTCATTTGATCTCTTGAGGAAAGAAAATCATCATCCTCAGTAATGAATGCATTTTCCATAGAGTGAGTGTCTGATGGAAACTTATAAGCTTTAATGACTCTGGGTCCACCAAGATTTATGCTTCTCTCATCAAGTTCTAGAGCTTCTATCTTGGCAATCATGATATCCAATATGGTACTCTCTAGATCAAGAGTGTTTTTCAGCATTGTTACATTTTGTTTCCAGCTTTCTAGAAGACTATGAAGCATCTTCTTGTTTAGTTCTTTGACTTTATAAGTTACCCCCATAATCTCTAAGTCATTTACTAGTTGCACAAATCTACGCAGCTATTTAGAGATGGACTCCCCCTTGGAGTGATGAAAGGTTCATAATGATTAACAAGCTTATCCTTGTTAATTTCAGCTACTTCACTGCTTCCTTCACACATTATCAGCAATACATCCATACAACTTTAGCAGTTCCATACTTTTAAAGTCTTTTCAGCACAACCATTTTCAGTGCTTGAGTAAGTATAGAGTAAGCTTTGAGATCAACCTTTATCTACTTGTAGCCATCATCATCAAGAGTCAGATCCTCAATGGGTATTCTTGAGGTTTTGTACAAGGCAGCTTGATTAGCAGAAGTGTCACAGGAACGTGAGGCCCTTTACATATTGAGATCCAATAGTCCGGATCTACACCTATAATATAATTCATGAATCTGATTTTCCATTACTTAAACTCAAATTTGTGTTTAATCATGGGAGGTTTTGGAGTATGATCAAGTTCTAAAAAATTATGTGAATCCATTTTAACAAGTTGTTTTTAACTTGTTTGAATGATGATTAGATTGATTTTAAGTTCAATTAGTCCAACTAGTCCAAATAGACCAAAACAGGCTTAAGGAATCAGATCTGTTGATGTTTTTATGAGTTTCTATTGTAATTCTTTTAAGTTTTATCAATTGTTCACAGCTTTGAAGATGAAAACGACAACTTTGTTCTTGAAGATGAGAACGTACGATGGTACTGTTGAAGAGTTTTCTACAGTTTACTAAGTAGAGGTAATAGAAAACTCTATTAGCAACTCAATCACCAGATCAATCGAGTTCTGTTCAGATCTAAGTAGATCTGAAAAAGAACCGAGAGCCAAAGCTCTGATACAAATTGACTGGGTTGTGAGATTGACATTCTCACAAGGATCGAATATGATGATTGAGTTAATGATAGCATGGCGGAATCATACAATCAAGAAACATTGAATGCAAGAAATACTCATAAATGCGCTTTGTATTAATGAAGGTGATTGACTACAATAAATGCTAGGGTTTGAGCATTAACAGTAATAATACACCTTGAGTATGTAAGACACAAAATATTCTAATTGTCTATCAATAGTCACCTCACATACGAGGTTTTCTATTCTATTTATAGGCTAACAATATGACTTTTTACAAAATGACTAAATTAACCTTGACCTATACATCAAAACCAGTCTAAGTCTTCATTAGTATTTCTTTTGTTCATCTGCATTGTGGATGTGTTGAACTTGATCAACATTTCTTATTTTGTCTTCAACACTAGTGTTTGGTCATCCGTATTCACTAATACGGATGAACAAATTCTTATGCGCATTTGTTGCCGGTCATCCGCATTAGTTAATGCGGTTGTACAAAACTTGTCACCATCTCTTTTAGGCTATCCGCATTTGTTAATGTAGAAAAACAAACACTTGTCAGCATTTGTTCTATGTCCCGTGCATATACAAATGTGGTTAGCCAACACTTATCTTCTATGCAGATTCTTCATCCGCATTAGTACTTGGACTTGTGGGATTACCAACAGAACAACCATCAACTCACCAATTGAATTAGCATGTATGATCCTTTCAGGGTCCAACATTTAGCATTCTTGATCACTTTCATTCCAGTTCATATAACTTTAGCTTTAGGAAATGGTACTATTTAGCAAACTACAAAATAACATTGTTGTTAAGCGAACAACTTGTGTTCCCCAAGTTGTGGTGAAGTTATTGATTTGACATAGCTGGCTAGTGAAGATATATGTCATTAGTGAGACAATATACCATATAATAATTTCAACCATTCACAACGTAACTCACATTTGTTGCTCAACCTAACAATACATCAAAAAAAGGAGACTTATAAAGATTGTTAATGTCACTGCACAATCTTGGTGCTCCGAAGAATGTGTGCCATACCCATAGGTCATACAATGTAACTACTTTTAAACGATTGTTCATTTAGTGCTTCTACTTGAAGATTGCACAACCCAAGCAGTGGGGCCATTTTTCCATTCCCAATGCATGTAGTCAATATGGTTGATCATTCCAAAAAGTCCATGATCATCCTAAACATCAATTAACTTTTCTAAATCAGTTTCATTTGGTGTTTTAAGGTATGACTAAAGCTTGATGGAATAGTACTTTGATTATACATTAGGTTATCATCGAAGTAGTCTTCCATCAAACGTTTCTCACTCATATCATGCTCCCAATCATAATACCTCCTTCTTATGATCATATTTGGCTTGCATATGGCTAGTTCACGCATAGTATTAATAACTTTGTTTATTTGTTGAGAGACCTCTGCTTCCCGTTCATCATACTCACTCGAGTTTGATGAATCAGCACCCTCTAATGAGTTTTCACTATGAGATATACTTTAAAGAAATAAGAATTGACATGTTAAGGTTGGATAAGAAGTTATACTAATGTTATATTCTATTTATACAACAATGCTAGAGATTTTTGGTATCTTTTAGCTAAAGATAATGTTAATTTACTTTATCTCATTCAAGAAGCATCCACTATGAAAAATAAAGATAATGATTTTTGATACTTTTACGTAAAGAAGTTTTATTATTTTATCTATATAAAACTTAAGCATCCAATATAATATTGACAAATGAAACTAAAGATAATAATTTGGTATTTTATGCTATAATAATGTTAGATTATTTTATCTAAATAAAATCCAGGCATTCAATGATACGATAACAAATGAAAAATGAAGATAATGTTAAACTTACTAGATAATATTATACATATAAAATACAAAAGTAGATAATCAAATATATTGCAAATGCATTACAACCTAAATATAAGACACATTAAATTAGATTCAATTTCCATAAAACTTTGACATTGAAAAGGGTTCATGTTTTCTTCCTTAGACGACTAGTCCTCTCTTTGTAATAATGTGTTAAGATGTAGAAATTGTAATTTTCTTCCTTAGACGACTAGGCCTCCCTCTTCAATGTCTTTCTTCATTATTTTATTTCTATGTTGATTTAACTTGAGTTTTTTTCATGACTTTTACTTCATTGTCTCGAGTAAGCCTCAACGCACAAAATTTTTGAGCAATTTCTTTAGAAACATTACGTTTTCCTTTTTTAGTCGTGTCTCTACCTATTGGACGTTAAGATGTTGAACCACCATTATTTGGTGTCTTTAGGTTGAAATAGTCTACTTCTTTAGTAGTCCTTAACCTTTTCGTACTACAACAACTTTTTATTACCCAATTCACATTTAGGATAAGTGTGCTATGTTAGGATGTATTTATATGTTCCTCGTTTAATGTCTACACATAACTTTATTAAAACTAACCGAGTCTCTAAACATTTTACAATCTTGCTTATAAATTTTGTGATCAACACTTTCACTATCTTTTTGGCTCATTTCACTTTTTCTTAACGACATACTTCTAGGCATGCCGAAACTCACTTTTGGGCATTTCCCTTAAGACATGTTAAACGAACTTTTATTTGATCTTCATACTTCTTACCAAGCTTTTCTGGATTTTCTACCTGAGTTGTATCATACATTTCTTTTACTCGTGACCATATTTCCGTTCTTTTCGGCTTTTCAGAACGAATGTTATCTTTACTAACCATGCACCATGCAGAAATCACAACAACGTCTTCGACAACATCACGTTTATTGGTTTGTGATCTTTAAGGACTTTTTAGTGATATAAACTTGACTTGGATTTATAAAACCAAAGGGTTATTTTATAGTATTGAGTTGCAGGTAGTCTAAAAAATTTCTATGATTGGAATAATAATTTGAAAATGAACGATCATGGTAGAAAATATGTAATTAAAAAGGAATAGAGATAGAGAATATGTAGTGGACATAAAAGTCAATATTATATAATATTTAAAGAGAAAAGTATCATAAAATTTGGTATTCTTTTAAACTTTTTGAATCAAATAATGTTAAAAATTTTAGGTAAAAGTTTATTAAAAAAGTTAAACAAACCAATAGTATAGTGACACATGTCAAATAAGATAAAAAAATAAGTTTCAATATTTGGTTTACTATAAATAGTAGGTTATTTTTTATACAATTATGTTTTTAACAAAATTTATATCCAGATGTTTATAAAGAATAATAATAAAGAATAGACAAGATAGTGTTTAGATTTATTTATAAAAGTAAAGTATTACAAATTATTAAAGGAAAATCAAAATAACTGGGAAATTAATTAGTATGAAAGAAAAAATATAGAATACTAGCCACTAGCGTTGTTAAATGCAACATGATGGAAAGATCAGAACCCAGGTTATTGTTGTAATGACCTACCCGAGGATAAATCCAATTTTTTTATTATAGCGATAATTGACCCACTTGGAAAATCCTCAATATGGGTGGTCAAAGTAGGATTTTAAACCTTAATTTCACAACTTTTCGAGTTCAAGGAAATCACTACTTCAATGGGAACCAACTTCACCTCTTCACACATACACATATTTTAATGCTTCTTTTCCATCATGGGTTCCCAACTTAATGCCAAATAATAATATGCTTAATCTTTTTTCTAGTCATTTTAGTTAGGCATTGTTTTAGTTTAGAGTTCAAGGTTAATGCTTTTACATAAAAATTTTCAACTTACTATATAACATAACAACTAGTTTATAACAAATACAACTTGTAAGTATTTACTCAAATTTATATTGAATAAAATATTTATAAGAGGTTGAACATTTCTTACATTACAAATCATAAGTGGGTGTGGATATCCCTGAATTATAAGGACCTAAATATGTTAAAAATATTATGTTAGTTAGACCTAGTAATCATTTATATTTAGGATAAAACAATAAGGTAGCTTAGTCATGAAGTTAATGCTCATGTGTTCTCATTTCCTCTTTGGCATATCTAAAGATTAGATCTTTTCATAAGCGCTTTTCATAAGCTTTCTGATGTTCAACATAACTTGAAGAAAGGTCAGACATTTACTCACATACTGAGTCACAACACATTTCATTCCCAACCATAGTAGCCTTTCTTGAATCTCAATACAACTTGATCATTCCATAATGATGGAATATCGATACTTATGTATTTCATCAAGAATATTGTTGTGACTTTAATTTCTTTGGGTATCCACCTTTGATCGTATATGGTTTTATCACGATAAGCATTTTCTTCAAAAGTCTTTTTCTCACCTTATATCCTTCTTCACTTTCTATCTTTAATACTTCCACATGGAGATCTCTTCCGTAAAATCTTGAGTCACTAGAAGCTTGTAATACTTAAGTAAAATTTTATTATTATATTTTGTAGTGGAACTACCCAAACTAAGGGACCATGATATAAACTAGTGAAGCCTAATAGTTCCCTATTAATAAGGATAATAGCTAAAACGGAAATCACTTGGAGGTTATGAAGGACTCAATGTAGGGAACTTATGCAAAAACAAGACTTGATTCTTTTTTGTAATGAGGTGGGAAGTTTCTGTGGTGAAATGTTTCTAACGTGACCATATTGACAGGTGACACAGTCATGTCAGGTGAGCAGCTCAACAATACATCTATTTAAAGTGGATGAAGGAGCTCCTCATTTCACCTTTACATACACTCTCTCCTAGATTATCTCTCTTTCTAAACTTCTCTCTAAAATTCTTCATACTTTTAGGTATGTTAATGTTTGTATGCTTTTATTTTCAACTACGAGAAGTTTGAGAAGCATAATCCAAGAATAAGAAGTGTTCTTTTGAATACTCAACCAAGGTATGAACTAGTTGAACCTTAATGTAACACCCGGTTATTTTTAAAAGACAAGATATGAGGAATAAAAGGAAAGAAAGGCAAATAAGTCCAAGTGGAGGGACTAAAAGTGTCCAAAAGGACAAAACTTTGAAAAGTTGGTGTAAAGGTGGGCATGGCCGCCCACCCTCACCTCACATCATCATCTTTCTTCAGTTCTAGAGAGAGAGAGAGAGAGCAGAGGAGTTCCCGGCTGAAGAGAAAAAAGAAGAAGTGAACAAATTCAAGGTGTTTGAACTCATTACAAGCGGGTTAGAAAGGAAGAAATACCCAAGTTGCATCAGGTGAGTTTCTAGACCCCGGTTTTTACTTGTTTTAAACATCTTTGGGGCTGAAAATGTATTAAAACGATTTTTAAATGTTGATGTATGTATGCCTGTATGTATTATGCATGTTGGATGATGATTCTTAGATGCTTATAGGTTGTTCATGTTAGAATAGCCTTGGTAAGCTTAGAACAATTGGGTTTGATGATTGGGTTCGAAAACATCCTAGAAACATGTTTTACAGAAAGCTCATGCGCCTAGATAAGGACCATGCGCCTAAAATTTGCCTTAGAAATATTTAAGTATAGCCCATGCGCCTGAACAGTGGTCCATGCGCCTAGAAATATTAGTCGGCTGACTAAGTTTAGGGCCATGCGCCCCAATAGTGCCCATGCACCCAAGTTGCCCATGCGCCTAAGTGTTTCCCATGCGCCTGTATAGTGTCCATGCACCTGCATAGTGCCCATGCGCCTAAGGACTTAGAATATTTTTTTGATTTTTGGGGGAAAAAGTGTAAAGTAGGTTTTGACTTGGGAGATTCCAAGGGGCTATGTAAGTTGACTTTTGGGGTCATAGATGATATGATGGCATGTTATGTATATGATTGATGATGGTGATGTTGTTGCATGGTTAAACATGATGTATGTTAAGAATGTATGATGCCCTGCATGATGATGTATGAATGATATGTTTATCTTCCTTATGATGATGTATGTTTATCTTTCCTATGACTTTACGTGTGATGTTAATGAATAAATGAAGTATTATGTAACGTAAAGTGAAAGATAAAGGAAGGAAGAACATGAAGTAAGAATCCATGCATTAATGAGTAATGCAAGTAGAGATAGTCTTGTAAGCATGGCATGTACATCAGGGTCTTTCTTTGTGATTGACCATTTGCATAGAACTATTGCTACATACCTTAGGTACTGTGACCACGAGGTGCGATGCACCATTATAGAAGGTCTATAATAGGCCTAGGTCCAGAACCACGAACAGAAAGGTATTGCATATGGCAATTGTAAACTTAAATCATACCTTAGGTACTGTGACCACGAGGTACGATGCATGGTTATAGAAGGTCTATGAGAGACCTAGGTCCAGAACCATGAACAGAAAGGTATTGCATAGTAAACTTAAATCATACCTTAGGTACTGTGACCACGAGGTGCGATGCACCGTTATAGAAGGTCTAAGAGAGACCTAGGTCTAGAATCACGAACAGAAAGGTATTGCATAGTAAACCTAAATCTTACCTAGGTACTGTGACCACGAGGTGCGATGCACTGTTATAGAAGGTCTATGATAGGCCTAGGTCCAGTGCCATGAACAGAAGGGAAAAGTTTATGGTTGTCAGAAAGGAAAGTAGAGCATGAAAGACTAAAGAAGATAATGATGTAAAGAACGAACGTAAGAATGAACGTTAATGAATTTTCATATTAATGTACAGAACAGGATCCTTGTCATGCGAACTCAGTAATCGTGGCTGAGTGCCACGAAGAGGGTAAAGTCTGACCAGATCTAGAAAGAGAAGTGAACGATAATATAATATGTTGAATGAACAGAGTTAAAAAACGTAATGAAGAAGATAACAATGATATTATCTGTAGGTACGTATGATGTATGATCACGAGTAAATGTAAAGTATAGTATGAATTTGAAAGAAGAGTATGTTTTATTTATAAACTAGAACTCACTCAGCAACGCTGACTTTTATACATTTTCAGTTGGTAGGTAAACGTTGCTGAGGATGGCACAAGGCGGCTACTCAGCTCTTTTGGGATGGCATTCTTTTGTTAATGTTTTTGCATTATATTGTGAACGAACAATGTTTTGAAATGAATGCTTATATTAACTTGCAAAAACATTTGTAATGATATGAAAAGTTATATTTTATTTATGTTTCTGCTGCAATGTTTACGTAAGGCAAATATAATTATAATGTTTTATGTGCAATGAATGACCAACTGTGAGGTCTCCGGGAACGGGGCCTTACACTTAAAATGTGATTTATAGAGTAATTAAGTAATATGTAGTATAAATTTTGAGTATTTTGCTTTCATTTGTGATTAATTGATTATTAATAGTTGAAATACACACTCTTGTTTACAAGATATGTGTAAAGCTCTTAATCTCAAAAGCTGCGCAGCTGGATTTACACATCAACTGTACTATTAAACTATAATTTAAATAAAACCTTGTAGTAGAAATTTTCAAACCTTTATTACATAACTCTATCTTCAATAATTTACATCATTGCCGTAAAAAAGATATATTTTCTTTGAAAATACTACTAAATAGCTTCTAGTCATGATACTAATCTTGAAATGCCTAGTTGGCCCGAGATCCATGTTGATCTTTATTTCTTTAACGATACACGTAAAACTAATTAAAATATCAAAGTCAGCATTGATAAATGAGTTCTAGCTTTAAATTCTAAGTTAACTTTACCTTTAATATACTTCATATCAACATAAGACCTGACCATGTATATAGGTAACAAGTTCATAATCATTTCTACCATTTAGCATTTTTGTCTATACAAGGACCCATTCATAAAGAACATTAATATTGTTTTCCATACAAAAACCCATCCACAAAGGACCGTTTAATAGTTTTGCCTATACAAGGACCAATCCATGAAGGACTAATAAAATTTTTATCTATACAAAGACCCATCCACGAAGGACCATTAACATTATGGTTTATACAAGGACTTATCCATAAAGGTCCAATAATATACCTAAAAGCAAGTAAGAAAATAGGATAGTTAGACTCATAGCAATGAGCCATCTGATCGTGTTCGTACACTAGTCGGTGAGATCCACAAGCGTTTTACAACCTTGTAACACCTTAAATTTCAAGTCAAGACATTACCACATTCACCGTGAAACCGTTTGGATTATCCCACTCTAGATAATCCACCTGATCTGCACTAGTCACATGTTACCTCAAGCAAGAGTCTACCTGATATTTTCATCAGCTATTAATCAACATGCGTCAAAAAGTTTGGGTTTATGCTCACACCCAACACAGTGACAAGGGAAACATAACCACCACACGAAATCCTTATTATGCAAAATACCATGAGATCATCATGCTTATGAAATAACACTTCATTACCCATTTTATATGTATACCGGATCTTATCTCAAGAGATATACATTTACCCAAAAGTGGTTATTTCCTTTATCATATTATCAATATGCATCTTAATCACGTAGTCACTAGTTTCATTCTTTCCAAAACCCTATTTTATCCTAATGATAATAATGATGCAGAATTTGGAATTTAGAATCATACCACAACATATCTGGGCTCTTAGACGATCTTTAACTTTCACCAACAAGCGATCTAACACTACAATGGAGTTTTACACGTCATATATTTGCTCATACATAGCCAAGACTCGCATTTAAAAGAGATTTGTGGCTTCACGAGAGAACCAATCCTCCAACATCTGTCCTTGACCAAATTAACATCAACAAACTCAAATATGTGCTTCGATCATCACCATGAGCCATCAACCGCCTTGAAACTATAAAGAGAGGGAGAGATTTGGGTAGAGAGTGAGAGAGAAATTTGAGAAAATACAATGGAAAATAGGAGATTTTTAGGTTTTCAAGTTTTTATACCTATTTTGCCTGACTAGGCTCCTTAGACCTCTCTTTGCATTCCATTTGACTTTAACAATCGAGATTTGTTTCCATTTCATTCTACTCCCCTGCATCCCTACAATCTCAATCAATTTCTCCATAAAGTTCAATCATTTGTACACATGGATCTTGTCTAGTGGAGCACATAATGTCTCGTTAGATAGACACATCTCTAGATATTATATGTGGAATACTAGATCATTCTTAACGCCTTAGGGAGTTATAACTTATAGGCCACCATGTGCATTGTTAAAAAATCTTAGAAGGTATTATATAATATGGATTTACTTTACCTTGTTCTCAAAATGAATGGTGCCTCGCCATGGTGACACCTTTAACATAACTAGTCCTCAACCTTAATTCTAACGCTTCCAACGTCTATCAATAAAACTCTTTTGAAGGTCCTGAGTAGGTTTTAATCTTTCCATAATATTCTTGACCTTCTCAATGGTATACAAAATCAACTCAAGCTTGCTAGTTGTCCTTGGCCCACTTCAAGCCAACAAAGTGGCATCTGATATTTCCATCCATACAATGCCTCAAAAGGTAGGGCTTTTAGACTCCTATAGTAGTTGTTGTTGTATGAGAATTCTATCTATGGAAGGTGATCATTCTATCTACCACCAAATTTGATCACACATGCTCGTAGCATGTCCTCTAGGGTTTGTGTGGTTCACTCGCTCTAGCAGTTTGTCTGGAATGATAAGTCGTACGGATTTCCAGTTTGTTCCCCATTATATTTGAAATGTTTGCAAGGTATGAGACATGAACCTAGCATCTCGATCTGATATGATTAAGTTTGGCACTTCATTACTTGACACTATATCATGAATGTATAACTGGACCAATATTTCTATTTCTTACAGTTCCTTGATAGGGATGAAGCGTGTAGACTTCGTTAACCTATCCATGATAACCTATACCGCATCCTTGCCCTTTCTTGTCTTTGGTAACTTAACCATGAAGTGCATTGTGATTTTTTCCCTCTTACACATGGGAATATCCAGAGGTAGTTGCATTCTTGAAGGTTTCTAGTGTCCGGCCTTACTTGAAGGCACGTCATTCATCCATGTACGTAGCTCATGATGTTCTTTTTATTCCTTGCTACCAGTAGTAATCGTTCATTTTTAATACATCTTATCATCTTTAGGATGCATTAAATACTTATATTTGTGTGCCTTGTCTAGTACTAATTCCCTTAGATTCCTAAAGTTTGGCACAATTTCCATGTGAAGTAATCCATCACTTCCCACAATCATATGCTTCATTGTCTTGATCATTCCTCTTCCCTTAAGTTTTCCTCAAGTAGGGATTTATTTTTAGTTTTCATCAATTCCTTCGTCAAGCTTATCCAGACGTTTATACGAATAGTACGTACACGAATTGGCTTTATCTACTATTTTTGACTTAAGGCATTGGCGACTACATTCACCTTGCCGAAATGATACTGGAGTTCAAAGTTATATTCAACATGCACCTCCATTACCGCATATTAAGTTCTTTCTATACTTAGATGTGTTTTAGGCTCATATGATCTATATATATGAAAAACTTTGTTTTGTATACGTAATGTTGCAAGATTTTTTAATGTAAACACCATGACCCCTAATTCTAAGTGGTGTGTAGCATAACTTCCTTCATGCTTCTTTATTTGCCTTGATGTATACGCAATGATGTGGTGTCTTTGCATCAATACACACCCTAACCTATTTATAAAAGCATCACAATACACTACAAAGTCAACATTCCTCTTTGGTAGAGCAAGAATGGGTGCTTTACTTAGTTTCGCTTTCAGTATCCTGCTTGGGAACCCAAGCTAAATTTCATACTTTTATGGGTGAGAGTAGTAGGTTGCATTATGATTTTGGAGAAATCTTAGATGAATCTCCTATTATAACCTGCCAATTTGAGAAACCTACAAATGTTAGTCAGAGATTTAGGAACTTCGCATCCCATTATTACCTCCATTTTGGCTAGATCCACTTGAATTCCATTGTCATTAATAACATGCCCGGGAACTATACTTATCTTAGCTAAAATTCACACTTAAAGAACTTTGTATACAAATGCTAACAATTAAGATAACTTTCAGAGGTGTTCTTCAAGTTTAGCCTCAGTTCGTGAATATACAAGGATGTTATTGACGAATATAATCACAATTTTATCCAAGTATGGCATTCACACTCGATTTATCAAGTCCATAAAGACTGCACATGCATTGATCTATCTAAATGGTATCACCAAGAACTCATAATGACCATACCTTGTCTGAAAGGCAGTCGTTAGTACTTTCTCTTCACATACTTTCACTTAGTGATAGATGGAATCTAGGTCAATCTTCAAGAAGTAGCTTGATCTTTGTCAAATTACGTGAAAGATCTCTCATGATTTCCATCTTCTAGCCATTACATAATTTGATTTCCACTAACTTCCATTCATAATTAAAATGGGTTTTGTGCTTAGCTAACTAGTCCATCCCTAGGACTATATCGAAACCTCCCAAATTCATAGTCAGCAACTCCAAAAGAAGTTCATGATTATCTAATCTTGTGTAATAATTCTCAAGAACAAATTCAGCCTTGATTTCTTTCCCATTAGCAATTTCAACAATGCATAAAAGTGCTAAATTATTCATCATGCCTCCTAAAAGGACAGATACGTACTTAATATGAAACTCTTATTAGCACAAGAGTTAAATAATATGTTTGCATGTAACACCTGAAAATTTAAAGAAAAGGAAATAAAAGAAAGAGATGCAATTTAACCCAAGTTAAGGAGTTAAATGTATAAAAAGTACAAAATTATATTATATTTTGTACAAAAGTGGGCAAGGCCTCCCACACCATTCTGCAATTCACTTTTCATACGGTTCTAGAGAGAGAAAGAACTGAATTATCTGGTTTTAGAGGGAAGAAGAAGAGAAGATCTTTGTTGGACCAAAAGAACCAATGAGCCTGATCAGAAAAACCTCTAAGTCCCACAGACATTACAACTGCCGAAGAAGATCACAACAGCCGAAGACATCAGCTGACTACAAGGTCTGAAGACAAAGTCTGAAGACAAGATCTGAAGATTTCTACTGAAGACAAAGTCTGAAAGTAAAGTACTGAAGACAAAGTCTAAAAGTAAAGTTCTGAAGACAAAGTCTAAAGTAAAGTACTGAAGACAAAGTCTGAAGCTATCAGCTGAAGACAACGTCTGAAATAGAAGTCTGAAGAACAAAGACTGAAGACAAAGACTGAAGACCAGAGTGATCAGTATTTGTCACAACAGCTGAAGTTATTAACTTCAGTAGTTGTGATGGTTTTCCTTTTTAGTACTTGTAATTTACCTTTCAGTAGTTTATAGTTTCAGTGTTTTAGTTCAGTAGTTTTATAGTCTTGTACTTAGTATTCTCTGAGATGTGATCAGTTGTTGAGAACATTCTCAGTAGTTTGCATAATTTCAGTTGTTTGTATAATTCTGTTAGATGTCACTATCAAGTGACATCAGCAGATGTCACATTCCTAACGGTGTAACTTTCAGCCACCACGAAAGCATTTGAATGAAATATTCCTTTTACAGAATTCTCTCTCTCTCTATAACCGTGTACTATTCCATTGAATATCAATTGAGTTCTTGCTAAATTGTCTAATTCATTGTTAGAATTCCGCTGCAATCTACTCTAATTGATCAAACTTAAATCACTAATCATAAAAAAATGGTATCAGAGCAGGTTAATCATTGATCGATCTAACAATTGATCATTGAAACTGCTATTTTGATATCTAAGTTTGATCGAATTAGCATATTTGCAAGAATTGGTTATAGAGATTGAATTTCTGCTACTTTCGGTTATTTGCTTTGAGATTCCTCTTGGTTCGTATTGAGTTTGTTGTATTTTGTGCTAAATCGGTTAAAACTTAATTGAATTTGATTGAATCTAAGAATGACTACTCATTCTAATGACCCTCACAATACTGGCTCCTCAATCAAGCCTCCGATACTGGTTAGGACTGAGTATAACATATGGCAACAAAGAATGCTCCATCACCTGTCTGTTAACAGTTCAGGTTGTTGGACATTTGTGGTACATGGTCCACACAAGCCTATGGTGAACAATCCGGAAACCAACCAAATGGTTCCGAAGAAGAAGGAACAATATCAGATGAGGATCGAAAACTGTTTGAGATTGATGCTAAAGCCCATGGAATTCTGGCCATGGCACTGCCGAATGAAATCTATTCTGGGCTTATGCATCATGAAACTGCTCATGACCTCTGGAATGCATTGAAAGAACAATTTGGTGGAACAGATGAGGTCTTAGCAAACAATAGAGAAATCCTTGCCCAACAATATGAGACATTCTCTCATAGGAAGGGTGAGACACTGACTCAACAGCTTGAGTGTTTTTCCTGTTTGATCTCTGAGCTGAAAATGGTCAAACATGAATACACTAATAGCCAGATGAACAACAGATTCCTCAGATCACTGCCTGAGAGATGGGACACATATACCATTGTCCTACGCTCCAGTGCAAATCTGGATAGCCTATCTCTTACCCAACTCCATGGGAAACTGCTTACATTTGAAAGAGAGATAGAGCAGAAAAGGAAACTGGCATCATCAGGAAAGCTCACTGATGACTTTGTACGAGGGAACACTGCCTTGGTTGGTCATGAGTCAGAATATGCTGCATCAGACAGCCATTATGATGAGCATATAGATTTCTCTTCAAATAGTTCTGATCATGCATTTGTTAGTACTGATAGTCAGTGACAGGATCAGCGATCACAAGTTTGATGTATTAGAGTTCAACGCATCGGAATACAAACAAGAATTAGACAAATTGTAGCAAGTAATCGATACTTGTATGCATTAAGAGCACATACGGTTATAGTGAGAGAATATATATTTCTGTTTCAAGGAATGTTTATAGATAAGGAATGTTCTTAATCAAATCATTCGAATCATTCACGTTATACATTCCCGTATTACAATAGGTTGTCACTCCTTATATAGAGTGCAACAATCACTGCTGTTGTCACGGAAAGTGACAACTGGCAGATCCAATACAAAAATAACTAACTCTTAACAAACTACTGAAATGTTCACAACTACTAAGAACATATCAGGGTGTTAAGTACAAAATATAAAACTACTGAAACTACAACGACTGAAGAACAAGCTCTTCAGTCGTTTTACAAAACTACTGAAACATAAAACTACTGAAACTAGAAATATAAAACTACTGATATCACAACTACTGAAGAAGTACTCTTCAGCAGTTGTGACAAACTACTGAGGCTTCAGTACTTGATCTTCAGACTTTGACCTTCAGGTGTTTCATCAGCTGATGACTTCAGTAGATATCATCAGCTGATGTCTTCAGTCTTTGTCTTCAGACTTTGTACGTCAGTTGTTGATCTTCAGCACTTGTAAACTCTTCAGTTGTTGTACTTCAATACTTTGGTCTTTCAGCTTCAGCACTTGTGTTCTTCAGCTGTTCAGCTTCAGTACTTGTGTTCTTCAGCTGTTGTACTTCAGCACTTTAGTTCTTCAGCTGTTGGAGTCTTCAGCACTTGATCTTCAGCTGTTCAAGTCTTCAGCACTTGTCAAATGCTGATGAGGCTTTCAGCAGTTGTTGTGATACCATGTGGGACTTAGAGGTTTTCAGATCTTGGCTCATTGGTTCTTTTGGTCCAACAAACTCCCCCTGAACCAATGCAGCCAAAACCTCTAAATTATTCGTTGTCCCACTTATTGTTGGCAAAGTGTTGGTCTTTTTCTTCTTGATCAGTAGAGAAGATGACCCATGTAAGCTCCGGCCTGGGAAGAAGTCTCAGATATTTGTTTGGCATGGTATGAATGGGAACTCTGTTTTGGGGAACTGGACACAGAGTTGTTATCCCATTCATGAGATTTACTTCCCCATAATGAGTCTGTACGACTCTCTTGTGTAGGCTTCAAGGAAGGTGATTTGTTCCTCCATGGTTAGCTCTTCAGCACCTCCTTCAAACAATGATTCAGGCCCATAATACTCAGACATGTATTTGACCTGTTTCCCATTCTTTAGCTCCACAGTTGTTATTATTCTGTAAGCAAACTCATCCGGGTGATTACCCTCTAGGAACAACTGGAGCTCATTTTTCCTGACTTCCTCAAGCCTCTTGTAAACTAACCCCTTTTTCACTATTTTGTTTTCCAGCATCTTCTGAGGGGTTAGATTAGCTTTGTAGGCTTTCTTGAAGTCTTCTAGGATTTCCCAGGGTGAAACTACAAAGACCAGAGAGATCACTTCATCTACTATCTTTTTCACCTGGCCAATGTATCTCTGAGGTATATTTTTCTTATGAATTCTGTGAGAGACCCTGGGATCAGGCCAAATCCTCACTCTTTCCTTTTGATATTGAAAGGTATGCCTGAGAGTGTAAAGTCTGAGGGCTTGCTTCTTCATATTGATGATAGAAGATGTGGCTGCATAAGCTTTGTCAACTCTCTTCAGCAATTCCTCATCATGTTGTTTATGAAGCTCTTCTTCTTCTAGCTTCACTTTAACCATTTGTCTCTGGACTTCAGGAGTAAGTGCTGAGGAGTGACTTGTGGCCTTAGGCAACTGAATCACAGCTGAGAGTGGCAGCCTATCTTCATCATCTTCTTCATCATCTTCTAACCTCAATATCCTTCTCTTCTTCTTCAAGGGTATATCATCGGCTATGGGTTTTGAGGGTAAGGGAGTTGGTTTGGTGGGTTGTGTTTTGGGTGGTTTTGGTGCGGGAATGTTGACAGGCTGTTCTGCATCCTTGAGGTGAGTGTGGCTTTTGATTGCTTGGCTAGCTCAGTCCTGCTCCCAGCACCCGCTTCATTCAAAGCTTCAATAACAAGCCCCTTAGTATATGCTTCAGACGAACAGATCTTGGTGGTGATTGCCAAGATACTGTCCCTGGACCAAGCTTTGATTTCGATCATTGATCTTCCAACATATTTTGCAATAAACCTAATCATGATCTCAAGCCTTTCTCTTTCTAACACTTCATAACTTGCCCATCTATTCTGGATTTCTTCAATCTCTAGTCGTCGAATCTCAGAATCAAGTTATTGGTGTCATGGCCTTGCCTAAACAGCTGATCAATGATGTTGTCCATTGATCTGCTGTGTTCGGCATCAGCCTCTTTTATCAGTAGCTCCAAGGCTTTATCTTCAGCAATATGATCATCAGCACCTTTCTTTCGCTTGTAGGTGAGCAGTGGTGCTGTTCTTTCTCCTCCTTTTGGGCTTGCTTTTCTTCCTTCTTTTCCTCTGATCTTTTCCTCTTCTTTTCTTTCACTGCAGTACTCTCCCCCTTTTTGGATGCATTGGAGGAGGGGGTTTGAACCGCAGAAAGAGTCTTTTGTACAGCAGCATCAATCAAGGGCTGTAAAGTTGAGGAAAGCCTCTTATCAATGGCTTTAGTCACAATATCAATGATTATGGGTGTGATGAGAGGGAGGGAATTTTGAAGTACAGCACCTATTTGCTCAGGAGGGTTCGGTTCCTGAGAAGTAGCGCCTGAAGCAGAGGCAGGTGGTTGAGTTTGGAGTGGCTCAGTGTTTGGGGAACCTTCAAGTGAAGGTGCCATCTGTGGGTGGGTAGAGGCAGATGGTCTTTCTCCTTGTGAGAGTTGGTCAAGTAGGTTTTGCAGCCTACTGACTTTCTCTTCAAGGATTGTGTTCTGGGCAAGAACATCATAGAAAAAGCCCAGGTCATCATCAGCCGAAACTGAATCATCTGACCTCCTGCTTAGAGCAGGATTTACATGCACTGGGTGTAGACCAGTTGGTGCATGTGCCCCTTGTGCTTGGTACTGGGGACTTCCAGCCTCAGGACAGTGTCCATCATCAGCTGTTGCCTCTAGTGAGGTCTTAGCAATGTTACCAGCCTCACTCTGATCATGTGCTGAGTCAGAGGAGGTGGCAGCCTCACTAGATATTCTAAGCTCCTTGTCTACACCAGGAGATAGAAGTGGTAAACCCCTGTGCTGTGGGTTCTCAAGTGCACTGTGTTCCTCCCCCTCAATTGTAGAGGTATTCCCAGTAGTAGGTGGTTTCTGGGGAGGGGGTGAGGAGTGCAGTTGAGTCAGCACTTGTGCAACTATTAAAGTTAGGCTGTGAGGGGCGGTTGTTTGGGGTGAAGGGATAGAAGCAGTGTGCACCTGGGGAGGTTGGTGCTCTTCAATGGCAATCCCCTCAAGTGAGGAGAGCCCAGATATGTAGGTACCCCTTGTGTGGTTGCTGCAGGCTCCTGTTGAGAGGAAGCCTGAGCGGCTATGGCTGGAAGAGTCATTGTATCCACTAGGGGGTTTGGACTAGTGGATATTTCCTGCGTTTGTGTTGCAGGGGCATCCTCAGGGGACTCAATTCCCTGAGTAGCCGTTTTGGGTTTCTTTTTGGTGGGTTTGGTGGGGACTTTGGATTTGGAGGTGGTGGCTGTGGGTTCCAGCTGCGTGGGTTTTCGCAGCTTGGCAGCCATTTTGAGTGTCTGGTCAGAGTTGTGCCGGGAGTATACTTCCGGCAGAACAGCCGTAGCAAGGACTCCCAAGCCAACAAGTCCCTCAGCATTAAGCTGGTTTGTAATAATGGCCATTATGAACCTTGGATATAGTATCCAACGGTTGGCAGTTAGTTTTTGAGCCATGTCCTTGAGCTCCAAAAATATTATTTCTGAAAAGTTTAGTGGTTGTTGCTCAAGGATAGAATACATTACCTGCTGCCATTTTGTCGACATTTGATCCCAAGACGACGTCTTAGGGGCCAAACATACATTCACCATGTGAAAAATCAGGCGCTCAGCGTCATTAAAGTGTTTCTTCATGATAGTGGAGGCACTGAGATCGCCTTGATATCCATGTTGGGCAAAGGATAGATCTGTGGTGCCCTTCGGATATCCAGCAGGAGAACTAGCATCATTCAGATGAAGAATTTGGCGGATAACAGTAGGAGTGATGACTACTTCTTTGTTGTTGACGACCGACTGGAGAGATGGTGTGTTGTTCTCCCCAGTGGTAATAGTAATGTTCATCCAAAATTGTTGAAGGGATTCGGCATGTAGTATGGGATTCAGAAGAAATGCCGTATGGTATTGGGACTGAACCATAAGATCGATAGCAGTATCGAACTTAGTCCAGATAGGCGATTTAGTGAGGTAGGCAACACAGTTGTGTCGCGGTTTAATTTGCATGGACGCCATTTAGAAGAGGGAAGTTTTGGAGAGGAACGTTAAGTTTGAAGAAGATGAAGCATTGAAGGATTAGGTCAGGGATATATATAGGGTACAGGTAAGAAAACGACTGAAGGATGTGGTGTTAGTCATCAGTAGTTTTAAACGACCGTTGACATGGTATTATCCTTTCAGACGTTAAAACAGCTGAAGTCGTGGTGTTAGGAATCAGAAGTTAGAAAACTACTGAAGACCGTGGTTTTGACTTCAGATGATTGAAACAACTGAGGACATGGTGTTTGGCATCAGTAGTTATGAAACTACTGAAGCCAGTGGTTTTGTCATCAGCTGTTGTAAACAACTGAAGACTTGGTATTAGTCATCAGTAGTTATAAAACTACTGAAGACATGGTTTTGCTTCAGTTGTTTAGAATGAAACAACAGTTGTACAAACGACTGAAGAGAAAGTTCTCTTCAGCTATTTTCGTCAATTCTTAGCTTTTCAGCTGTTTCATACTGTCCTCAACACATTCATCAGCCTTTGTGGCTGATGTCAGTTGTTTCATAGGACATCAGTACTTATCTGTTTTTACTGATCCCAGTAGTTGTAACCGCATCAGTAGTTGTAACTACATCAGTAGTTTAGAACAGATGAAGCACTTCAGTACTTGTGAGACATGTAGCCTTTAGTAGTTATAGAAGCTGCTGAGGGGAAAAGAGCTCATCAGTACTTATATGTGACATAGTTACTAATGATCATCAGTACTTATTACGAAGATCATCAGTAGTTGTCACTTAATCTAGCTGCAGCATACCAAGCCTTAACACCAGGTTTTGGAAAGTTGAACTATCCAAAGGCTTAGTAAAAATGTCTGCAAGCTCATCAGCACTAGGCACAAACTTAGGATCAATCAGACCTTTTTCAAAACAATCCCTTATAAAATGATGTCTGATCTCTATATGTTTGGTCCTAGAGTGCTGGACTGGATTTTTGACAATGCAAAGAGCTGAAGCACTATCCATTAGCAATGGAGTCTTAGTCTCTGTAATGCCATAATCCAGAAGTTGGTTTTGAAGCCATAGTACCTGAGATGTACAACTTGCAGCAGCAATGTACTCTGCTTCAGCAGTTGATGTAGCAACTGAGGTCTGTTTCTTGCTCTGCCAAGAAATCAAGCAGTTTCCTAGGAATTAACATCCACCAGAAGTTGATTTCCTGGTCAACTTACACCCTGCATAGTCACTGTCAGAAAAAGCAACTAATTTACCATAATGTCCAGTAGAATACCATAAACCTAGAGATGGAGTGCCTTGCAGATATCTAAAGATCCTCTTGACTGCAATCAGATGAGACTCTTTAGGTGCAACCTGAAATCTAGCACAAACACATGTAGCAAACATAATA
The DNA here is from genome assembly GCA_025506515.1 of Flaveria trinervia. Taxonomy (NCBI): domain Eukaryota; kingdom Viridiplantae; phylum Streptophyta; class Magnoliopsida; order Asterales; family Asteraceae; genus Flaveria; species Flaveria trinervia. Next base: position 44,046,221 of record CM046452.1, on the reverse strand, counting down.
TCTGGTCTAGAAGCTGTTAAATACATCAAGGACCCAATCATACATCTGTAAAGTGTTTCATCAACCACTTTACCTTTCTGATCTGTATCCAGTTGTGTGGTGCTGCACATGGGGGTAGAACAGGGCTTACAGTTTTGTAAATCAAACTTTTGCAAAAGATCTTTTGTGTATTTGGACTGATGAATGAAAATTCCATCAGCCTTTTGTTTGATTTGCAACCCCAGAAAGAACTGTAATTCTCCCATGGCACTCATTTCAAACTTCTGTTGCATCAACTTTGTAAAGGCATCACACAACTTTGGATCAGAGGATGCAAAAATGATATCATCTACATAAATTTGAACAAGTAGATTATGTTGCCCAGCTTTCTTAATGAATAAAGTCTTATCTATGGAGCCTCTAGTGAAATTATTTCCAGAAGAAAGTTTGATAATGTCTCATACCAGGCTCTAGGAGCTTGTTTTAACCCATAAAGAGCCTTATCAAGCTTATACACCCAATTAGGATGTTTATTGTCCTCAAAGCCTGGAGGTTGACATACATAAACCTCTTCTTTAATTTTTCCATACAAAAAGCACTTTTGACATCCATTTGAAAAACTTTAAGGTTTTGATAAGCAGCATAAGCTAAAAACAATCAAATTGCTTCCAGTCTGGCTATAGGGGCAAAGGCTTCATCATAATCAATACCTTCTTCTTGTGCAAACCCCTGAACAACCAGTCTGGCCTTGTTCTTAACAATAAGCCCATTTTCATCAGTTTTGTTCCTAAACACCCATTTAGTGCCTATTGCACACTTACCTGGAGGTAGAGGAACCAGTTCCCACACTTGCTGTTTCTTGAACTGAAGAAGCTCAAGCTGCATGGCATCAACCCATCCATTGTCCTTTAAAGCTATGTGATAATTCTTTGGCTCTTGCTGACTGATGAAGAGAGCATAAAAGCAGAAATTTGACAATTGACTTCTTGTTGATACACCAGCAGTGATATCACCAATGATTTGAGACATAGGGTGATTCTTCAGATCTTGATACACAATGAGATCTGTGCAAGTGTTTGTAGCAGGCTCAGCAGTAACAGATGGTGATGGTGAATCATTTCCTTGAAACCAATCAGTGGATGGTAGTTCAAAGGAAGTTGAATTCGAAGAGATCTCATCAGCATTTGTTGTGGATGGTGCTACTGGAGCTACAGGAACATCAGGTCTAGCTGAATCAGGCAGCTGATCACTAAACCTGAAGAGGTGAGTACTGCAATCATCATCATCATCAGCAGTACCACCAGGTGGTGAACTGTTGACAGGAGCAACAGCAGGAGTTTGATAAGGAACATATTGCAGTATGTCCAAATCAAATAACTCCACAGGGCTTTGTGGAATCTTGTCCTTTGGAGATTCATTGAACTTAACATGTAGAGTTTCTTCAACCATCTTTGTTCTGCAGTTGAAGACTCTGTATGCGTTGCAAGTAGATGAATAACCAACAAAATACCCTGCATCCACCTTAGGATCAAATTTATGGAGTTGATCCTTTGTGTTGAGAATAAAACAGGGACACCCAAATGTTTTGAAAAATGAAATCAGAGGAGCCAAATGATGGAGAACTTCATATGGAGTCTTCATCAACCTCTGGTTTACTAGAACTCTATTTTTCACATAACAAGCTGTGTTGACAGCTTCAGCCCAAAAGGTCAGTGGCAAACCTGAGTCAGCCAGCATGGACCTTGCAGCTTCAATGAGGGTCCTGTTCTTTCTCTCCACTACTCCATTTTGTTCTGGAGTCCTTGGGATGCTAAACTGCCTTTTGATCCCCTTTGAAAGATAGAAGTCATCAAGTGTATGATTTCTGAATTTAGTTCCATTGTCACTCCTAATACACTTGACTGGAAGGGAATACTGCTTCTCAATATACAGCACAAAGTGAATAATCTTCTGAGCAGCCTCATCCTTTGAATGTAGAAAGAAAGTCCATACAAATCTGGAGTAATCATCCACAATTACCAGACAGTATTTCTTCTTTGCCATGCTCATTACTCTCACAGGACCAAATAGATCCATATACAGTAATTGCAAGCAGGCAGTGGACTTAGGCACTTCAATAGGAGGAAATGAGACTTTGTGCTGTTTTCCTTTTAAACAAGCAGTGCAGGTTTCATCACAGTGGAACTCCTTTATTGGTAAGCCTCTGACTAAACTATTGTGGGTAAGCTGATTCATGTTTTTGAGATTAACATGACCAAGCCTTCTGTGCCACAGTTTAGATTCTTGATTAGAGGCTTTGGAAAATAGGCAAGGATTGCCTTTGGGATCTATTTTCTTAGAAATATCTAAGGCATACACTCTTCCTGTCCTGTTGGCTCTTAGGAGAGTGTGATCATCCAACACCTTGTCAATCAAGTGCAAAACTTTGGATGACAGAATCCTACAGTTTTGACTGGTGAAAAGAGCAACATGGCCTTTATCACACATTTGACTGACACTCAAGAGATTGTACTTGAGATTTTCCACATGATTAACATCATCAAATTTGATTTCTCCATTGGAGACAAAGCCCTTACCAATGATGTAACCCTTAGCATCATTGCCAAAAGAAACAAATCCCTTCTTTCCTTGAGAGTAGTCATGAAGAAGAGAGCTGTTCCCAGTCATGTGCATAGATCCCCCACTGTCTACATACCAGATGCTACTTGGCATGTTGAAGAACCCTGCAAAAATAAACAATCAGTTAGTTTTAGAGACCCAAACCTTTTTGGTTTTGGGCCTGGTCTCATCAATAGATGGTAAACTAACAGGTTTATCGAAACAACAGCCTGAGAGGAAGAAGATGGTTTAGAAGAGGAGTCCTTTGGCTTGGACCTCCTTTTCTGTGGTTTCAACATAGGATCATCTAGTTGGTTAACTCTACCCAACAGATGTTGAACCATCATAACCAGCTGTGTCTGATTTTGTGATAAAGCTTTCAGCTCATCAGACACATTGCCAGTGGAGTTTGATAAGTTCTATGTTGCCCCTTCTTCTTCTGAGCATTCTCAGCTGTCACCGTTTTAACCCCTTCCTTTTTGGATTTCTTTGAGGACTTAAGGTTACAGGATTTGATGTTGCTGATACAAATGTGGTCTCAAACTCAGTTTTCATTTTTACCATTTTCTCTTTAATTTCTTCTTTTTGTTTGAGTTTGGAACCTCTTTTGTACCAACAATCATCTGTAAGATGATTGAACAAACCACATACTTCACATGGTTTCTTCTTCATCTTAGGTTGATCATCAACTAAAGAGGGTGAAGCAACTGAAGATTTGTTCTTCAATGCTTTGGAGGCATTGTTTGCTTTCTTAACTGCCTCTTTAGTAGGCTTCAAACTCTTTCTACTGGCATTTTCTTCTCTTCAGTACTGACAGCAGTTGAAGTTTGAACTTCAGGTGTTAAATCCTGCTCTCTAGTCCTTTCAGGACCTTCAGGATTAACTCCCGAGTTGATCAACTCATTAATCATGTGAGTGTCAGCATTTGAACCATCAACATCAGCTGATAGGTTCAAAGAGGGCTTGATGCTGACTGCTACTTCTGATTGTGCTGTATCAGAAGGTAGATCACATGATGTGATGGATTGGTTATCACTCTCACCCTCAGATTCTACCTCTGCTCTTGGGGTAAAATCTGTAGGTGGAGCAGTGTGATTGTAACCAATTCCAAACTTCACATTTGAAGCAGATTGCTTACTAAGAAGCATTTCAAAACCTTTGCATGATTGTACCCATCTATCACACTCTACCTGGGTAACTGCAAGGGTTTCTTTGAGATCTTTGTACTTCTCTAGAAGTACCTCTTCTCTAGCCTTATCATCAATTATTTGGCAATTCAATTTATAAATCTCATCATTTTTATCTTTGAGCACAGACTCAAACTCAGCTTTGTTTTTGGAAATTATTTGTTCTAGCTCAATGTTCTTATTAATTAGAGCTACATTGCTTCTCTAATGGAAGCAAATGCTGCTATGCATGGTTCAGAACATAATTTGGCTTTTGCCTCAGAGGATACCTATGATACCTGAGGTGTAGAGGCATTAGAAGATGAAGTATCAGCAGACTCCAAAGCCATAAGAGCTAGATTCCCCAAAGGACTGTCACCACCATGTTGACCAGCACCTGAGAACAGTTGGTCATGACCAAAGATGGATATCAGATTTCAAAAGTTCTACAAGAGAACTGGTAGGAAATTTCAAGGACTCTCTGGCAAAACCAAAGTTGGTTTTGACAAGAGTAAGTTGAGGTGTCACAAATGCCACAGGCTTGGGCACTTTGCAAGAGAGTGTAGATCAACTGGATCTAAATCCTCTGCACCCTTTGTGACTTTTCCAAGCAATAGTTCATAAAACAGAGGGCAACATCCTGCTAGTTTTGGTCATCACTCACAACCTCTATCTCCCGCATATTTTGTCCCTTAGGGTCCAATGTCATATCCATATCCCTGCTATTACATGCCACAACCAAATCAAGTTGAAGTTCCTATTGCACAACAACCTCAAGCCTTACCTGAGCCTCAACCATCTCAATCATAACCTCATCACAGCTTCTTCACCCCTGGTGCTGTTGACTGGAGCAGTTTACCAGATGATCTTTCTAGTAATGAGCAATTATTTGCTAGTGATGGTCAACATGGTGATGAACATCCTTTTGGGAATCTTGCTCTCATGGCCCTGGAGTCTACTGAGGGTTCATGCTCCAATGCATCTTCATCACAGGTAACCCAGGTATCCTCTAAGGCTAAGGCCAAGCTATGTTCTGAATCTTGCATAGTTGTATTTATATCTATTAGAGAGGCAAATGTAGCTTTAATAAATCAAAATCTTGAGCTTGAGCAAACTCTTTCCAAAAGAAAAGCTGAGTATGAGTCTGTCCTTAAAGATAGAGATGATGAGATTTATAAGCTAAAATTCCAACTAAATGATGAAAAGGCTAAGCTTGAGGTCATTCTTGAGAACCACAGAGATCTCAAAGAAACACTTGCAGCTACCCAAGTTGAGTGTGACCGCTGGGTATCATCCTGCAAGGGATTTGAATGCTTCTCAGCAAGCAAACAACTTCGAATGTGAAGTTTGGAATAGGTTACAATCACATTGCACCACCTACAGATTTTACTCCAAAATCAATAGTAAAACCTGAAGGTGAAAGTAATTTCCAAACCACATCATCATGTGTATCATCCTCAAGAGATTACCAAAATCAGAAGATGAAATCAGTGTTGATACCTCAGCAAATCAATTGCCTGAGGGTTAACTACTGATAAGAACATGAAACTGAGTACTTCAGATGTTGTCCCTCAAAGTACCTCAAGTACTGAAGGGCAAGTAACAACATCTGAAAAGCATTTCAAATCAACTGAAATAAAAGGATTAACAACTGCTGAGGAATCTATCATACGGTCTTTCAGGACGGATAGAGAATAGCTGAAGAACAGTCTTCAGTTGTTACAGATCCTTCTATACTTAACGCAAGTACTGAAAGGAGGAAAGTACTGAAGATCACACCTTCAGTAGTTTCCACTTCAGCAGTTGATCAATCCAAGATGAAGAATAAGCCATGTGACATATGTGGTAAGTTCAATCATCTTTCTGATGAATGTTGGTACAAAAAGGGTTCCAAACTCAACAGAGATAAGCTCATTAAAATGCAGATGGATCAAATGAAAAATGAGTTTAAGACCAAGTTTGTACCACAGTCATCCCAAATTGATAAACCCAAGGCTTCACCCAAATCCAAAAAGAAGGATAGGGTTTATCATAAAACAGCTGATAGTGTTCCTCATGATAAAAATCAGACTAAGTCTGTGAATTTTAAGGAGGAAATGGTGGGCCACAAGAACTCATCAAAAACAAGTATTGATGTGTCACAAGAGCTGAAAGCTTTAGCTACAAATCAGACACAACTTGTTAGGATGGTTCAGCATTGTTGGGGAGAGTTAACCAACTAGATGCACCTGTGATCAAACCACTGAAAAGGTATTCCAAGCCCAAATCCAAGGAATCCATTTCAGCACCATCTCCACCTTCATCAGCTGTTAATCATGAGAAAAAAGTTATGATTAAATATGTTGATGAAAACATACCCAAAACCAAAAAGGTTTGGGTCTCAAAAGCTAACTAGTTCCTTGTGATGAATGCAGGGTTCTTCAGCATGCCAAAGAAGCATCTGGTATGTAGACAGTGGAGGATCTATGCATATGACAGGGAGCAGTTCTCTTCTTAGTGACTACTCTCAAGGAAAGAAGGGATTTGTTTCATTTGGAAATGATGCTAAGGGTTACATCATCGGGAAAGGATACGTTTCTAATGGAGAAATCAGATTTGATGATGTTAACCATGTGGAGAATTTCAAGTATAATCTACTGAGTGTCAGTCAGATGTGTGATAAAGGGCATGTTGCACTTTTCACAAGCTAGAACTGCAGGATTCTGTCTTCCACAGTTCTGAGGCTGATTGACAAGGTATTAGATGAACATACTCTCCTGAAGGCCAACAGGATTGGAAGAGTATATGCCCTGGATTTGTAAAAGAAGATTGATTTGAAGGGTCATCCTTTTCTCTTCTCCAAAGCCTCTCCTCAGGAATCTAAACTGTGGCACAGAAGGCTGGGTCATGTAAATCTCAAAAACATGAATCAGCTGATCCATAATAGTTTAGTGAGAGGTCTACCAATAAAGGAGTTCCACTGTGATGAAACCTGCACTGCTTTTTTGAAAGGAAAACAACACAAAGTCTCATTCCCTCCTATTGAGGAACCTAAATCCACTACCTGCTTGCAGTTACTACACATGGATCTATTTGGTCCTGTGAGAGTGATGAGCATGGCAAAGAAGAAATACTGTCTGGTAATTGTGGATGATTACTCCAGATTTGTATGGACTTTCTTCTTGCATTCAAAGGATGAGGTTGCTCAGACGATTATAAACTTTGTGTTGTATGTTGAGAGGTAGTATTCCCTATCAGTCACGTGTATAAGGAGTGATAATGGAACAGAATTCAGAAACCATACACTTGATGATTTTTATCTCTCAAAGGGAATCAAGAGGCAGTTTAGCATCCCAAGGACTCCAGAACAAAATGGAGCAGTGGAGAGAAAGAACAAGACCCTAATTGAAGCTACAGGTCCATGTTGGCTGACTCTGGTTGCCATTGACCTTTTGGGCTGAAGCTGTCAACACAGCTTGCTATGTGCAGAATAGAGTTTTAGTAAATCAGAGGTTGATGAAGACTCCATATGAAGTTCTACATCATTTGGCTCCTCTAATTTCATTCTTCAAAGCCTTTGGGTGTCCTTGTTTCACTCTCAACACAAAGGATCAACTCCACAAATTTGATCCTAAGGTGGATGCAGGGTATTTTGTAGGATATTCATCCACATGCAAGGCTTACAGAGTCTTCAACTGCAGAACAAAGATAGTTGAAGAAACCTTGCATGTGAAGTTCAATGAATCTCCTAAGGATAAAATTCCACAAAACCATGTGGAGTTATTTGATCTGGATATACTGCATTATGTTCCTTATCAACCTCCAGCTGTTGCAGATCATGTGAATAAATCATCTTCTGTAGCAAGTTTTCCACCTGGTGGTACTGAAGATGATGATGATATCAGTACTCACCTTTTCAAGTTTTGTGATCAGCTGCCTGAGTCTACTAAACTTGATATTCCTGTAGCTTCAGCAGCTCCATCCACAACACATGCTGATGAGATTTCTAACTCCTCTACATCATTTGAATTGCCATCTCATACTTGGTTTCAAGAGTCTGGATCCACATATGTTGTTGCTGAACTTGCTACAAACACTTGCACTGATCTTATAGTGTACCAAGAGCTGAAGAATCACCCCATGTCTCAAATCATTGGTGATATCAATGCTGGTGTATCAACCAGAAATCAATTGTCCAACTTCTGCTTCTATGCTCTCTTTATTAGTCAGCTAGAGCCAAAGACCTATCATGTTGCTTTAAGAGACAATGGATGGGTTGAAGCCATGCAGCTTGAGCTACTTCAGTTCAAAAAGCAGCAAGTGTGGGAACTGGTTCCTCTACCCCCGGGTAATTGTGCAATAGGCACTAAGTGGGTGTTTAGGAATAAAACTGATGTAAATGGGCTTATTGTCAAGAACAAGGCTAGACTGGTTGTACAGGGGTTTTCACAAGAAGAAGGTATTGATTATGATGAAACCTTTGCTCCTGTAGCCAGACTGGAGGCAATTAGATTGTTCTTAGCCTATGTTGCATTCCACAATCTTAAAGTTTTTCAAATGGATGTCAAAAGTGCTTTTTTATATGGAAAAATAAAAGAAGAGGTTTATGTGTGTCAACCACCAGGTTTTGAGGACAATAAACATCCTGATTGGGTGTATAAACTTGATCAGGCTCTTTATGGGTTGAAGCAAGCTCCTAGAGCCTGGTATGAAACACTTTCAAATTTTCTTCTTCAAAATAATTTCACTAGAGGCTCCATAGATATAACTTTGTTTATTAAGAAAGTGGATCAGCATAAGCTACTTGTTCAAATTTATGTTGATGATATAATTTTTGCATCCTCTGATCCCCAGTTGTGTGATGATTTTACAAGTTTAATGAAACAAAAGTTTGAAATGAGTGCAATGGGAGAATTAAAGTTCTTTCTAGGCTTGCAAATCAAACAAAAGACTGATGGAACCTTCATTCATCAGTCAAAGTATACAAAAAATCTTTTGAATAAGTTTGATTTACAAAACTGTAAGCCCTGTTCTACTCCCATGTGCAACACCACACAACTGGATGTAGATCAGAAAGGTAAAGCTGTTGATGAAACACTTTACAGATGTATGATTGGGTCCTTGATGTACTTAAAAGCTTCTAGACCAGATATTATGTTTGCAACTTGTGTTTGTGCTAGATTTCAGGCTGCTCCTAAAGAGTCTCATTTGATTGCAGTCAAGAGGATCTTTAGATATATGCAAGGTACACAATCTCTAGGTCTTTGGTATTCCACTGGACACTTTTGCAAATTAGTTGCTTTTTCTGATAGTGACTATGCAAGGTGTAAGTTAACCAGAAAGTCAACTTCTGGTGGATGTCAATTCCTAGGCAACTGTTTGATTTCTTGGCAGAGTAAGAAACAAACCTCTGTTGCTACATCCACTGCTGAAGCAGAGTACATTGCTGCTGCAAGTTGTACATCTCAGGTACTCTGGCTTCAGAACCAATTATTGGATTATGGCATTAGAAGACTAAGACTCCATTGTTAATGGATAGTGCTTCAGTTCTGTGTATTGTCAAGAATCCAGTCCAGCATTCTAGGACCAAACATATAGAGATCAGACACCATTTTATTAGGGATTGTTTTGAAAAAGGTCTGATTGATCCAAAGTTTGTGCCAAGTGCTGATGAGCTTGCTATATATTTACTAAGCCTTTGGACAGTTCAACTTTCCAAAACCTTGTGTTAAGGCTTGGTATGCTGCAGCTAGAATAAGTGACAACTACTGATGATCTTAGTAAACAAGTGCTGATGACCATTAGTAAACATGTCGCAAATAAGTACTGATAAGTTTTATTCTTAGTTGTTTCATAACTACTGAAGATTAAATTACTTTAAAAGTACTGTACTTTCTGTTAAAAGAAACTGATGCAGTTACAACTACTGATGTAGCTATAACTACTGATGTCAGTAAAAACAGATAAGTACTGATGTCCTATGAAACAACTGATCACAGCTAAAAAGTCTGATGTGTAAGTGTTGAGGACAGTATGAAACAGCTGAAAAGCTAAGAATTGACGAAAACTACTGATGAGAATTTTCTCTTCAATCGTTTCCACAAACTGCTGTTTCACCTTAAACAACTGATAACAAAACCATGTCTTTAGTAGTTTCACAACTACTAATGACTAATACCAAGTCCTCAGTTGTTTCCTACACCTGAAGACAAAACCAAGGTTTTCAGTAGTTTCATAACTACTGATGACCAACACCAAGTCTTCAATTGTTTTCAAATGTCTGATAGTTAAAATCAAGTCTTCAGTTGTTTTCATACAACTGATGACAACACCAACACTTTCAGTCGTTTTCTTTTCAGCCTTTTCTTAACCTATAAATACCTGCACTTATAGCCGAACGTTTCATTATCCGTTTTCTATCCTCCTCTCTCTCAACAATGGCGACCATGAAACTCAAACCCAAACACAACTGTGTTGCCTACTTCTCGAAATCGGCCTTTTGGAACAAATTTGATAATGCCATCGATCTTATGGTGGATTCCCAATACAGAACCACCTTTCTTTTGAATCCTACCATATACCCCGATTCCTTAAACCAATTCTGGACCAACGTCTCTGTAATAACTGGTGAAAATGATAGCCAAATCACTCTCCGGTCGTTGGTCAACCAGAAACAGGTGGTAATCACCCGTGACATCATTCGCAAAACCCTAAATTTGCATGATGCCACCTGTATTAAAGAATACCCGAAAGGCACCATTGATATGTCTTTCATCAACAACGGGTATGAAGGAGACTTAAGTGCTACAACCATTCTCTAAAAGCACTTCCATGATGCTGAAAGACTTATCTTCCACATGGTGAATGTCTGCCTTGCTTCAAAGACATCTTCATGGGATCAGATGTCCTCAAGATGGCAACAGGTATTGTACTCTATCTTTGAATGACAAAATCTAAATTTTTTTGAGATAGTGTTTATGGAACTTAAGGATCTGGCTCAGAAACCTGTGACAAACAAATGGCTACTATATCCCAGGTTTCTGATGGCCATAATTTTAAATCAATTAAAATCTGAAGGCCTTGTTGGTCTTGGAGTCCCTGCTCCAGTTGTCTTAGCTGAGGTATACTCCAGGCATAACTCTGACCCTACTCTCAAAGGGGTTGCCCGGCTACTCAAACCCAAGCAGAGGGAACCCATAGCCTCCACCTCCAGATCCAAAGTCCCCACCAAACCCGAACCCCAAAAGCCCAAAAACTACTCAGGGAGATGAGTCCCCTGACGACTCCCCTGTACCACCAATACAGGAAACACATACTAGTTCTAACCCCCCCAGTCATGTCAGAGACTCAACCAGCTGAACCCACATGTATCCTCTCCACAGGATCCTGTTGCAACAAATTTGGGGATACCACATTACTGGAACCTATCTCAGTTGAGAAGGTTACCATTGAAGAGCATCTGCCAATCTCTAAATGCAACCGCCCCTCAAAGCCCAACCCTTATAGTTGCTAAAGTGCTGAGTCAACTGCATTCCTCACCCCCTCCCCAAAACCAATTAACACTGGGAATACCTCAACTATTGAGGGGGAGGACCAAAATGCTACTATAACCCAGCACAGGGGTTATAATGTTCAATCTCCAAGTGTAGAAGAGGAGGTTAAAAGATCTGGTCAGGCTGCCACTTCTACTGATTCAGCAAATGAACAGGATGAAGTTGTTAACATATATAAGACCTCACCAGAGGCAACTGCCAATGAAGGACAAAGTCCAGAGGCAGGAAGTCCCCAGAACAAGAACAAGTGGCACATGCATATACTGATCTACACTCAGGGCATGTACATCCTGATTTATCAGGAGGTCAGATGATTCAACAAGACTGATGATGACCCGGGCATTTTCTTGATGTCTTAGCCCATAACACAATCTAGAGACTGAGGTGAGCAGACTCAAAGAACTACTAGCCAAAATGTCTCAGGATAAAAGTCCATCTGGCCCAATAAACCCACAGATGGCACCTTTATTTGAAGGTTCACCAGCACACAGCCAATACACTTAACTAAGCCACCAGCCACTGCTTTTGGCACCACCTCTTAGGGACAGAACCCTCTGAGCAGATGGTTACAACCTTTCAAAGCTCCTTACCTCTCATCACTCCCATCATCACTAAGATAGTATATAAAGCCATTGATGAGAGGATCTTCTCAAATCTCCAAAACTCATTGATGATGTGTTCACAAGTCACTTTCTGCCTTTCAAGCCCCTGATCCAATGCACCCAAAAAGGGGGAGACTACTAAGTCTAAGGCAGTGAAAGAAAGAAAAGGAAGAGAGTAGAATGATGAAAGAACTAGAAAAAGAAAAGGAGTTGGAGAAAGAACAAGAACTGATCTCAGAGAAACAGCTGATCACAGTGCAAGAGCTGAGCACAGACAAAGAGCAGAAAGATCAGCTGATCACTTACAAAAGGAAGAAAGTGCTAAGTCAAAGTCTGATGGAGAGAAGTCCTTAGAAGATCTAGTCAAAGAAGCTGATGAAGCTCACAGCAGATCTATGGACAAAATAATAGATCAGCTCTTCAGACAGGGTCATGACACAGCCACCTTAGATGTTGAGATCAGAAGGCTGGAGATAAATGAAATTCAAGCAAGATGGGCTACTTACAGTGTGATGGATAGGGAAAGGTTGGAGATTATGATCAAGTTTATCGCCAAATAACTAGGAAGATCACTGATAGAGATGAAGTCTTGGTCCAGAGACAGTATCTTGGAGATAACTAAGAAAATCTGTTCTGCTGGAAGCTACAACAAAGGGTTGATCATCGAAGCACTGGATGAAGCAGGTGCTAGGAAGAGAACTGAGATGGCAAAGCTCTCAAAAGCCAAACTCACCACTAAATTGCTAGATCAGCCTCTCATACTCCCACTCAAAAACAACCCTCAAAGCAATCATCTCTAAAATCTGCCAATTCTATCCCTAAACCAAAACCACCCACTCAACCCACAAAACCAATTCCATTACCCCAAAAACCATCTCAAACCACACCCAGTGATACACCCAAGGAGGAGAAGGGTGTTGAGGGTAGAAGAAGAAGAAGAATAGGATGAGAATGAAGATAGTCTGCTAATCTCTGTTGTTCTCAAACTTAATACACCTGAGCCTAGAAGTCAACAGATGATCACACCTGATTTGCAAATGCAAATGGTGAAAGTGAAGATTGAAGAAGAAGAACAGTAGAAGCAGCATGATGAGCAATTTCTCAAAATGGTTGACAAGGACTTCCCTCAGTCCTCATCCATTCAAGAAATGAAGAAACAAGCTCTGAGGCTGTACACTCTTAGGTATACATTCCAGCATCAAGAGAAAGAGTGAGGATTTGGCCAGACCCCAGGGTAAGTTCCAGAATACACAAGAAGAACATACCAAGTAGATATCATGGCCAAGTGAAAAAGACTTTGAATGTTGCAATTATGTTGGCTATGGTAGTCTCACCCTGGGAGATTATAGAAGAATTCAAGAGAGCACACAACTCAAAGACAACCCCTCAATCTCTACTTGAGAACAAAATGATCAAGAAGGGGCTGTTATACAAGAGACTTGAAGATCTTCAAAAGAGTGAACTCCAGTTGTTGCTAGAAGGCTCTCATCCAGATGAATTCGCATACAGAGAGATCACAACTGTTGAGTTGAAGAATGGGAAGACCATAAGGTATCTGTCTGAATATTATGGCCCTGAGTTCTTCTTTGAGGGAGAAGTAGAAGAACTCACCAAGGAGGAACAAGTTGTTCTCCTTGAGGCCTATGCAAGAGAGTCTTACAGACTCATCAATGGGAATTAGGTTTCATGGTTGGGACAAGACTCTGTGTCTAGTTTCCCCAAGACAGAGTTCCCTTCCACACTTAGTCAATCAAAAGATCAAAAACCTTTTCCCGGCGAGTGCTTACATGATTACCTCTGAAGCTGATCAAGAGGGTGTTTCTGCCAAAGAATAAGTGGGATCATCAATAAACTTAGAGGTTTTGGCTGCATTGGTTCAGGGGGAGTTTGTTGGACCAAAAGAACCAATGAGCTTGATCAGAAAACCTCTAAGTCCCACAGACATTACAACTGCTGAAGAAGATCACAACAGCTGAAGACATCAGCTGATTACAAGGTCTGAAGACAAAGTCTGAAGACAAGATCTAAAGATTTCTACTAAGACAAAGTCTGAAAGTAAAGTACTGAAGACAAAGTCTAAAAGTAAAGTTCTGAAGACAAAGTCTGAAAGTAAAGTACTGAAGACAAAGTCTGAAGCTATCAGCTGAGACAACGTCTAAAATAGAAGTCTGAAGAACAAAGACTGAAGACCAGAGTGATCAGTATTTGTCACAACAGCTGGAGTTATTAACTTCAGTATTCGTCACAACAGCTGAAGTTATTAACTTCAGTAGTTGTGATGGGTTTCCTTTTTAGTACTTGTAATTTACCTTTTAGTAGTTTATAGTTTCAGTAGTTTTAGTTCAGTAGTTTTATGTTCTTGTACTTAGCATTCTTTGAGATGTGATTAGTTGTTGAGAACATTCTCAGTAGTTTGCATAATTTTAGTTGTTTGTATAATTCTGTTAGATGTCACTATCAAGTGACATCAGCAGACGTCACATTCCATATAGGAATGTTGACCTAATTGTAACGGTGTGACTTTCAGCCACCACGAAAGCATTTGAATGAAATATTCCTTTTGCAGAATTCTCTCTCTCTATAACCGTGTACTATTCCTTGAATATCAATTGATTTCTTTCTAAGTTGTCTAATTCATTGTTCGAATCCGCTGCAATCTACTCTAATTGATCAAACTTAAATCACTGATCCTAACAGAATTCAAGGTAAGTATTCGATGTTTTGAAGTGTTTTTGGTTGGTTCTAGCCTCGGTTATGTGCTTATATATGTGTTTTATGTATTCGGGAGTGTGTTTTGGTGGGTTTTAGGCGATTGAACTCATATTTCTTTTGGGTTTGAAGAAGTCTACCTGAAAGTTATCAAAGGTGAGTTCTAGAACCCTACTTTTACATGTTTTAACTGATTTTGGGGCTGGAAATACATATTTAAATGTTTTCACGATATTGGAAATGTGGGTGGGTGCAAGTTTGGGATGATTATGATTTTTTTCATGTTGGTATGCATGTTTTGTTTTTAGAATGTTAGAACTAAGCTTAGAACATTATAGAATTGAATTCGGGTTTGAATTCTGATGACTAGATGTAAGTTAGTTGCTCATGTGCTTGAACAGTCGCCCATACGCCCAACTATTAAGTGCCTAAGTGTTCCCTAAGCACCCAAAGTTCAAGTGCCCAAAGTTCATGCGCCCAAATAATGCCCAGACGCTCAAGTACCCATGCGCCTAAGTTAGGCTCATACGCTTGCATAGTGTCCATGCGTCTAGATAATTACCCAGGTGACTTAGTGTTGGCCATGCACATAAATAGTGCTTATGCGCCTAGGATTTCCCCATGCGCCTAAGTGTCCCATGCACCTAAGCATCCATGTGCCCACGTAGTGGCCATGCGCCTACATAGTGGCCATGCGCCTAAAGACTTACAAAATTTTTTGAATTTTTGGGAGAAAGGAAGTGTTAGGCTATGACTTGGGATGTTCCTGGAGGTGATGTATGATGGTTATATGATGATGTATGATGATTGTATGCCTTATGATGATGTGTGATGATGTTATGTATATGTATGATGTGTTTCCTTATGTTCCTTATTACGTATTGTTACGTGGCTTTACGTGGTGTGATTATGTTAATGAACGTAAAGTATTATCTTAACGAAGCGAAAGATTTAAGATAACAAAAGTGGAACATAATGAATGAACGAATGAAAGTCTTTCAAGAAAATGTAAGGGGGCACACAACTCATTTAGAGTTGTTAGCTCAATTGTGTGTTTTACAATGTGCGATCTTGGCTAACCCTTAAGGGTTCACACATAGGGGGAGTTAGTCTATGTGACTACTCCATATGAACGAAATGAACGAAAAGTGCGATCTTAACTCTAGATGATATGGCTTGGTGGTTGAAATGGGGGTTAAGCAAATGACAGGATCTAGATCAAAGTGAAAGAAAAGTACGAAAAGTGCGATAAGTACGAAACATGCAATATGAACGAAATGAACGATGATGAAAGATAAAAAAATATTACATTGATGTATGTATGATGTATGATCATGTGTGAAAGAAAAGAAAATGTTTTAACAAATGGAAGGTAATATAATGTTTTATAAAGCTAGAACTCACTCAGCAACGCTAATGTAACATCTTGTAATTTTGGGTTAATTTAAAGTTAACTTTGTTAATTCTTGTAAGGACCATTGTTGCCTAATATGAAACTTATGGGTTACCTATGCACATGGCTTTAACTTGTCTTCAACTTGAAAGCTTATATTGATATTTATTATATAATAATAATAAAATAATAATAATATAATAATAATAATATAATTAATAATAATAATAATTTGTAAAAATTGTTAAACCTAAAAATATAAAACTTGAATTCAAAAGTCAAGGGGCTTATTTGTAAATTTGTAAACTATAATTATGAAGTGTTGTGCATGAAATGACAAAATGCAAACCACAAGGACCAAAGGTGTGAATTACCAAAACCACCCCCACCCATTCCCTCTCTCCCCGCTTTTCCGGCGGCCGGCGAGGCTCCAAAATCCATCAAAACACCATCCGTTTTTAGGCCAAATCATTCCAAACGCTTCATGAATGCGATTCGAACATCGTTATGAGCTTTAAACGCCTTCAAATCCTGATTATGAACCTATTGAAGCGGGTAACCATCGAATTTTAATCCTAGAGTCATTCAACCATTAAACCTCAATAATAATACAATTAACGCAACATAAACAGTCATCTATCGACCCTTATCGCACACAACTCTCAATTTCTCCTGAATCAAACACAAACATAGAATTCGATTAGCATCTTCATCACGAACTGTCATCCAATTGTTGATCACATTCCGAGCCTTCTAACCATCAATTAATAAAGGGCTTTGCATCAAGATCACTATCCGAAGCTTCACACAAGTTTAATTTGGTTTTCATAGTCGTTTGCTCGCATATTGAATCAAGACTCAGTCGCGACTTGTTTTTCGCATTGTTCATCTTCAATCCTTTACAAACAGGTAATTGTATACATATATAAACTCGTTTAAACATGGGGAACAAAAGCCCCATGGTTAACAATGTTCATGGAATCGATTAATTCTTCATTTCGGGTCCAGCCGAATCTAGGGTTCATATGATTTGGGGGTGGATTGTGTTTAATGTTTTTAACATTTTAAAAACCATCTTTAAACGCGGCTGAGGCCTTTGGTTCACTGGAAAGACACTCGACCTCTACAAGGGAGGTCCCCGGTTTGAATCCGGGGAGCCTCACCTAATCTTTTTTTTGGCCTTTTTGGCCACCAAAAATTTATTAAAAATTTCTAAAAATTATAAAGGACTATTTTATAAGCTATGTTAATTTAAAACCACATAATAATTTTTCTGTAGATTATTTATAAAATAATCTTATATTTTTATTTAATATCCTAAAGCTAATATTAACTTATTTCTTTATAAAAAAAGAATTAACCTTTGAATACTAGTATAATTTATACAAATTATTATCTCAAACGTTGCCCTTAAATTATTGTTTTAATCTTGTTTATTTCATTTAGTTAGTTATAGAACTTTATTTTAAATTTTACAAATTTTACAAATTATTTATTAATGTTGCTCTTATTCATATCTCCATATAAAAATAAATATATTTCTTAGCATTTATTCCAAGAAAAATATAATTGATATCCATTCATTAAACATCAATGTCCCAAATACCAACTTGAAACCCCAGTTCACGTTTAACCATTAAAATTGTATTTAAACTTAAAAATCTTGTAATATATATTTTAGGTGCATTGTGAGGAACTACGTTGAAGTGACGTTTATTATTTTAATTAATCTTCAATTATATACTTATTGGCCAGTGAGTATTTTCATACCCTTTTTAGTTTATTTCACACTTTGGGGTGAAACATGTTACTTATAACTTTTGCACTTGTAAACTCGTTTGATACATGTAAACTAATGGCAGTTACTTACATGTTGTGATTAGATGACCTTTGTAACTACCATGTAATGTCGATTATATGTACAATCATTAAGTATTCCTAGCCTGGCGACATCATAGATCTATGGGTCTGACAAGCCTGCTTAGTTGATCCAAGTACACTTAGCTAATCGTATATGCTTGTAAGCGTTTGAGACTTGTAAAACTTTGTCAAGGTTTGATTGTGCATTTTGTCTTACATCCCTAGTTTACTTTGTTCTCTAACTTACAACATGAATTGCCATCTTTTATATACTTATGTATTGCAAACTATGGAAATCTCACCTACATTATTGTTGACCTTTTATTTTTAACATGTTTCAGGAAATACTCAAGCTTGATTTCTACTCTTTGAAGCTTACACATCTAGGAATGGACCTAGTTAAATAAAGAAAATAAAAATGACTTGTTACATCTTATGATTGTAATAGTACAATTGGAACTTATGTTTAATATATTTGGGTTATCAATAGCGTTATGTGGCTGTGAACGATCTTAACCCTCACACCTCGACGTTTCCGCCTTCAAGGTTGGGGTGTGACAGATTGGTATCAGAGCCCATAACTATAAGGATCTAGGTTATTAGAAATGGTGACCTAGACTATGGTATGCATGAACCTTATAGAATTATGATTCTATCTTGTAAATTATATAGTTTGCATGCTACATAATGCTATGCCCACTTATGTGCAATTTGATGCCATAGCATAGGATTGCCTAAACATTGTTACTTGTCTCCCTAAACTTAACTTTGACTCTTTGACTCTCCCCGAACATGAAACCTCTTAATCTTATTCTCGACGTCACGTGGAATCTTATGCCTATGCTTATGACTTGGATCTTTAGACGTTATGTCTAATCTATATAAATCTCATCAAGGTTTTGATTCCATGAACCTAAGAAATATTGTGTGACACATAGACACCTGTATCCTGGATTTCCTGGAAAAAGGCCTTTGGGCTAAGGCAAGCATTTCGCATAAATCCTACGGGACTAGTCATGCTTACCTGGGGATTTCTAGGATGAGTGATAAACTATGGTCAATATACACAAGTTTCTAAGGCAATTGGGTTAAGTCACCTTGACGTGTCAACGTTTCCAAATGGTAATGCATTACCAATGGAATCATTCCGTGTGTCTTACAACTCTTACCTTGTCCTTGTCTAAACTATTATCCTTTGTTATCCTCATTCCCGTAACTAACTCATTTTTGGTATATCCAGCATGTCTCGTCACCATGGAAAGCGTGGAAGTTCTGACTGTAAACTAGCTGCAATGATCGCCCGACAAATGGATGCCGTCATCCCGACCATGGTTGCTGAACTTAATAGCCCCCTAATGGCTAATAGCAACAACACCAATGGGAACAATAGCGGTGCCCATGGAGAGAATAGCAACAACCAAAACGGGAACAATCGTACTTGCACTTTCAAACACTTCAACTCGTGCAAACCCACTAACTTTAGTGGAAAAGAAGGAGCCACTGGACTTCTCGAGTGGTTTGAAAGTATGGAGAACACATTCATTGTTAGCGAGTGCCCCGACGAGTTCAAGGTTCGCTATGCCACAAGTGTTCTTCAACAACGGCACTAGCATGGTGGAATAGTGAAAAGAGAAACCGTGGAACTGAGGTTGCAATGGCGTTGCCCTGGGAAGAATTCAAGGATATCATAATCCAAAAGTTCTGCCCAAGAGCGAGTTGCAAAAGCTGGAGGAGGAGTTTTGGAACCTCAAACAAGATGGTGGGAACCACTTGGCTTATTCCACCCGGCATCATGAGTTGAGTATGCTCCTACACACATGGTGGACACCGTGCCCCGTAACATTGAAAAATTTATCAAGGGGTGCCACCCAAATTCAAGATGTTGTGGTGGGTAGTAGGCCCACAACTTTGGAGGAGACGATTACTATCACAGCACAGCTCACCGAGAATCATATAAGAGTTGGCACGATGTCGGCAAAGGGTTCCAAGTCTACTGCGAAGGTGACACCCGAGGCAACAAAGGAGGTAAAGGCCGAGTCATCTTCTCAAAACAAAAAGCGTAAGTTCATCCCGACGTGCAACTACGCTGTGACCGCACCCAATGCTCCTCAAAAGCAAATGGTGGTTGCAAATCAAGCCCCCGTGGCTAGAGCTTATGTTGGTCCATATCCCATGTGCAACACGTGCAAGTACCACCATTTGAGCAACATACCATGCCGAGTCAGCTCGTTGTGTGGGAAGTATGGACATTTGGTGGCTACTTGTCTTCGTGCGCCAAACATCATTGCCATGCTTACCAACCGAACCTGCTATAATTGTGGCGAGCCTGGTCATATTCGTCCGCAATGTCCTCACAATGCGGGAACCGTGCCACCGGCTCATGGAAGGGCTTTCAACATCAATGCCAACCAAGCAAAGCCAACAACGATATGGTGAATGGTACGTCATTGAACTCCTTTTGCTCCTTTCTTGTCTTGTAAAAAGTCCTATCTATGTTCATCATACCAATATTAGGTTGTTACCAAATAGGTATGTATCTTGTAAATAGTCATTATGCTTCCGTATTGTTTGATTCGGGTGCCGATAGGAGTTGCGTGTCCCTAGAATTCGAGCCTATACTTTGTAAACAACGTGTTAACTGGAAAGATCTTTCACGGTCGAGGTCGCCGATGGAAAATCTATCGTTGTTGACGTCGTAATACGTGACTGCACCTTAAGCCCTAACGAACACGAGTTCTTCGTCGACCTTATTCCTATGCAATTGGGAAGCTTTGATGTTATCATTGGTATGGATTGGTTAGCCAAGCATCATGCGGAAATTCTATGCTCTGAGAAGTGTATCCGAATTCCTTTACCGACCGGTGATAATTTAAAGGTCTTTGGGGAGAAATCATCCCAAAGACTCAAACTCATGTCTTTCATCAAGGCCCGCAAGTGCTTAAGTAAAACTACTTGGCTTTCATGGCATATGTAGTTAATACGAAAGCCAAGGGTAAGGAGTTGAAAGACATTCCTGTCGTGCGGGACTTTCTTGAGGTTTTTCTTGAGGATCTTAAAGGGTACCTCCCGTGTGAGAATTTGAGTTCAAGATTGACTTAATCCCTGGTGCAAACCCTGTGGCTAAATCGCCTTATTGTCTTGCACCGTCTGAAATGCAAGAACTCGCTAGTCAACTGCAAGAGTGACCGATAAGGGTTTCATTCGCTCTAGTTCATCACCGTGGGGTGCACCTGTACTGTGTGAGAAGAAGAAGGATGGGCCGTTCCATATGTGCATTGATTACCGAGAACTCAACAAGCTTACTATCAAAAACTGATACCCTCTCCCTCGAATCGATGATCTATTCGATCAACTTCAAGGAGCAACCCAGTTCTCAAAGATCGATTTACGCTCTGGGTATGATCAACTACGTGTTCATGATGATGACATTCCAAAGACCGCTTTTCGTACTCGATATGGACACTACGAGTTCATGGTCATGCCTTTTGGCTTGACCAATGCACCTGCCGTGTTCATGGATCTCATGAATCGAGTATGTAAACCGTATTTGGATAAGTTCGTGATCGTGTCATTGATGACATTCTTTTTTATTCAAGACGAAAACGATCATGAGACGCACTTGCGACAAGTTCTTGGACTTTGAAGAAGGAGCAATTATACGCCAAGTTTTCCAAGTGTGAATTTTGGTTGGAGGAGGTTCAATTTTAGGGCATGTGGTGAATTGCCAAGGAATTCACGTTGATCCTACTAAAATTGAAGCCGTGAAGAATTGGTGTGTTCCCACAACCCCAACTGAGGTTCGTTCTTTTCTAGGCTTAGCGGGATATTACCATGGTTCATAGCGAATTTCTCGAAGATTGCTAAACTATTAACGGCGCTAACCCAAAAGAATCGAATTGGATGGGGACTGGAGGAAGAAGAGGCTTTCGAGATGTTAAAACGCAAGTTGTGTAACGCTCCTATCTCACACTTCCGATGGAAACGATGACTTTACCGTGTATTGTGATGCTTCTAATCAAGGTCTTGGATGTGTTCTCATGCAACGAGGCAAGTTATAGCATACGCGTCGAGGCAATTGAAAGTTCATGAAGTGAACTACACGACTCACGATCTTGAACTTGGTGCAGTGGTTTTTGCATTGAAGATTTGGCGACACTATCTATATGGGACGCAATGCATAGTGTACACCGATCATAAGAGTCTCCAACACGTGTTCAACCAAAAGGATCTCAACATGAGACAAAGACGTTGGATTGAGTTGATTAGCGACTACGACTAGGACATTCGCTATCACCCTGGAAAGGCGAATGTTGTAGCCGACACGCTGAGCCGCAAGGTCCACAACAAGACTGTCTCGCTCCAAGAAATTCAAGATCGAAGGCAATGGTTTGATACGCTAGGAGAATTTGATACTGAGATTCATGTGGATGTCAACGAGGCTACTGTCATGCTTCAAAACATAAGGATCGACAGTGACCTCGAGTTATTCGTGAGGCTCAACAAGCGGCACTAACCGACAAAGGGAAAGATGAAGATTTGATGCCTAACGTTCGGTCACAACTGGAGACAAAACTGAATGGCATGTGGTACTTTTTGAATCGACTTTGGATCCCGAATCGTGATAGCCTTCGACATTTCATTATGAACGAAGCTCATCAAACCGATATTCCATTCATCCTGGCTCCGATAAGATGTACATGGACCTGCGTGGTCAATATTGGGGGCCTGGGATGAAGAGAGATATCGCGTCTTATGTTTCCAAGTGTCTCACGTGTGCAAGGGTCAAAGCTGAGCATCAACAACCAAGTGGTTTACTTGAGCAACTGAAATCCCTATGTGGAAATAGGAACATATATCCATGGATTTCATAACCAAGTTACCTCGTACACCTCGTGGTCATGATAGTATATGGGTCTTTGTTGACCGTTTGACCAAGACAACATATTTCATACCTATACGAGACACATACAAAGTTTCAAGATTAGCTCGCATCTATATTGACGAAATTGTGAGTAGTCATGGCATGCCTTTACACATTATTTCCGATCAAGATGCTCGCTTCACTTCACACTTTTCGTCTTCGATGCAAGAACTCTTGGGTACTCAATTGGATTTAAGTACGGCTTACCATCCTAATCGATGGTCAAACCGAACGAACAATCCAAACCCTCATGGATCTGCTGCATCTTTGTGTCCTTGACTTTGGTGGTGATTGGGATTCGCATTTACTGCTCACGGAATTTTCATATAACAATAGTTATCACTCAAGTATCAAGATGGCACCATTCGAGGCTTTGTATGGTCGTAAATGCCGATCACCGATCTGCTGGACCGACGTTGGTGAAAATTTCATCACTGGTCCTGAACTTATACAAGAAACGACCGATAAAGTCTCCACAATCTGTAAGAACCTTGAAGTGGCAAGAAGTTGACAAAAGAGTTCCGCCGATAAGCGTCGTAAGCCATTGAATTCCAAGTTGGCGACATGGTTCTTCTTAAGGTGTCACCGTGAAAGGTGTTGTTCGCTTTGGAAAGAAAGGTAAACTAGCTCCAAGATTTGTAGGACCTTTCAAAATTCTAAAAGGGTTGGGAAAGTGGCTTATAAACTGGAACTACCTTTCGACCTTAGTAGAGTTCATCCTGTATTCCATGTCTCAAATTTGAGAAAGTGTTTGCCGACGAGAGTCTGCATTTTCCATTGGAAGACATTTAGATCGACGAGTCATTGCACTTTGTTGAGAAACATGTTGAGATTATGGATCGTATTTTGAAGAAGACGAGAACCACAACTACTCAATCGTCAAGGTTCGTTGGGAGAACAAGTGTGGAGCTGAGTTCACTTGGGAGCGTGAGGATCATATGAAGGAGAGATACCCGCATCTGTTCGCCTAGTTCATTATTAATTTTGGGACAAATTTTTTTTTAAGTTGGGGAGACTGTAACATCTTGTAATTTTGGGTTAATTTAAGTTAACTTTGTTAATTCTTGTAAGGACCATTGTTGCCTAATATGAAACTTATGGGTTACCTTTGCATATGGCTTAATTTGTCTTCAACTTGAAAGCTATTGATATTTATTATATAATAATAATAATAATATAATAATAATAATAATATAATTAATAATAATAATAATTGTAAATATTGTTAAACCTAAAAATATAAAACTTGAATTCAAAAGTCAAGGGGCTTATTTATAAATCTGTAAACTATAATTATGAATTGTTGTGCATGAAATGACAAAATGCAAACCACAAGGACCAAAGGTGTGAATTACCAAAACCACCCCCCACCATTCCCTCTCTCCCGCTTTTCCGGCGGCCGGCGAGGCGCCGGCGAGGCTCCAAAACCCATCAAAACACCATCCGTTTTTAGGCCAAATCATTCCAAACGCTTCATGAATGCGATTCGAACATCGTTATGAGCTTTAAACGCCTTTAAATCCTGATTATGAACCTATTGAAGCGGGTAACCGTCGAATTTTAATCCTAGAGTCGTTCAACCATTAAACCTCAATAATAATACAATTAACGCAACATAAACAGTCATCTATCGACCCTTAATCGCACACAACTCTCAATTTCTCCTGAATCAAACACAAACATAGAATTCGTTTAGCATCTTCATCGCGAACTATCATCCACTTGTTGATCACAGTCCAAGCCTTCTAACCATCAGTTAATAGAGTGCTTTGCATCAAGATCACTATCCAAAGCTTCACACAAGTTTAATTGGTTTTCATAGCGTTTGCTCGCATATTGAATCAAGACTCAGTCGCGACTTGTTTTTCGCATTGTTCATCTTCGATCCTTTATCAAACAGGTAATTGTATACATATAAACTCGTTTAAACATGGGGAACAAAAGCCCCATGGTTAACAATGTTCATGGAATCAATTAATGCTTCAATTTGGGTCCAGCCGAATCTAGGGTTCATATGATTTAGGGGTAGATTGTGTTTAATGTTTTAACATTTTAAAAACCATCTTAAACGTGGCTGAGGCCTTTGGTTCACTGGAAAGACACTCAACCTCTACAAGGGAGGTCCCCGGTTCGAATCCGGGGAGCCTCACCTATTCTTTTTCTTGGCCTTTTTGGCCACCAAAATTTTATTAAACATTTCTAAAAATTACAAAGGACTATTTTACAAGCTATGTTAATTTAAAACCACATAATAATTTTTCTGTAGATTATTTATAAAAATAATCTTATATATCTATTTAATATCCTAAAGCTAATGTAACTTATTTCTTTATAAAAAAAGAATTAACCTTTGAATACTAGTATAATTTATACAAATTATTATCTCAAACGTTGCCCTTAAATTATTGTTTTAATCTTGTTTATTTCATTAGTTAGTTATAGAACTTTATTTTAAATTTTACAAATTTTACAAATTATTTATTAATGTTGCTCTTATTCATATCTCTATATAAAAATAAATATATTTCTTAGCATTTATTCCAAGAAATATAATTGATATCCATTCATTAACATCAATGTCCCAAATACCAAATTGAAACCGCAGTTCTCGTTAACATTAAAATTGTGTTTAAACTTAAAAATCTTGTAAATATCATTTTAGGTGGGTTGTGAGGAGTTACGTTGAAGTGAAGTTTATTATTCTAATTAATCTTCAATATATACTTATTGGCCAAGTGAGTATTTCATACCCCTTTTTAGTTTATTCGCACTTTGGGGTGAAACATGTTACTTATAACTTTTGCACTTGTAAACTTATTTGATACTTGTAAACTAATGGCAATCACTTACATGTTGTGATTAGATGACCTTTGTAACTACCATGTAATGTCGATTATATGTACAATCATTAACTATTGCTAGTCTGGCGACGTCATAGATCTATGGGCCTGACAAGCCTGCTTGGTTGATCCAAGTACACTTAGCTAATCGTATATGCTTGTAAGCGTTTGAGACTTGTAAAACTTTGCCAAGGTTTGATTATGCATTCTGTCTTACATCTCTAGTTTACTTTGTTCTCTAACTTACAACATGAATTGCCATCTTTTATATACTTATGTATTGCAAACTATGGAAATCTCACCAACATTATTGTTGACCTTTTATTTTTAACATGTTTTAGGAAATACTCAAGCTTGATTTCTACTCTTTGAAGCTTACATATCTAGGAATGGACCTAGTTAAATAAAGAAAATAAAATGACTTGTTACATTATATGTTATGCTTTTATTTCTTTGAGACTTATGATTGTAATAGTAAAATTGGAACTTATGTTTAATATATTTGGGTTATCAATAGCGTTATGTGGTTGTGAACGATCTTAAACCTCACACCTCGATGTTTCCACCGTCAAAATTGGGGTGTGACAGCTAACTTTTTATGTATTTTCCAGTTGGCAGGTAATGGTTGCTGAGGATGGCATAGGGTCAGCTACTTGGCTTGTTTTGGATGGCATCCATTTATATTATGATAAAGTTTTTGTGATGTAATGCAACAAATGATATTTTTTATTTAACAATGATGTATTATTTTGCAAAAGCGATTCTAACATATGAAATGGTTTTAGTTAAATGATTCCGCAGCAATATTTTAGTAAATGTAAATGTATGTTTTATGTTTTATGTGCAATGAATGACCAACTGTGAGTGTTCCAGAAACAAGCCTTACAAGTTCGTATCAGAGCCAAAGTTTAAGAGAATTGGGTGAAATATTTCCAAAAACCTAAACTTAAACTAAGAATGGGAGAAAATGGAAGAATGCCAGTCCAAGTAGCTACGTGCCATAAGGTATTTTCTTCAATGCTAACCGGTGTTATGTGTGCATGTTATGTGATTTATATCTTTTAGTAGATTTAGATACTGATGTAGTTAGGATAATAAATGCTTAGGGTATGAAGAGTAAAGTAAGTGGTTAATCATAACTAGCCACTGTAATTAGGGTCTTACTATACTTGACACAAACTGAGCTATTACCTTGAATGACCGTGTTAGTGTTTAAATCTTATAACGTGTTTAAAGATGGCTGGAGGTAGATCTTCAAAGGCTTCTCGAGGTGGAGGTTGTGGTGGCCTGGTGCTAGACCACAGGTCACAAGAGGCAAGGCTCAAGCTGATGATATGACTCATGAAGAGCCCGAGACCCCTCATCCGGAGGGTAGGGATGAGAGTGTCATTCTGAGGGCCTTAGTGAAGGAGGCCATTGTGGAGGAAGTGCACCAGGTCATGTAAATGATCCCGCCGTCTGTGGTGACCAAAGTGATCAATGCTGTGAGAGAAGGTGATAGGAAGGAGAGGAATAGTCATCTGGAGAAAAGGAGCAACCGGAGACTGCAACAGTTGTTTCCAGTGATGAGGAAGAAGAAGAGCCTGTGCAGGAGATGTCATGCAGCTGTAACTATGGGGAGTTCTAGAGATGCAAGCCCCGTACTTTGGATGGCAATGGCACTACTTCCGCTGCTCATCGATGGGTGAGAGAGATGGAGGTTGTACTTGATATCAACGAGTGTAGGGAAGATCCGAAGGTGAAGTTCACTGCTCACTCATTTGTGGACTTGGCCTTATGTTGGTGGGACAACATTGTCTAGGCTGAGGGTAGCAAGGCTATCAGAAGGATGAAGTGGGTAGAGCTGAAGAAGCTGGTGATTGGGGAGTTCTATCCTCACCGGGTGTTGGATAAGGTGGAAAGAGAGTTCCTACAGTTGGAGGCAGGAACCATGACACACCAGCAATACACCACTAAGTTTAATAAGACGATGAGGCTAGTGCCGAATCAGGTGATAGCTGTGTCATGAAAGAGCAAGAGATATATCCAGGGCTTGCCAGCGGATATCCACAAGCACATGATCGCCATCCGGCTGAGTATGTTTAGTTCAATGGTTGATCTGGCGGGAAGGCTATATGATGAGTGGAGGTGGTGGTGGTTGAGGTGAGCACGAAAAGTGGTGGTGATTGGAACTGGAATGGGAAGTGGTTTGGACGGGGTGGTGCCCCAGCAAACAACAAAAGTGCATGGGTTGATGACCGGCGTGTAGCCACATCCAATGCGGGTTTGAAGAGGTGTGGCAAATGTGGGAAGGATCATTCGGGAGAATGGGGATCAAAGTTCTGCTTCAAATGTGGGAAGCCCAACCATGTGCAAAGTAGTTTGGGGTAATAAGGTGTTATAACTATAGTGAAGAGGGCCATATAAGGCGGGATTGCAAGAAGCCAAGGGTAGAGAGTTCTAGAGCAAAGAAGAAGACTGGAATTGAAGGACATAGAGCAAGCACTAGATCTTTCATGATGACCAGGGAGGAGGCTAGGACGGACCTTGATGTTGTGTCAAGTACGTTTCTAGTAAACCAAACTCTTGCTTCTGTGTTATTTGATTCTGTGCTAGTAAGAGTTTTATTTCTGCTTCTTTTTATGCTATTTTTCATGTTAATAGTAGAAGTATTGATGAGCCTTTTGATGTAAAAGCTGTCATAGGTAAGTCTACCAGAACTTTTGATCTAATAGAAGGTTGTGACATAGAACTAGAAGGTCATAAGTTTCCTGCTAGATTGTTTGTGATGACCTTAGGTGGGTTTGATGTAGTCTTGGGAATGAACTGGTTCACAGCCTATGAAGCAAATACCGTATGTCACAAGAAGATGATTCGACTAACAATGCCCAATGGGAGTTCGATGAAAATCTACGATGATCGAGTTATGACTATTCTGAAGGTGATTTCAATGGCAGTGGCGGGAAAATGCATGAGGCATGGATATAGTGCCTACTTGGCCTACGTAAAAGATGTGGATACGCCAACACCACAACTATCTGATGTAACGGTTGTGTGTGAGTTCCCAGACGTGTTCCCAGAAGATTTACCAAGTGCGCCACCGAACCGTGAAATCAAATTTTAGATTGACCTCATACCCGGTGCTCAGCCTGTTGCTAAGGCATCGTCTCATTTAGTTCCCTCTGAGATGAAGGAATTGATGGAGCAACTGCAAGAGTTTCTTGATAAGGGGTTCATTAGGTAGAGTATCTCTCCATAGGGTGCTCCGGTCTTATTTGTCAAGAAGAAGGATGGTAGTACGAGGATGTGCATCGAGTACCGTAAGCTGAATAAGTTGACGTTGAAGAACTGGTACCTATTACCAAGGATTGATAACTTGTTTGATCAGCTCCAAGGTGCCAGTTGGTTCTCGAGGATAGACCTTTGATCTGGTTACCATCAGTTGAAGGTGAAAGAGCAAGATATTCCTAAAACAGCTTTTCGTACGCGTTACAGACACTACGAGTTCCCCGTTATGTCTTTTGGTTTAACCAACGCGCTAACTTCTTTTATGGATTTAGTGAATCTAATGTGTCGACCAATGTTGATAAATTAGTGATTGTGTTTATTAATGATATCCTGATTTATTCGAAGAGCGAGGAGGAGCATGCCCGTCATATTCGGGAAGTATTAGAAACGTTGAGAAAGGAGAAGCTATATGACAAGTTCTCCAAGTGTGATAACTGGTTACATGAAGTTTAGTTTTTGGGTCACGTAGTGAATCCTGAAGGGATTATGGTCGACCCGGCTAAAGTGGAAGTTATAGTGCAATAGAAGTCTCCAAAGACACCATTCGAGATCCGTAGTTTCTTGGGGTTGGTGGGATATTATAGAAGATTCATCTAAGACTTCTCTAAGATAGATTCTCTATTGACTAAGTTAACCCATAAAGATGTGAAGTTTGCATGGGGTCAATAGAAAGAGAAGGCTTTTGAAGAGTTAAAGACAGGTTGACTTAAGCTCCTATCTTATCATTACCTGAAGGAAGCGAGGATTTGGTGGTCTATTCAGATGTTTCTTATTCGGGGTTGGGTTGCGTGTTGATGCAGAGAGGAAAGGTTATAGCCTACGCATCCCAACAGTTGAAGGTTCATGAGGTTAAGTATCCTACTCATGATTTGGAGCTAGCAGTTGTGGTCTTTGCATTAAAGATTTGGAGGCACTACTGTACGGGACGAAGTGCACCATCTTCCCAGACCACAAGAGCTTGAAGTACTTCTTTGAGCAAAAGAATTTGAACATGAGGCAGAGATGATGGTTGGAACTTATAAAGGATTATGATTGCAAGATCCATTACCATCCGAGCAAGGCCAACGTAGTGGTGATACCCTTAGCCAAAAGGAGAGGCTTGAACCAATTCGAATGAAAGCTTATCAATTGGTTATGACCTCAGACGTGATGAAGCAGGTCAAGGAGTTTCAAGATGAGGTGCTGAAAGAAGATCGCATTGACTCCGAAAGGATGAGAGGTCTAGTCGTGGAACTGGGTGAAAACACTCTTGGTGTTAGAACCCAATTCGAACGAATGTTGATTCCTCATTATGGGGATTTACATGGAAAGATCATGGAAGAAGCTCATAAGACTCGATACTCTATTCATCTTGGTGCTTCAAAGATGTACCATGATATGTAGAAAAGACTATTAGTGGAGAGGAATGAAGCGCAACATAGCGGAGTATGTAAGTAAGTGCCTTACTTGCTTGCAAGTGAAAGCAAAGCATCAGAAGCCGTATGGGAAAATCCAACCATTGGATATACCTGAATGGAAGTGGGTGCACATCACCATGGACTTCATTATGAAGCTACCACGTACTACGAGAGGGTATGATGCCATATGGGTGATAGTTGATCGTTTGATGAAGAGTGCTCACTTCCTACCAATCCGTGAGGCGTATTCATCTGAGAGGCTAGCAGATCTGTTTATCAAAGAGATTATAACTTGTCATGGTGTACAGGTGTCTATTGTTTCTAATCATGACACATGGTTTACATCCAAGTTCTGGAAGAGATTTCATGATGCGATGGGGATGAGGTTACACATTAGCATGGATTATCATCCACAGATGGAAGGTCAATAAGAGAGAACCATTCAGAGGCTTGAAGATATGCTTCAGGCATGCGTCATCAATTTTTGACGAAGTTAGGATGACCACTTATCATTAACTGAATTCTCATACAACAATAGTTATCATGCCAGCATTGGTATGCCACCTTATGAGATGCTATACGGTAGGAGATGTAGAACGCCCGTGGGTGACATTGGTCAGAAGGAGTTGGGAAGCATCGAGGTGATTCAGGCTACGACTGAGAAGCTACGGAAGATCAAATCCTTCATGAAGACAACAAAAGATAGGCAAAAGTCGTATGCGACAAGAGACATAGACCGATTTAGTTCAAGGTGGGTGATAAGGTTATGTTGAAAGCCTTACCTTGGAAGGGTATCATTCAGTTCAGAAAGTGGACCAAGTTGAGCCCGAGGTACATAGGGCCATTTTGAATCGTTGCTCGTGTAGGAGAGGTGGCCTATAGGGTGGAATTGCCTTATGAATTAAGTGGAATTCATCTGACATTCCATGTATCTCATTTGAGGAAATGCTTGGTTGATGAAGATATGGTTGTACCACTAAGGATATTGAGGTAGAAGAGCAGCTCAATTATATGGAGCAACCATTGGCAATCATTGACCGGAAGGAGAAGAGATTACGAAATAAAGTGGTTCCTTTGGTACGAGTACAATGGAAGCATAGGAAGGGATCCAAGTCTATGTGGGAGACTAAGGAAGAGATGAAACAACATACCCACATCTGTTGAGGAATAATAGGTTTCAAGATGACACCTACATAAGGGGGTGAAGGGGTTTGTTAGAACACAAGACATAGTTTAACCACTTAAACTTTGTAAAACACAGCGGAATTTTAACATTATTAAATTGTTTGTAAGCTGAAAAAAATCATGTTCTATTTGATGTTTTAAAGTGTAAACAAACCCAAGAACAAAGGGGATCTTTTATGTGAATAAGCAAGCTATGAACACATGTAAATGTACATAAAATCACAGCTATATTAAGCTGTGAAAACTACCTTCCAGCAGCAGCAAAAACCAACACAAAAGGGAATGTGGGATGCTCAAACTCGGCCAAGGCTCCAAGGTAGGACCTCTCAAGCTTGTATACCCCAAGCTTGTTTGCAAAGCACCTTCTTGTTAGGAAGAATCACCACCAAAACTTCAAAAAAACGTCAAATTTCAGCTGCTAGAACCGTGAGTATGAGAGAGAATGAGAGAGAGAATTGAGAGAGTTTTGCTTGTTTGCATGTCTTGAGATATGAGAGAGAAAAAAGTGAACTAGACAAGCATTGATGTGTGTGTTTCAAGGCCAGGATCCAATCAACTAAAGGGGGGGGGGGCAGCCGAAAAAAAATTAAAAGATGTTTCCCTCTTATAAAATTTAACACACACATATATTATCTAGTCTTGTAACTAGTTTATGCAATTAACTATTTAATTGTATAAGTAGTATACTCTCATTATATTTGGTGTTATACAACTAATTTAGATAAGAATTCAAATAATATTATTGAACAAAATATACTAATAAGGTGTTCATTCTCATATGCAACTTATTTAGAAAACCCATTTTCTAAATTGGTGTAAATATTTAATTGCATGATCATATCATCATTAATATTAATGGGTGTTTGCTAAGCTTGTTATTGGGTATAACCCAACTTGGATCATTACGTACTAACCGCA
Source organism: Flaveria trinervia (assembly GCA_025506515.1). Taxonomy (NCBI): domain Eukaryota; kingdom Viridiplantae; phylum Streptophyta; class Magnoliopsida; order Asterales; family Asteraceae; genus Flaveria; species Flaveria trinervia. The sequence goes on along the minus strand of CM046452.1, from coordinate 44,013,854 downwards.
TCAATATTCTATGTGTCTTGGGCATATAGAATCCTACAATCTCCCACTTGCCAAGATTCATAGAAGATTGATGCAAGCAGTAAATACCCCCTAACAACGGTTTACTACCCTTAATACGCATGACTTATAGCCATTCAATAACATCATTCCATTCAAGTACCCTACTTGAAATGATTTAGGTGAATGAATCATCTATCCTTTTGTTAAAGATGTCATGTTAAATCCAAGGACACAGAATGATCATTCCTTGTTGATTTAACGTAATCAGGCCTTAGACGTCATGCTCTCAACGAATAAGAGGAACAAATCCCATCTTGATTACATACGTTTCTCACAAACACCTCGTGTCACACCTAAACATAGCCTTATGTACTGTCCAATATTTCAGGACAGTGAAGAACTAGTTCAAGGTATAACACCTGGTGAATATCAAAACCCAATATGTATCTCAGGTGTGAGGATACCAAATGATATTTGCCTTTTACTCAAACATACTTATGATCAATCTAGAAGATTCTATGTAGTAATATTTGAGATGCAGGTTAGTCCAATATTTGTATCCCACAAATATCTATGAACCTTGGTAGCAACCCATTGCTCTATATTCATCCTTATGAATATCAACCAATCCAAGTACATAATAATCTTACCTTCACACTTGTTCCCACAATTCTAATCGATTACGGACATTTAGAGCAAACAATTTACTCATGGATTAAACATGCTAAATTGGAACGTTAATTGAAACATTATAACCAAATAATTTTATTCAAATAATAAAGAGTTCCATATCCAAATACAAAATTTACAGATCAAATCCAATCACTAGAATATCGAAGTCCCATGGCACAAGTATGACCTTCATGCTTTGCCTTTTCAAGAAGCTTCGTGAGAGGATCCGCAATGTTTTGATCTGTGTGAACTTTGCGAATACATATCTTTCCCTTTTCAACTTCATCACGTATGTAGTTGAATCTCCGCTCAATGTGCCTAGTCTTTTGATGAGCACGAGGTTCCTTGATTTGAGCAATCGCACCCTCGTTATCACAAAAGATCTCTAGGGGATCCTGAATGGAAGGGACAACCCCTAGATCGCAATGAATTTCTTCAACCATGCGGGTTCTTGAGCTGCCAATGAGGCGGCGACGTATTCTGATTCTGTAGTTGATAGAGCCACCACATCCTATTTGGAGCTCTTCCAACAGACCGCTCCTCCATTCAGAATGAAAATATATCCCGATTGTGACCGAGAATCATCACGATCGGTTTGGAAACTCGCATCCGTGTAACCTTTTACAACGAGTTCCTCATCACCAGATCCATAGATTAGGAACATATCTTTTGTCTTCCTTAGGTACTTAAATATGTTCTTAACAACCATCCAATGATTGTTTCCAGGATTTTGCTAGTATCGGCTTGTCATGCTTAATGCACATGACACGTATGGCCGAGTGCATATCATTTCATACATGATGGATCCAATAGCAGATGCGTATGGGATTGCATTCATTTTATCTTGCTCATCCTTTGAGCTTGGACATTGAGTTGTACTCAATATCGTCCTCTTTGAATAGGTACCGTACCTTTCTTAGAGTTCTCCATCTTGAACTTTTCAAGTTCTTATCAATGTATGCACTTTGATTTAAACCAATCAACCGCCTTGATCTATCCCTATAGATTTTATTCCAGAATATAGGCGGCTTCACCAAGATCCTTGATGGAAAAACAACTTCCAAGCCAGGTTTTTACACCTTCCAAGATTGCAATGTCATTTCCAAATAGTAGTATGTCATCAACATACAATACTAGGAAAGTGATAATGCTCCCACTAGCTTTCTTATATACACAAGCTTCATCAGCGTTCTTGATGAATCCAAATTTAATTACTCTTCATCAAAACGGTGATTCCAACTTCTCGATGCTTGTTTCAATCTATAGATTGATTTCTTTAACTTGCATACTTTATTAGGATGTATTGGATCAACAAAACCTTCAGGCTGAACCATATAGACATCTTCCTCAAGATATCCATTTAGGAAAGTGGTTTTGACATCCATTTGCCAAATCTCATAATTATAATGAGCAGCTATGGCAAACAAATCCTTATAGACTTTAGCATCGCAACAGGTGAGAAGGTTTCATCATAATCAACCCCTTGAGTTTGAGTGAAACCCTTTGCTACAAGTCTAGCCTTATAAGTATCCAAGTTTCCATGCATATCGGTTTTCTTCTTGAAAACCCACTTACTTCCAACTACCTTGGAATTAAGAGGTGGTACAACAAGTTCCCAAACTCTATTGTCATACATGGATTGCATCTCAACGTTCATGGCCTCGAGCCATTTGTCATAATCCAAATTGGACACTGCATCATGATATGTGGTTGGTTCATCTGAATCTACCATATAGCATCCATCCATGAAAAATCCGTATCTTTCAGGTGGATTACTAGTTCTACCACTTCTGTGAACGTTTTGTGTGTATTGATCAACCACTTGATCATCCTCAACATCCTCATGTTGAGTGCTAGTTTCAACCAAACGTGCATCTGGTTGTGGTTCTTGATCCTCTTCAAGATCCACTGTTCTACTGCTAGTTTCTTCCGTAAGGAACTTTGCTTCTAAGAACTCACCCTTTCTTGCAACAAAACCCTTTGTTCCAGTGGATCATAGAAATAATATCCCATAGAATCTCTAGGATATCCAATAAAGATACACTTGGTGGATCGGACTTCCAATTGTTTGGGGTGGGAGTCTTAACATAAGCCTCACAACCCCAGACCCTTAAGTAAGATAGGGATAGAACTCTTCCATGCCATATCTCAAAGGGTGTCCTTTCCACCTTTTTGGTTGGGGCCATATTTAGAATACGGGTCGCGAAGAGCAAAACGAAACCCCAAAATGATAGAGGCAATGTGCTTCTAGCCATCATAGATCGGACCATATCCAATAAGGTTCGATTCCTCCTCTCAGACACACCATTATGTTGTGGTGTTCCAGGTGGAGTGAGTTGTGAGAAAATCCCACAACTCCTAAAATAATCTTGAAAAGCATCACTTAGGTATTCACCTCCTCTATCGGTGCGGAGAACTTTAATCGACTTGTTGAGTTGATTTTCTACTTCATCTTGAAGATTTTGAACATTTCAAAAGCTTCATCTTTGTGCCTTAATAAGTACACATACCCATAGCGACTAATCGTCGGTAAAGGTAATGAAGTATCTTTCACCATTCCTAGTCATTGGCTTAAAAGGACCACATACATCCGAATGTATGATTCCTAATAAATCTTTTGCCCTTTCGTTAGTCCCACTAAAGGGTGCCTTAGTCATTTTTCCTTGTAAACAAGATTCACATACGTCAAATGAATCGCATTCATTTGTTTTTAAAAGACCATTCTTTTGAAGTGTTTGTATACGTTTCTTGTTTATATGACCAAGACGACAATGCCAAAGATAGGTATCACTCAAATCCAACTTGAGTTTCTTGGTGCTAGTTTGGTACAATGAACTATTTAAAGTATTTTCATGAACCAATTCATAAATACCATTAATGAGAATAGCTTTAAAATAAAACATATCATTTAAAGAAACATAAATATCATTTTCAACAAAAGATAATACATAATCATAATGCCTTAATTGGGATACAAAATAATGTTCCTAGTCAAACTAGGAGCATACAAAACATTCTTCAAAATTACATCCAAGCCACTTGGAAGTTTTAGGATGTAGTATCCACGGGCTTCAACTATGACTTTAGTTCCATTGCCCATGAAGAGGCTAACATCCCCTTTATTGAAGTCCCTACTTCTTGTGAACCCCTGCAACAAATTGCAAATATGAGTTCCACATCCGGTATCCAATACCCATGTGTTAGAAGATGTAACATTAAGATCAATATGAATCATGTATATTGTACCTGAGGTCTGCCCGGCATCCCTCTTGGCTTTCAACTCTTGGAGATGGACAGGACAATTCCTTGCCCAATGTCCAATCTCCCAACACTTGAAGCATGGGTCATTTGAAGCAACCTTTTGCTTCTTCTCCGGTACTTTGGGTGGTACCCTTGCCACCCCTTTCCCTTACCCCACACGGGTCCCTTACCCTTGGCAACTCCTGCCTTAGGTGCGGGATGAGGCCTTTTTTTGTTCCCACCTTCATTGATGGTGAGAACGGGTAAAACTCTTTTACCCATGGCCGCCTCGGCCGTTTTGAGCATAGAGTGAAGCTCACCAATGCTCTTGTCCCATGCGTTCATGTTATAGTTCAACACGAACGTCTCGAACCTCTTGGTAAGGCCATTGAGGATCAAATCCGTGGCCAATTCCTTTGAGACGGGACAATTAAGCCTCTCGAGGCGGTCAATGTGACTTTTCATCTTAAGCACATAAGATGAAACAGATTGGTTGTCATCCATACGACATGCATGAAGCGCTTGAACCGTTTCAAAGCGTGCAACCCTTTCTTGCTGTTGGAACGTTTCCTTCAGCTGGGTTATCATGTCATAGGCTCCGTGATTTTCATACTCCTTTTGTAGATCCGGAGTCATGCTTGCCAACATGAGGCAAGACACTTGGACCGAGTCCTCAGTGTATTTTAACCAATCGTTAAAGGCCTCCTCATCATCCTCACTAGGTTGATCGGGGATAGGGTCGTCTAAAACATACACTCGCTTCTCTTGCTTGAGAACGATTCTCAAGTTTCGAAACCAATCAATAAAATTGTTATGGTTTAGACATTCCTTTTGGAGAATCACTCTTAAAGATTGGGCGGACGCAGATGAATTTTCATTGTTATCATGGTTATTGGAGGCCATCTACAAAATTTAACAAAGATTAATTTTAGTATTATCGATATGGTAATTTTTAATAATAAATACCTTTTATGGCCATTTCATATTTAAATCTAGAATCCAACATACATTTAAATTGTGGTTAGGTGACCTTTATCCCACGATTTAAATTAATAAGGTGGTCAACGATTGACGATTGCAACCATTTGCAACTTCTAGAGATATGGGATCGGCTTGAAACATCATATGTAAAGTCGGCATGTTAATCCCATCAACACCATTTGGAAACCACATCGTAGGTGATCCATTTGACATGATTTGCAAATCAAGACACCCTACTTACACCCACGTGTGAGTTTGCCAAAATAAGTGGTTAGGTGACCTTTATACCACAAATAAGGCATTCTCACCTCAAATCGCAAGTTCCCTCAAAATGGTTAGGTGACCTTTATCCCACTAAGAGTTTCCAAGTGACTCAAGTGTTGTGTAAAAGGACGGTGTTGATCTTGTTAAAATGTTAGAGATTTCATAATTCAAGTTTTTAGAAAACTCTATGTACTTGTCTTTGCATGCTTTCAAATTCAAGATACCCTATGGTCCTTTGATTAAAACCCATTTTAATCTTTGAAATCATTAAATCAATTTAATAACCTTTATTACTTTTAATGATTAAGAACCATCAATTTTCAGCTTGTTAAGTTTGTTAATTAGTTTGTAATGCATGTCAAAATATCACCATACAATCAAATAATAAACATTCAAACAAGCATAAAATTAAACAACCACATGTGCATAAACATAGCCATTATGTTGACAACACTTGTTTGCCATCACAAGTGTTGTCATTTGGTCTTTCCTAAGGTCATAACAAAACACATAGAAAGCTTCCAAAAACCTTCCACTTGAAACCGCATCCAAAATGCTCCATGTTTCTCTTGTGTCTTTCCTTTGTGCTTCCAAGGCGTATGTCTTCATATTACAAGATATAAAGTCCTAATACATGATATCTAGTAAAATGAAAAATACACCTAATCTATTTATTACAACCCAATAATATAAATTACATCTTTTATACAAAGCACAAAAAAATATATACAACCCCTTTGAATAAACCAAAACAACCATTGCATACATCCAAACAACACAAGGCCAAATGCTAGGTTTTGCACCAATATGAACATTCATCATATCATCCAAAAATATCAAAGAATTCCCATTAAAACCCACGATTTTCAGCCAACATAAACTGAAATTCGGGTTTTCAACATAGTCCAAACAATATACATATCATCATACATATCTTTCAAGGTTTAATCACAAGCATGTGTGATATGACCTTCAAAGTTTGGGGATTCAACACACAAGAACATAGCAGTCCCTAAAAGGGGTTGCAAGGTCCATAAAACGAATTTTTAAAGGACAATTCAAGCTAGCTATCCACATAACCGGCTCTAGATGCCATTGAAGGGGTTGTTAGAACACAAGACATAGTTTAAACACTTAAACTTTGTAAAACGCAGCGGAAGTTTAACATTATTACATTGTTTGTAAGCTGAAAAAAAAATCATGTTCTATTTGATGTTTTAAAGTGTAAACAAACCCAAGAACAAAGGATATCTTTTATGTGAATAAGCAAGCTATGAACACATGTAAATGTACATAAAATCACAGCTATATTGAGCTGTGAAAACTACCTTCCAGCAGCAGCAAAAACCAACACAAAAAGGAATGTGGGATGCTCAAACTCGGCCAAGGCTCCAAGGTAGAACCTCTCAAGCTTGTATACCCCAAGCTTGTTTGCAAAGCACCTTCTTATTAGGAAGAATCACCACCAAAACTTCAAAAAAACCTCAAATTTCAGCTGCTAGAACCGTGAGTATTGAGAGAGAATTGAGAGAGTTTTGCTAGTTTGCATGTCTTGAGATATGAGAGAAAAAAAAGTGAACTAGACAAGCATTGATTTGTGTGTGTTTCAAGGCCAAGGATCCAATCAACTAGGGGGGGGGGGCGGCCGAAAAAATTTAAAAGAGGTTTCCCTCTTATAAAATTTAACACACACATATATTATCTAGTCTTGTAACTTGTTTATGCAATAACCATATAATTGTATAAGTAGTATACTCTCATTATTATTTAGTGTTATCCAACTAATTTAGATAAGACTTCAAATAATATTATTGAACAAAATATACTAATAAGGTGTTCATTCTCATATGCAACTTATTTAGAAAACCCATTTTCTAAATTGGTGTAAATATTTAATTGCATGATCATATCATCAATTAAATATTAATGGGTGTTTGCTAAGCTTGTTATTGGGTATAACCCGACTTGGATCATTACGTACTAACCGTATCAATATTCTATGTGTCTTGGGCATATAGAATCCTACAGGGGGTGCATTTGTAAAACCCGAAAATTTAAAGAAAGGAAATAAAAGAAATAGATGAATTTAACCCAAGTAGAGGGGTTAAATATGTATAAAGTACAAAATTATAATATATTTTGTACAAAGGTCGCCCACACCATTCTTCAATTGACTTTTCATGCGGTTCTAGAAAAAGAAAGAACTGAATTCTATGTTTTTAGAGAGAAGAAGAAGAGAAGATCGAATTCAAGGTAAGTTTTCGATGTTTTGAAGTGTTTTTGGTTGGTTCTAGCCTTGGTTATGTGCTTATATGTGTTGTATGTGTTCGGGTGTGTGTTTTGGTGGGTTTTAGGTGGTTAAACTCATATTTCATTCGGGTTTGAAGAAGTCTACCTATAAGTTGTCAAAGGTGAGTTCTAGAACCCCACTTTTACATGTTTTAATTGATTTTCGTACTCGAAATGCATGTTTAAACGTTTTCATGATGTTGTATATGAATACGCGTATGTATATGTGTGGGAAATGTGGGTTGTGTGCAAGTTTCGGATGATTTATGATTTTGTTCATGTTGGTATGAATGTTTTGTTGATTAGAATGTTAGAACTAAGCTTAGAACATGATAGAATTGAATTCGGGTTTGAATTCTGATGATTAGATGCAAGTTAGTTGCTCATGTGCCTGAACAGTGTCCCATGCGTCCAACTATCAAGAGCCTAAGTGTTCCCCATAGCCCAAAGTCCATGCACCCAAATAATCCATGCTATCTTCCGATCTGGTGTGAGCTCAAACAAGTACTGAAGGAACACCTATGCAAAGTTGCACACCACATGGACAACTTTCATGTCTTTATTCTCAACTTTATCATTAATAACATACACCAAATAAGCCCAACACCCTTGCTTTATAAGATTTTTAACTTTGATCATAGAAATAACTGATGACACAATACATACTTGATCACCTTAAATATGTAACTAGACTACCATTAAAAGCTTAAAAAATAAATCATTTTTTCCTTGCAAATAACTTGGGCTATATATTAGATAGATAATCCATGCATAAGATCACATCAAAGCACCATTAAGCCCATAAGCAACAACCTTGACCATCTCGTTCTGTAAGGTAATCGCCTATTGCTTTCATTACTTTTACAATATCTTACCAATTTCAATTTCCACATCATAGGCCTTATCTATCATCTTCATTATTGATCATGTTTTTAGTGTTTGATAAAAACAAATCAAGTTAAAAGACTTAAGTACCTAAAACTAGTACGAGTAAGTAAGAGTTGTCTCCACAAGGAATTGGTGGAAAGTGAAACTATGAATTGAAACATGAAATCTAACAAGAAAATAACTTTTGGTTTTTATTATGATTTAAACAAAGACAATTAATAAAGCAAAGATTTTGATTATGGGTTTTGAAACTTATGTTAAAAAGGCAACGGCTTTCAAGATTCAAGTTCAAAGATTCACACTTGGTTTTATAAGAATTGATTAGGAATCATATAGACATGATCTTGTAAACTCATTTGATTAAAATAATAATATAAAACAACCTTTTAAGATTCGCTCATTCACAAAATTACCAAATCAATTATACTAAGAATTTACATACATAACAAACTGCTCATGATGCAAGGAAATCGAATGCGAATGAAAGCACACGAATACTTAAACATAAGCAAGTCTTTTAACTTTAAACTAACGAACAATTAGATTCTTGCGTCAAAAGAGCATACCCAAAATATCAATTTAAACTAAATATAGTGCTTCACTTATAAGAACTATCCTCCCGAAAGTGATTACGAACGAATTAGCCGCTCATGGGGATGATTGGATCTTTAGTGATCAACTAGAGGTTGTTGATGCTTGATTCAGGTGAACTCATGGTGAAAGAAACTCCAAAAATCATCTTCAAAATGTCCAAAATTTTTTGGTGTGAAGGTTCGATTCGAAACTATAGAGTTATCTTTAAATAATGCTAAAAACCCAAAAATTCAAGAGCTGTTGGGGCTATGCGTAGTACGCTAGACAGTGCACTGGTAGGGGAGCATAACGCACTGGACCATCTATGTGTTCTGTATTGCGTTGGTTAGTGCATAAGTGTAAGAATACTATGTGCTGGTAGTGGAGTATTATGTGCTTAAACATCATATTGGCCTTTTTACTCCCAATGGCTTTAGTTTCACTTCAAAAACTTCCATGCTTCCACTAATCTTCCATCTATACAATAAGACATCCAAATTTTAATTTTTAAGCTTTAAATGCCTGCAACACAAACACATATCAAAGTTACCTCATTTTGTATTTATAAATATATAAAAACACAAAGTCAACTATATTTACTACCAAATAAATAACACTTCATTAGTTATTTATTTCAACAAAAGGTAAAGTGTAGAGGATATAAACTCCTACTTGTGGTAGAATCAAATAAATACATCATATAACATTAGGGTTCTCCCTTGCTTCTTTTTGTGTGGGTTTGCAATCTTTTGTTTTTGTTTTAGGCTTATCCCTTCTTTCTTTTAGTAGTTATTCATTAGGATCTTGTTCTTAGTAATCCTTGGCTAGGTGCCAAGTTACATCGTAGTTGTAGCATTTTATGACATTAAATTACACATGGGAGAAATGTTCTATCTTTCGACACCTAAAATATAGGTTTGTTCCTAGATGCATTCTCCAAGTATCTTTTTCTACACTTTCTAGAAGAATCAGTGTCTTCCACACTTGCTTTCTTGTATGTGTGACTAGAATCATTCTTTCGAGATGTTTAGGAGAATTGGACCACTTTTTTAAGCTCATTAGTGGTCGGATCAATAGTGATCACATATCATATTTGTAAGGTTATACTTGAAAGGTTGATGCAACCAAAGAGCTTTCAGCATGCATGCATGAAGTATAGAGTAGATGTTACTTCAGAAGTTTTACACACTTTAGAGAAAATATTTTTAAGTTAAAATCTTTCGAAGCAAGACCATATCTTGCGAAGCCAAAGATGAAGTCTTCTAAAGCTTCAAAGACAAATTCTTTTGAAACCAAGAGACTAAAGACTGATTTCTTCCAAAGATAGAGAAGGCGTGCTTTCTCTGATCAACTTTTGAATAAAGCTGACCAACTTTCTACTCCCACTCTGAAGACTCACCAACTTATACAAGTTAGTGAAAAGGTCCATGCTTTTGTAAACTGTAAATTATGGTTTGGTGTTTGTAACTTTTTACTTTGTACCTTTTATCCTTTTTGTAATACATTAGTATGTGACCTATGGCATTTCATAGTCACAAGTTAAAAAGGCAATCTGCCTTTTGATTGTACATTGATCTTGTTGTCTAGATTAGTATTTTTAGTTGGTTTTTATAGTATAATCAGTTGTATGATGTAGTATAAAGTATCTTAGGTTCTTGTATTTATCTTATGCTTTATAACACTTGTAAAAGAACTAGAGCAATATGTAACAATCTTGAAAATCATAATTATATTGTTATTGTTCTTTGTTCTGTATTATTAGTTACTTGTGTTCTTAGTATCTCCTTGTTGTGAGACTGATTGTATTGACCATGCTTTAACTGGTCTCTATGCTTCATAGAAGCTACAATCAAGGTTGCCCCCAGGCCAAATACTCAAGATGATGATTTGAGGGCAACAAGATTAAACTACATGGACCAGAAACTATAACATAGATGAACTCATCTCTTTTACCTTAGAAGAGCTTAATGAACCGTGACACAGGGTTGTCAAGGAGACAAAGGATACAAAATTGTTCCTCAATATCAAAGAAGAAAAGAGGCAGAAAAGACTTTATAAATATGCTCCTATCCTCTACCTAGTTCAAAAAATCCCTGAGACTAAGGCTATGGCAACTAAACAACCTCAGGTAAATAAGGAAGCAGATAGACAAAACATGATTACCTACCTGAGTGCCACAAGCCTCTATCGGGGGATCTATATTTCGTCCATTATCATATGAATATACAAAATTTGAGTATCTTAAGTAGCTTGAGCAACAAGTAATAAAAGAACAAAAGCTGTTAAGAGAAAGATGAGGGAAGAAGCTGCAAAGTCAGGAGGCATCATCCAAAAGAGCCAAAAGAAGTCTGTTGATAGGTAGAGGATGTTGAGCTTCTTAAATTTATATGGGTTCTCTAGAAGGAGGCTTGGTATAATCTTTATACCCACTATGGATGAGCATATTAGAGTGATCAACAAAAGATTAAAAGGAGGAGCTTGTTGACTTGCATTCACCACCAAGTCAAGCTTCTCCTGAACTTGAGGTCAAGGTTGAACCCTAAGAGACAACATAATTTGGACCTAGTGCTGGACCATAGCCAACTTCATTTCCTGATCCACAGCAAGGTCCTGATCCCTCTCCTTCTGGACCTATGAGGGAAGAGGACCCAACTGAGAAAGACACAAAATAACAACATGGTGTTGAAGGCTAGTCTTCTAAGTTAAAATCATCAAAGAGAGGAAGAAAATGATGACCATGAAGAGGGACACTAAGAGAAGAAGTCCAAGGCATCCACCTCCCCACACCTCAGGATAAGTCCAAGCATCCAGAGGTAGCTTAAGAAGAGGCTGCTCAACAAGCACAACATAAGTACAACCTTTTGCAGTTGGAAGACCAATCATGTCCTGGACATTTGTTGCAAATCCACACATGGTATGTTATCAAATATCAAGGAGGTCAAGATACCTATTTCTAGTAAGACATGCTTGATCTTCCTCTACATGATCTCTATGACATGAGAAGGTACTATGAGAGTTTGAGTGATCCTGACCAAAGAGCTTCGAGCATGCATGCATGAAATACAAAGTAGAAGTTACTTTGGAAGTTTTACACACATCATAGAAAATATTATAAGTGTAAAATTTTCTAAAGTCAAAGGTGAAGTCTTTTGAAGCTTCAAAGACAAAGTCTTCCGAAGCCAAGAGACTAAAGACTGATTTCTTCTAAAAACAGAGAAGACATGCTTTCTTTGATCAATTTATGCTTAAAGTTGACCAACTTTCCGTTGCCACTCTAAAGACACACCAACTTATACAAGTTGGTAAAAAGGTCCGTGCTTTTGTAAATTGTAAATTATGGTTTGGTGTTTGTAACTTTCTACTCTATACCTTTTATCCTTTTTGTAATATATTAAGATATGAGTTATGGCATGTTATAGTCACAAATCAAAAGGCAATCTGTCTTTTGAATGTACATTGGTCTTGTTGTCTAGATTAGTATTTCCAACTGACTTTTAAAGTATAGCCACCTGTAGGATGTAATATAAAGTATCTCAGGTTCTTGTATTTATCTTATGCTATGTGACACTTGTAATAGAAATTGAGAGTAATATACAACATTCTTGAAAATATTACTATTTTGTTCTTGTTTGTTATATGTAATTACTTACCTTTGTTCTTAGTGTCTCTTATATAAACCTGGTTCCCTATTTGATCTATTAAATGTTCTAACAATCTCCTTATTATGAGACTGATTGTATTAACCATCCCTTAACTAGTCATGCAATATTCTATTTCACTTAAGTCTACAACTAACTCAAAAATCTTCGATGTATTGGATTTCACATTTGTACACTTAGTCTTGGGAAACCCATAAATGAAACACTTAATCCCCCTCTTTTTTAATATTAACCAAATGGAATTAGTTGGTCCATTTTATTGACCCTTTAAGTATACGAGTGGTGTGTGGGATTATTAACTTTAAAATCCTAGAAACTTTGTTTTGACACTGGTGATCTCATTTTGAGGGCTAAACTTCTTGCTCACCAACTTCTTTATGTCATCCTATTTCATGTTCTTTACATCTCAATTGCTTTTTTCTGCTTGATTGTTTCCCACTACTGCAGTACCTCTTCGCCAGCACAAATATACTAATTTCAATTATTACCTCCTTTTAGAATTCCATTATATAATGGCAATTGCATCTTTCTTACCGGCTAGAGGTGAGGGGTTACAACCTTTGAAAGTGCTATAAGTACACCCCTTGGCATGTTAGTTGTTAGAATCGTCATTTGGTTTTGATCTCCTAAATGATTTTTCCATCATTTCTTTTGCTTCACTTTCTAGATTTACCCTTATTTGTAGTTTATATTACTAACTTATCGCCTGTAGATCTTTAGTTAAAATTGTTGATAAGGTGGATTTTAGAATTTGATAAACTTCAATGGTTAGTGCTTCCATAACAAAGAGCTCTAGGTTAATCTTTCTTTACAAAGTCCTCTATCGTTTGTTAAATTTCATCATGTTCAATTCCCTTTGCCCTACTTTTATGACTAGTGCTCAACCACGAACACCATAATGACCATCACTTTGTCCTCCCCTTTTACTAGTCATCATTGTTGTTACACCGCATTGCTGGGACCAGTTGTGATGATTGATATCAATGAACACAATGAAGTATAATAATATTAAACATCACAAAATAGGTTATGTGTCTAAGTCTAATATACATGTGCCATTACAATCCAAATAAATTATTCAAATATATTAATAGTTTTCTAAACCATAGTCATTATTTATTTATTATCTTAATTATAAAATAAGCAAATAAGGTGGTGACTAATCTCTAAGTTCCATCTAATGTTGCTCGTATCCATACTAATTCCTTAATCTTCTCCTGAAATGCACAACCAAAATATGTCAAGACAATGTAGTAAACTCATAACTTTACAACATTAAGACAAGTCATAAATATTTAAATAATTACAAGTATAGGTGCTCAAAAGAAGTGTCACAATCAAACCTGCACACGGGAAAACCACTCATTTCGAAAACATCCCTTAACCCATGTCCTCTTTTGCTATGGACTGAAGTGTGCCCTACCAAGAAAAACAATAAAATTCACTAATTTGTGACACAATGATATTTTAATCTCAATAGGGATTTCCCTATCATAAAGGCTCATTGTGTGTGAAGGGGTCCCTAGGTAATCCACAAACCATGCAGCTTTCTATAGAATTAATGATTATGCTAACATTTAGGGATAGTAGCACTAGTGTTGCACCATAAAGTAAGTTTTAGGTTTTGAAGTTTTTCTCGTGTTTTATCTTAGTATAAGCCTATAGATAACAATTTCAGATTATAAATTTTGTTTTAAGTATGTTTTTTTTTCAAAATAGTAAAGTTCCTATTATTGATAACTATGGTCCCTGGACTTTGTTAAATTAACACTTTCAACCTTAATATTTGGATTTTTACACTTTAGTTAATTATAATGATTGTGGCATTATGGTAAGAAATAAGTCCCTTTTGGTGGTTCAGGGCTTTGCACAAGAAGAAGGGATTGACTATACGGAAGTCTTCGCTCCCGTAGTCCGTCTTGAAGCTATCAGAATCTTTTTGGCTCATGCCGCTCACATGCCATTCAAGGTCTATCAGATGGATGTCAAATATGTATTTATTTATGGAGACATTGATGAAAAAGATATACGTGTGTCAACCACCCAGTTTTGAGGATCCCAACTTTCCCGACAAAGTCTACAAGCTTGATAGTCCTTTTACGGTCTTCATCAGGCCTGTCGAATCTGGTATGAGACTTTAACACAACATCTCTTAAGCAATGGTTTTTCTCGTGGCACCATCGATATGACACTATTCAAGAAAGAAGTGGATGGTGAGATGTTGATTGTACAAGTCTATGTTGATGACATTATTTTTGGCTCCACCAATCTGAAGTTGTGTCGAGAGTTTGAGGAAGTCGTGCATGGTCGATTTGAAATGAGCATGATGGGGGAGATGTGCTTTTATCTTGGGTTGCACGTTGAAAAAAAGCCAGAGAGAATTCTCATTCATCATGAGCAGTATATTAAAGACATTCTGAAGAAATTCAAGATGGATGATGTTTCTTCTGAACTCACTCCTTTCACTGCTCAAACTTCCCTGACTCCTGATGAGAACAGGAAATCTATTGACCTTTATCTTACAGATTAATGATTGGTTCCCTTATGTATTTTACAACAAGTCATCCTGATATAACCTTTGTTATAGGATATTATGCTCGATACCAATCTGTTCCGAAAGAGTCTCATGAAAAGGCTGTAAAACGAATCTTTTGTTATCTTAAAGGCTCTTCTCGTTTAGGGCTTTAGTACCCTTATGGTGGAAATTTTGATTTACATTCGTTTTCTGATAGTGATTCTAATGGCTGCAGGTTAAACAGAAAGTCGGTTACTAGAGGTTGTCAGTACTTAGGAAATTGTCTGGTATCATGGCAAAGCAAGAAACAGACCACCGTTTCTCTTTCTATAGGGGAAGCAGAATACATCGCTGCTTCAAGCTATTGCTCTCAAGTGCTCTGGATATAGCATCGGATTACTGACTATGGAAATAACTTTCTCCATACACCATTGTTCTGTGACAACGAAGTAGCTATTGGGATTGCCAAGAATCCTATTCTTCATTCCCAAACCAAGCATATTGAGACACGAATTCATGCAATTCGTGATGCTCAAGATAAGGGTTTTATTGATATTATTCCCATTGACACAAATAATAAAAAAGCAGATCTTTTCATTAATACATTTGATAAACCTCTTTTTTATATATTGATCTCCATGTTAGGATTAATATCATTTTAAACTCCTTTTTCTTAAAAAATATTTGATGTACCTTTTGCCTTTTATTTCTTTCATTATTTTTATCTTTCTTTTCTTTTCGTTCTACTCGCTCCATAGTCCTTTATCAACTTTCACACACACACACACACACACACACACACACACATATATATATAATATATATATATATATATATATATATATATATATACATGATGGTGTTATACAGCTAAATAAGAATTTTCTACATCTTGCTTATTCGTAGAAATTTCGGGGGAGAATATATTTTAAATGTCTTCTTGTTTTTCTTTTGCATAATAAAATGAGAAGCCTGGATGATGTAAAGGAGGTTAAGAGTATTGTGTGGGATATGCTTGATAGGTTTAGCCAGAAAGCGAAGTAAATAGTAATCTTGCAGCTTAACTAATAAAACATGAAACTTGATGACTCGGATAATCCCCTTGACATTTTTTTGGCCTTCATAGAGTTTCAAGTCCTTGTTCAAAAAGGATTGAGAACGTGATATCTTTGTTTTGAGTTATTCTTATCTAAAGTATCTTTGTGTCTAAATCTTCTGCCCCATCTCAAAAGCTATATGCTTTCTCATATTTGCATCTAAGAAGCTCCTCGTTACATTATTTCTGGTGCTTATCTCCTCTGCTATGTGTGAACATTGAGTAGGAGTGATGATCTCCTCTGTTGTACAATAGTACTGACTTGGAGCTTGAATCGGCACAATATGATGATCTTTTCTGTTATATTTACGTATAGACCTAAAGCTCTCATCTGTAAGACTCAAGTGATCAACTTCTCTGTTATACGTAAGTATAGACCTGGAGCTCTCATCATTTGATGTATATACTTTCTTCTTTTGAAAAAGGACATTTGTTGCTTCTGAGAGGAATAGTCAAGCAGAGCATGTCATTTGTTCAATATATTATGAGGACAGGATAGGTTTCTTTGCCAAGTGTCTGTGGGGACTGAGTCATTCAATGTTTTTCTTCAAAAAAACCAAAACATAATAACAATTGTTATGGTGCACTTGTTGAAACAAAGAAGGCATGGACTTAAAGGAACAAGTATATCAGCAATCCTATCAAACTTTGACTCTCTAGAAGATCTTTTTAGCTACTCATTCATATCCTTTATCTTTTGTTTGATTTGGTTTAAAAGTATGTGAAGTTTGGTGAGGTCTTGTGGGGCTAATTCATTTCAATTTCATTTTATTTTCTTTACATTGTGTTAATTCTTTTCAAAATTATTTTTATTTATTTTATGTTAAAAATAATAAAAAAATAAAAAATAAAAAATTCAATTTGTTAATTCTTCAGCGAAATTACACTTTCGCTGGTAGTTTCACAGGTGAAATTATAGCTTTGCCGGTTGCTTCGCATGCTACATTGTTAGTTTCGACTAGAGTTTTCACTTTCGCTGCCTGTGAAACTAAGTCCTATATAACTCGTTTTGCGAAATTATCTTCTCCTTTTCACATAGTCGTCTGTTTAGGTTATAAAGAACTCCTCCATGCCTTTCGGTTACGATTCTGAGATTTTGTTCTTGTTATTCTCGTTTAACCATTGATTTCTCTTTGCAAGTGAGTTTCGAACTAAGGACGGTAGTGTAATCTTGGTTTACTGGCTTCATTGTGTGTTTATTCTATTGAGACTCTTCGGTACCCTCACAGTTCTTATTACGAAAGTATCGATAGTCTAGCGAAACTGAATGAAAGTTCAATGTTTTTTCAGCAAAACTGTCTAGTCATGTTGTCCGAGCAAACTTAACAGTTTCGCCGACCATATCATAGTTTCGTTGCGCCGAATCTATGATTTTGGCCGGTCGAATCCATTGCTTTGTCTTGCTGAAACTAATTAATAATAGCTGCCAAAAATACATTTTCACTTGCTGAAACTAATACTTCAACCGGTGAAACTATAATTTCAGCTAGCGAAATTAAATTGAATTTCTTTAATTTTTTTCTTTTAAACATTTTTTCTTTAATATTAATTTTTAATATACCATACTGATGCGTTTCATTTGTTTTTCAGATTACATGACTAATCTCAAATTTGACGAGAGAACTAATATTACAACTTTGATAGATGACTCTCATCCCAAGGTAGCCAGTTTCTGAGATTGTATTCATTGGCTGCAAAGATCTCTGATTGCCTATGCTATTTCACATTCTTCCACAGTATACGATTTACAAATTCGAGACTTCTAGCGCTTGGCAGAATATGACACGAAAGTAAATCCTCAAAGGATTGTGGCTAGGGTGCTGGAAAATGACATGATCATTACTGCTAACGTTATATCGAGGGTGCTGAGACTCGACGAGGAAACAAGGAAGAGGTCATATTGTCTGATCAGGAGGTGTTTGATGCTTTTCGGTCAATGGCATATGAGTGACCTCCATTTGGGAAAAGGAAGGATCAAAAAGTCCTTCCTCTCTAAGGAATGGAGATATATAGCTTATGTTTTTATTATGTGCTTAGATCACCGTAAAAGTGGATCAGACAGGCTAAACTTAGACCGGGCAAAAGCCATGGTGATTTGCTGTAGAGGGCAGAAGGCAAACATTGTGAGATTGATTTTTGATTGTATGGCGAAGAATGTAATGGCATTGAAGAAGGATAAGTGGCTGCTATATCCTTGGTTTTTTAGATGATTATTGACGATCTCATTCCTAACATTCCTAGACATGGAGAGGTTAAAAGATTAATACAGATGAATACACGTATTTTTACAGACTGTTGTGCTATCCGACATGGCTTTAGTGGGAAGATTAAACATCTCTAGAAAAACATGTACCCTCCAGAACATTGGAATGATATAAGGAGGGTAAATGAGACGGAAGATAAAAGAGCAGAAGAGACATGGCATAAACAGACTGAAGCTGTTAAGAAGAGGAAAAGATATGCAAAATAAAAGATTATGATTTTGAAGAGGAAATCCATGATATGACATCTGAGACGAGGGTTGAGAAAGAAAGGAGATCAAAGAGGAAAGCAGATGAAGGAGAAACTAAGAAAAAGACTAAATACTGACACCAATCTTTTACTAAGCCCTTGAGAAGAGAGGAAAGAGTCAAATTGGATGAGGACGTGATAAGAAACCTCAACACATCTCTAGCTAATGATTTGAGCATGATCAATCAAGAATGGAGGAAAGACAGAAAGATGAGGTGATTGATGGTATGAAGAAAATGATGATGGAACAACTTTGTTCAAAAGACTGATGACTGAAGTTAATGAGCTTAAGAAAGCAGTCTGCCTGCCCAATCAGCTAACTCAACCTGAGTTAGATGATTTGACTAACACCTCCAAATACCCATTTCTAAATGTGGGTACATCTTTTTAGGCAGGAGAGGGCACATCTGGTGTTGTAACTGAGGCTGGGGGTTCTGGTGTGAGACAGGAGAATGTGAATGTAGAGAACGTGGAAAAGGCGTATGTAGTTGGGTTTGTTAATGCAGGGATGAACATTGATGATCTTGGAGGAGAAGAAATGTTCCCAGAATATACTAAAGGGGTTGAGAAGACTATCGAGAAAGGATTGGTTGATGAAGAAGAGGATGATGAACAGCTAGTAGATTATGACTCCGAGCCAGAATATTATGAGGTGAATGAAAGACCACTAACATATGTAGCCAAGAAAGGAGATGACGAAAATGATGTGATTGAGATGGAAAAGACATAGTGGTTCATAAGAGAGAAAGAGCCTGAAGAGTTAACTCCCCTATTCCAAAAAATGGAAGGGTCAAGCAAGAAAGAGGCAGATAAGAGAATTATCAGTTGGAAGTATAACCCCAGCCTCAAGATGTTTATGATAAAGAGGAGAAGGGGAGGTATTACATACATAGCATAAGAGGAAGGCATTCAAGACCTTCCAAAATAGGATTTGAGAAGGTTGGCGGTGTTGCCATTACTGGATGCTGATCTAAGTGAAAGAGCTATGTTGCTAGAAAAGGAGATCAAAAACAGATTGAATGATAACTTTGAGTCATTCGGATTCATGAAGGACGAATGGAGAAGATCCAAGAAAGATAAAGACCGGAAGACTGGCAAAGGGAACATAGTACCGAAAGTGAAGCCGCCAAGAACCGTGAATAGGGTTAAACTATCAAATCCCCTCCCCCAAAGACTACAAAGCTTTGAGAAATGGTTCTATAATAACAACACAGGGGAGGCTATGATTAGGGTGAAGAAGGGAATTGAGTATAGATTATTTGACCAGATGGAGCTATTCTCATTCTATGATGAGGACCTGCTGAAACTCTTATTAGGTGTGAGACTGATATTCTCACAAGGACCAAATATAATGATTGAGTCAATGATTGTATGGCAGAATCAAACAATCAAGGAACATTGAATGCAAGGAATACTCATAAATTATCTTGTATTAATGAAGATGATCAGTTACAATGAATGATAGGGTTTGAGCATTAAAAAGTAACAATACACCTTGAGAACATAATACTAAACAAAATATTCTGATTGTCTATAATGTCTATCAACAATCACCTCACATATGAGGTTTTCTATTCTATTTCTAGGCTGGCAAGATGCCTTTTACAAAATGACTAAACTACCCCTAACCTATACATTAGAGAATTTCTAAGTCTTCATTAGCATTTCTTTTGTTTATCCACATTGACTAACACGGATGTGTTAATCTTGATCAACATTTCTTCTTTGTCTTCAGCATTAGTGTTTGGTCATCAGCATTGACAATTGTGGATGAAAAAACACATGTGTATTTGTTGCCAGGCATTCGCATTAGTTAATATGGATGTACAAATACTTGTTAGCTTTTGTTTTCGGTTATCTGCATTTGTTAATGTCGAAGAACAAACACTTGTCATCATTTGTTCTATGTCTTTTGCATATACAAATATGGTTAGCCGACGCTTGTCTTCTTTGCAGATTCTTCATCCACATTAATACTTGGACTTGTGGGATTTCTAGCAGAACAACCATCAACCCACCACTTGAATTGGCATGTATGATCCTATCAGGCTCCAACAATACTCCTCCTAAGGATTATACAGCTTATGTTCTTCAAGGGTTTGATGGTGGTTGAGGTTGGGAAGATTCTGCTAGGTCTTATGGAGGAATAAGAGGTTCTGCTTTAGATGGATACAAAATGGCCTTTATCATGTTAAGAAAGTCATTTGCATCAGACATCTTCCTCTGTTTAGCACATGGATCTTCATTTGGCTCATAGTGTAGATGGCTTCAAAGGGTATCTTCTTTAGAGATATGGGTTCCCATATTGACATAGTGGACAACCCATCTCTATGTATCAAGAGAGCTCCATCCATATCTACCTCTAACTTCAACATATTTCCTCGCTGCAGAGGAGTATTCTTCTTCTTCATCTATTCTCTCTTGGCACTAATTTGATCATATGCCATTTTTAGAATCTTAATGCACTTTAAGAGGAAGTGCATGTCTTCTTCTCCCAGCTTATTGTTTATCTCTCTAAAGTGCTTGGTGTATGTAGTGGATATAGGATTCATCTACAATCTCACCTCATATCCACTGAACAGTCTGATCACAGCACCTTCCTTTCCTCCCCATCTTCTTTCAATTACCAACTCATATGTCTTTTCCTCATAATAGACATTAGAGATTGGTTTTGAGGAATGATCTAGCCATCATCTTTATTTTCAATGATTCAGTTGGTTTCACCTTAAGCTTAGGAAACATAACTTCTTCAACTGGTTTTGTTCTTTTTTTCTCAAGGGGGTTTATAAAAGGATCTATCTTTCCTCATGCAGATAGCCTTAAGAGATTTGAAGTTTTCTGTTCTTCTAAATAGTCTCAGAATGTCTTCAAACTCATATCCCCTCAACATAGCCTTGTGATTAATCAGCTCTAGATTGGCTAGTTCCTTCAGATATGTGAAGAATTGCACTAACCCTGAAATCCTTTTCACCATGAACATGTTCCAATCACTATCATACTTCCAAGAAATAATCTTCTGATCAGTCTTGCCTTTGGGAGTAGACACACCTCTAATCATGTCTGTAGTAGTTAGCCCTTATTGAAGTTTTAGCTGTGAAGGCTCTAAATACCACTCAGGATATCTGTGTAGAACATGTGCTAAAGAGTCATGGTCTCTATGGGTGAGTTGCATGTCTTGTGCTGATACTCGCGTCCTTGGCTTTTTACTAGTAATCTCCTCTTCCAGTTTCTTTAGCCTCTCTTTATTTTCATTATTCAACCTAAGGGTGGCAGCCCTTAGGGAAATAGTCTTCATATTTCCTAGCTTTCTCTTTGTAAATCCTTGACCAGACAGATAGTCCTTTATTTCCCTGTCAGTCATAATATAGGGATCAGGATATAGAGATTGAGGAGAGGAAGTCTGCGTTGTCTTGGAGGATGATTTGAACATTGGAGCTTTGGGAGAAAGTGTCTTTTCATAGTTAGTCTCATAAGTGGGGTCGAGCAGTTTTTTAACATATCTTCTTCTGCCTTCATTCCCTCATACGTCATCCTGAATACCTCATCAGGGTCATACCCATGGTTGATTATAAATATTGCTTTCACCATCAGGTCATTAGTTTGGGATTTCTCAACCATCTCTTGTACTAATGTCTCCTCCTTCACAGGGCTTTCAAGAGCTATTGGTTCATCAACCACATAGCCACCCTCTTTCTCTACTTCTTCTAGATCAACAAATTCAGCCTTCTTTTTCAATTGAGCTTCAGCTTTTTCATGCTCTTCTAGAAATTTAGCAATGGTTGCAAGGCTTCTAGGGTCATCTTTTTGCTTTTTTTTAATTGGTTCTTCTTCCATCATTGGTCTTTTCCCTTTTTCCTTCTCTGATAAGTATTTCCTCCTCCTGGTATAGGTTAGCATCCTTAGGTCAGAGGAGGTTTCAGTCATTTCTACTTCTTGAGGCACTTTTTCAGCTTCTAACTTTTCTTTTTCTTCGGAAACAGCAGTTGATTCTTCTCTCTTTTTTTACTCTTCACATAGTCTTCTAATAAGCTCCTTTTATTCATCATTCAATGATACAACAAGCACTATTTTCATACTCAGTTCCTTCTCAATGGGGATAGGAGATTGAGGAATCACTACAATGGGTTCAGCAACTGCCTCTGATCAACTATAAAATCCCAAAAATCATCATCTATAATGAACTCTTCTGCAGTGAAGGTATCAAGAGCTTTAATAATATCACTAAATTCTACCTCTTTAGTGTGAGTTTCATCTGGTTTCTTTGTATAAATCACCATCTCCATGCTTGATTCATCATGTTTTGATTCACTTGTTTCTTCCACTTTCTCAGCCTTAGAAAACCTCATCTTTTTAGCAGGAGGGGAGTCATTACTACTATCCCCTTATGAACTTTCAGCAGTATCTTCTTTATCACTTTCCCTTTTTCTTTTCTCTTCTCTTTTCTTAACCATATCATCTTTCTTCATTTCAGCTTCAACTTCCTTTTTTATCATAACAAGCAGTTCTAACTCGGATACTCTCTTGTTTAGACTTTCTATCTAGTATCACAAGTCTATGATAATGACAAATTGCTCGTCAATCATTACTTCTTGTTCTTCTATGCCAATCGTTTGGATGGCTAAAGTGTCAACGTGACCACTTATTTCATCCCTTGATTGTTGGAGAGCAGCCTTTAATCTTTCTATCTCTTTTTCTTTCTCTTTCTTTTCAACCTCATACTTTTCTTTTAGATCTTTTATCTCTTTCTCCTTTTCATCCAACTCCAATAGTCTATCTTGAATGATACTAGATCTTATGTTCAATAGTTTCTCCATCTTTGCTACTTTCTTCATCAGCTCAAAAATCATTTAATCCTTCTCATCAGGTCTATTCATTTTTGTTTTGGCAACACTTTTAGAAGGAACAGCCTCAGAAATATCTTGCCTAACAGGCATCTGTCTATGATGATCCTCATCATCAGATGATGACTTTGATTCCTCTGAAGAGCTAGCAGAGTCACCATACTGAACAGGCCCAGTAGAAGCAGAGGATGAGTGAACAGGAGATTCAGGTGAATGATGGATTGGTGAAACATGAGGTGAGTGTATGGGTGATGTATCTGGATAGATGATGGGTTATAATTATGGTGATGGGATTGGTAGTCTTTGTGGTGATAGTATAGGTGAGAGCATAAAAGGTGAGGCTATATCAGTTTCATGAATAGATGGCCATTGTGAAGATCACCCCCTACATCAACATGGGGTGATAATGTCTCTGTCTTTCATCTCTTTCTACAACTTGCTCATAGTAGTTTGTCAATCATGAGCAGCTGATTCTTCTTCTTGATTTGGCTCATCAACAGGAGCCTCTTGTTCTTCAACATCTTCTTCTGGATTAATCTGTTGAAGCATCCTGGGTAACAAAGGAGAGTGGGTTCTACTATCAACGTTCCTAGGATATTTCTTTTTGATGTACTTGTAAGACTTAGCATCATAATAAGGAATATCAATCACATGACCTTTAGGTACAATGTCTAGGAAAGATTCATTTAAGAAACTTGGATACATCAGTAACATATGCCTTCTCCCTTCCTAAATGTTTGAAACTAGACCATTAAACACATAGGTAGACATGTTGAATGGCCAGTTAGTGCATAAAGCACATATGGCCGTTGATGTGATTACTGGAATGTCATTCCATTCGGTCTTCCTCTTTGATAGACAGTGTTGAAAGAGATGAATCAGGACCTCCACTATAAGTCAACACATCCTTTTACAATCTGTTTGCCTTCAAATCCTCCCTCATATCCAATGTTGGCAAAGAAAGTAGTGATTTCAACATCTTCAAGCTCTAGAGGAGTGTTGGCTTCATCACCAAACCGTGGACACTATCTCACAGTTTGTTCAGTGAGGGCCAATGTGTGATCATCAGAGATTCTTCCCAACAGAGTCCTTACACCATCTATCTATGTCACCTCAGTAGTGCTCCAAAAAGACCTTATAAATCTCTCATAAATGACTGGTCTAACTATAATTGCATGAGCCACTCTGGTAGTGGAAATGAATCTGATCATGTCTCTAAGATCTTCAACCCCGAGTACATTAGAGTCAAGATAACCTCTGACATTATGGAGCTTGCTCCGGTTGAGATTTGCCATCTACCCTGCATTAGAGGCATTTGAGTTAGAAAAATAATACTACTCACATATGGTAGAGCATACATTAAGTAAATTTTTTCAGTTTGACTTTTGCTGGTCAAAATTGCTTATTTGAAGGTATTGTTCCATAGGAATCATTCATAAGCTTGATGTTATCATGAATAATCACTGTTATTTTATTTTTCATGTTTCAAGAGATCATATTTGTAGTTTTTTTATCTCTTTTCAATTCTTAGATTCAAGATTTGATTTCAACATTTTCATCTTTTTTATGCTCTGTTCATACGATGAACACGGTTTTGAAATTCACTTGTTGGTTGTAATTCTTCTTAGTTAACATGTTCATTATAGTTGAAAATGATCATCATTTCTTAAATCAAGTCTAATTTTGAGTTTCCTTTCTTGACCTATGGTTCTAGGTTCATCATTGGTTCAAAAGTCTGACATTTTAGGTTACAAAATACAAAGATTTTCACCTTTTATTCGATACTACTATTGTAGTGAATCAAAGACGAGGACTAATCAGAGGAAATGAATCGTAGAACACAAGTTTATTAATGGTGATGACGATTGATGAAGAACAATGAGTTTCGCTCGTCACACTTTAAAGTCTCTCAAATTTGAAAAGTATTAAATGACCATTTGAAATGGCTTTAAATAGTCAACTAATGTCTTTTACAAATTGTTACAAGTTTCAGAACAAATACGGTCAACTTTTAAATTCACTGTAGCAAATGCGGAAGAGTTTTGTTCATCAGCATTTGTGTACTGTTACGAATGCAGAAGTGAAAAACTTGAGAGCATTTGTTCATTGTAGCAAATGTGGTTGAACAAAGTTTATCAAGTATTTGTTCACTGTTACAAATGCGGCTGAACAATGTTAGTTCGCATTTGTTCACCGTAACAAATGCGGTAGAGTAAAATTCTTTTATCCACATTTACTTCAACAAATGCGGCTGAACCATAAAGTTGTTCGCATTTATTGACCATCATCATCATGACAGAAGAGATTAAGCACTTGTTTATTCATTTTTAATATACATGAAAAGTGTTGATGTCATCCATATTCAAGAATGCGGATGAGTAAAAATAAATGCGGTAATGAAAATGTCTTCCGCATTAACAAATACGGTAGAACACTTTTGTCTGCATAAGTTTTTAACACTTCAAACTTTTATGTATACTTGTTTGACACAAATTCGGTAGAGTAAAGACCTTATCCGCATTAGTTTCACTTTGTTATAAATGACATAAACAGTTACCCGCATTGGTTATATGCATGGGTTACCTTCACCCACATTAACTAATGCACTTACCCGCATTAAATTTTGAACTTAATCAAGACTTAATGTTTCTGCAGAGAAATTGTCATTTTTGGTTTTTCTTGTTATAAAGAACTGTCTTTGATTGAATTGCCTCTTATGAAGTTTTGGCTGTTGTTAGGGTTATCAATTCTTGCTTGGATTGACTTGTATATCAAAAGTGATACAAGTTTCCCATTGTTTGCCTGATGTTGGACTTCTTATGCTTCCAAGAATCTGCATAAGCTGAGATACTATGGTATAACTTCTGTACCAACACAGATATTCTCTTTTTGATTTGTTTTGAAGCTTGAAGAAAGTAATTTAAGAAAGTAAATGTCTATACAAACTGATCAAAAATTTTAAATTACTCCCCCTAAAGTTTATATCCATACCTAGATATAAACTTTAAAGATTTAAAACTTTTGAATATGAATTAATTTTGATTTTTTTGTTTTTTTTTTTGATTTAAGAATGAAGAGAAGTATTCCTTTTGTTAGGATCATATCAATCTGACATTACACATGTGCATTCTTTATAATAAATGGACATATTTATGAACTTATTAATTGAAGGTATGTTTGTCCTCTAAACTCATACCTGGTTAATATTTTAATGCATGTGATATTTATCATGTTTTGGTTGATTTGGTTATTCAACATGTACCTCACACACAAAAGCATGGAATGATCATCCATCCTCATGCAATGTATAGTAGAACTGTTTCACAACTTGATTTACCAGGTCAATTAACTTATGAGATCTCATTTTCACTAATCCTCATTGAGATTCTTTTACTTTGATCCTTTTCATGATAATCCACATTAGCATTCTTTTCACTTCACTTGGAAGGTGATCCATGATTGATTCTTTTGCTCATTCACAAGGAATGTATTGTTATTGTAGGTTCATCGAATTTGGATGTGTCCTCAATAGAAATCTTTTGGATCAATACATATGCACTATGTGCTTGTTTCTTCAGGTCTTTGCTTAGCAAAACAAAGATGAAACTTGATGTAGGTGAAAGAGATTCATAAAGTATCATTACCTGGTGTGTTTAGGTTACTACACCACACATACACTTAGATAAGCCAATACATATCTATACACTCAGATGAGTGTTTCACCATTGAATAAATATTAATTCATCACATCATATATCTTCTCTTCCAAGTTGAGCCTACCAACATATCAGGTAAGTCATAACAGTCTTTCAAATTTTGAATTAAGCATAATAAATGATATAACGACTGTAATTGTATCATTTCCCATTGTATATATCTTTTTCTTCATCAAAATTGACTTCTTTTTGTGATTTTCTAAATTTTTAAATTTTTTTTGATGTTTTTGATTTTATTCAAGGTTAATCATGCCAATTGATTGAACTAGGTATTCAAACCTACTAGATTCAAATACCTTGGTGAACAAATCAGCTAATTGATTTTCAGTTGGAACTTGAATGAATTTGATTAACCGTTTTTAGCACAATCTCTCAAAAAGTGATATCTAATTTCAATATGTTTTGTTTTTGAGTGCTGAACTAGGTTATTTGTAATGAAAACAGTTGTTGTGTTGTCAATGTGAATAGGAGTGTGCAAGAAGTAAAAACAATAATCAAGAATCTGGTTTGAATCCAAAGAACTTGTGAGCAACAAGCTAATGCTGCAATGTACTCAGATTATGTTGTTGAAATGGATACGTTTTTCTACTTCTTACATTGCTAAGAGACCAGTCTGGGACCAAGAAATTGACAACCGCCAGAAGTGGGCTTCCTATTGAAGTTGCATCCCCCATAAATACTGTCAGTGTAGGCATAGAGATTGAAATCTCCTTCCTTTGGATACCATAAACCAAGAGCTGGCTTGCCCTTAAGATATTTGAATATCCTCTGACAGCATTCACATGAGATTCCCTAGGATCAGCTTGATATCTGGCACACACACAAACACCAAATATAATGTCAGGCCAACTGGTTGTTAGATACATAAGTGAACCAATCATTGATCGATAGCGAGTCTGATCCACTGATTTGCCTTCTAGATCCGGACCTATCTTCACTTTAGTATCAACAGGGGTTCTAATAGACTAACAGTCAGCAAGGTGGAATTTCTTCAACATTGTTTCTACATATTTTAATTGATTGATAAAGATTCCATCTGCTGTATGTTGAACTTGTACTCCTAAAAAGAACGTGAGCTCCCCCATTGCACTCATTTGAAATTTTGAATGCATCAAGTCTTCAAAATCTTTAAAGAGTTGCTTGTTTGTTGAGCTAAAAATGATATCATCCACGTAGATCTGGACCAGCAACATGTCACTTCCTCTTCTCTTTCTGAAGAGTGTTTGATCAATCTTTCCTCTTTCATATCCATGTTCAAAAAGGAAAGATGATAGAGTCTCGTACCATTTTCTTGGAGCAAGATAAAGACCATTCAAGGCTTGTCAAGCTTGTACACCCTGTGAAGGAAATCAGGATCTTCAAAGTGTTAGGATCAGGTATTTGCACGAAACACCAACTGATTAACCTGTTAAACCAAACCAAATAGTGCGGAATCATATTTGATTGGCGTTCCAATCAGTGAAAACACACGTAGAAACAATAATGTATTGAAACTAACTTCAAGAATCGATTAGGAATCGATCTACAACGTTCTATGAACTTGGAGTACGAACTTAGAGGCTTCTGGACAGCTAGGGTACGTCTGGAGTCGAAGTGGATTGAATGCTTACGTTTTCCCACGAATTAGGTGGTATTTATAGGTTAGGGTTGCTTATTCGGGCGACTGAACCATCAGCATGGTTCATTCATGCGATTGAGCCATGCGGTTGATCCATTCGCACGGCTGAGTGTTCAGTCGTGCGACTGAGTCAATCTCATGTTATAGTCATACGACTGATCCAGTCTCCTGGTTCAGTCGTGCGACTGATTCATTCGCGTGAAGTTGTTCATGCGTATGGTCCATTAGCATGGGCCATTCGCATGAGAACTTCATGTTGTTTAGTTTGAATGTATTAAACATAGTAATGTTATTTAAATTAGTTCAATCAACCACAAACCAATATAATCAAGTCAATGTGCATTAAACAACTCATTAATGAAATATTAAACATTATAAACACAACCAAACATTTGTATTTCATTAAGTACCCAACTATTACATAAGTGTAAGACAACATAGACATATTACATTAAGATCAGAATCAAGGTACACATGTATTAACAAACTCCCCCTTGGACCTAGATTCATCTGTTGTCTTACCTTCTTCATAACCTCCTCATAATTCTTGTACTTCTCCTCTCTTATGACTCTTGCATGTATTTCAAATGCAAAGCATAGCCGTAACATATTTTGGAATTGGAGGGCTTGTATAATATCATGCGTGTCATAGAACAGTGGGCACTTGTATAGTGTGTAG
Source organism: Flaveria trinervia (assembly GCA_025506515.1). NCBI lineage: Eukaryota > Viridiplantae > Streptophyta > Magnoliopsida > Asterales > Asteraceae > Flaveria > Flaveria trinervia. Next base: position 43,984,312 of record CM046452.1, on the reverse strand, counting down.
ACATCTATAGCTGACAAGTTTGTGTGCCACACTGGGTCAAATACCCTCATAGTATCCATTATGCCCGCTTTGTTCAGAACTATGACCGCCTCCCCTGTTCTCCAATCATAGTACCACCACTTAAAGTGTGGAGTGAAGTCCTGTGGCATTTCCTGAGAGGGATTCTTGACATTGATTTTAGGGGACTCCACTTTAGCACTATCTTGGGCTTTCCAGTTATAGGATCAACTTCAGAACATCTGATATACCTTGTAGGTTGTTGAGGTTTGAAGTTGACCCACTGGTGTTGACTCTTTCTTAAGGCAGCCTCAAACCAGCCTGACATCTTCCTCAGGTCAGCATATAACAACTCAGTTTAGCCAGCTGGTTGAGCTCAAAACCAGGTAGAGACTTTAGATCATGCGAGAATCTAAAGTACTCAATACCCATCTCTCTCTTTACGCGTACATTAAGATCATCAAAATGAGCCCACGCAATAATCTTGCCTGACACCTTTTGTTAGGATCAGTGATCTATATTTGATTGATTAAAGAGTATAGCAGCAGAATTCAAACAATGAATTAGTCGATTCACAAGAACGAAACGATATTCAATGAAGAACAAAGACGGTTATAGAGAGAGAATTTCTGCAAATATATTTCATTCAATATTCACTTTCGTGCTAACAGAATGTCACACTTACAATTAGGTCGACACCTCTTATATAAGAGATGTGACGTCTGCTGATGTCACTTGATAGTGACATCTAACAGATTTATTACAACTGAAACACAACTACTGAAGATGTCAAAACAGCTGACATCTCTTACAAAAATGCTAAGTGTTATCAGTTGTTATAACTACTGAAAAAATAAAACTACTGAAACTACAACGACTGAAGAACAGCTCTTCAGTCGTTTTACAAAACTACTGAAAGTAAAAATATAAAACTACTGATATCACAACTAACGAAGAAGTACTCTTCAGCTGTTGTGACAAACTACTGAACTTCAGTAGTTGGTCTTCAGACTTGAACTTCAGATGTTTCATCAGCTGATGACTTCAGTAGATATCATCAGCTGATGTCTTCAGTCTTTGTCTTCAGACTTTGTACATCAGTTGTTGATCTTCAGCACTTGTAACTCTTCAGCTGTTGTACTTCAGTACTTTGGTCTTTCAGCTTCAGCACTTGTGTTCTTCAGCTGTTCAGCTTCAGCACTTGTGTTCTTCAGCTGTTGTACTTCAGCACTTTAGTTCTTCAGCTGTTGAAGTCTTCAGCACTTGATCTTCAGCTGTTGAAGTCTTCAGCACTTGTCAAACTGCTGATGAAGCTTTCAGCAGTTGTTGTGATACCATGTGGGACTTAGAGGTTTTCTGATCTTGGCTCATTGGTTCTTTTGGTCCAACAAACTCCCCCTGAACCAATGCAGCCAAAACCTCTAATTTATTTATTATCCCACTTATTGTTGGCAAAAGGTTGGTCTTTTCCTTCTTGATCAGTAGAGAAGATGACCCATATATGCTCCGGCCTGGGAAGAAGTCTCTGATTTTGTTTGGCAAGATATGAATGGGACTCTGTTTTGGGGAACTGGACACAGAGTTGTTATCCCATCCATGAGATCTACTTCCCGTGTATGAGCCTGTAGGATTCTCTGGTGTAGGCTCTGAGAAACATGATTTGTTCTTCCATGGTCAGGTTCTCGGCTTCACCATCAAACAATCCTTCTCGCCCATACAGCTCTGAGATGTACTTGGCCTGTTTGCCGTTTTTGAGCTCAACTGTTGTAATTTGTCTATATGCAAACTCATCAGGATGATTCCCTTCGAGTAGCAGACTGAGCTCATTCTGTTTGAAGTTCTCAAGCCTCTTTTAGACTAACCCCTTTTGATAATTCTGTTCTCTAGCATCTTCTGGGGTGGTTGTTTAGTCTCGTAGGCCTTCTTGAAATCTTCGACAATCTCCCAGGGTGATACTACAAGGGCCACTGTGATCTCTTCATCTACTATCCTCTTGACTTGACCCTTGTATCTCGAAGGAATGTCTTTCTTTACAATCCTGTGAGCCACCCTCGGATCAGGCCATACTCTCATCCTTTCCTTCTGATATTGAAATGTGTTGGCGAGAGTGTACAATCTCAGAGCTTCTTTCTTCATGCTGATAATTGATGACGAGGCAGCATAGGTTTTGTCAATGCTTTTCAGCATTTCATCATCATGAAGCTTTTGCTGCTCCTCTTCTTCAATTTTTACTCTCACAACATCCATCTGTGAGGTGGGAGTGATGGGCATAGGTTTGGCTTTCGCCAGTGTTAGGACTGCAGACAGAGGCATCCTATCTTCTTCCACATCATCCTCTTCTTCTTCTTCTTCTAGCCTCAACACCCTTCTCTTCTTCTTCTTAGGTGCATCATCGGCTATGGTTTAGATGGTAAGGGATTTGGTTTTGTGGGTTGTGATTGTGGTTGTTTGGATTTGGGCTTTGAGATGGTTTGGAGATTTGAGGGGTAGGTTGTTTTGAGTGGGTGGAAGGGAAGGTTGTTCTAGCATCTTTGTTGTAAGTTTAGCCTTTGTAAGTTTTGCCATTTCAAACCTTTTTCCAGCCCCGGCTCATCAAGGGCTTCAATGATAATCCCCTTGTGGAATTGCTCAGACAGACAGATTCTGGTGGCTATAGCCAGAATACTGTTCTGGTCCACGCACGCGAATCTCCATCAAAGATCTTCTAAGTGTTTGGCAATGAAACGGATCATGATCTCCAATCTCTCTTTTCAAGTGCATCATACCCAGCCCATCGGGTTTGAATCTCCTCCACTTCCAACTTCCGATTTCACTATCTAATGTGGCTGTATCAAAACCTTGCCTGAAGAGTTGCTCAATGATTTTATCCATGGATCGGCTGTGTGTATCATCAACATCTTTTACCAGCTCTTCCAAGGATTTTTCTTCAGCAGTAGGTTGATCATCAGCACTTTTCTTTTGTTTATAGGTGATCAGTTGTTGCTTTTCTTTTTCCCAATCCTGGGCTTGCTCTTGGGCCTTCTCATCCTCTGTTCTTTTCCTTCTTTTCTTTCACTGCAGTACTCTCCCCCTTTTGGATGCATTGGTGGTGGGTTTGTACCGCAGAAAGTGTCTTTTGCACAGCAGCATCAATCAGTGGTTGTAAAGTTGAGGAAAGCCTCTCATCAATGGCTTTAGTCACAATGTTAGTGATTATGGGTGTGATGAGAGGAGGGAATTTGAAGGACAGCAACTATTTGCTCAGGAGGGTTCTGTTCCTGAGAAATAGTGCCAGAAGCAGAGGCAGGTGGCTGAGTTGTTGGGAGTGGCTCAGTGTTTGGGGAACCTTCAACTGAAGGTGCCATCTGTGGGTGTGTGGAGGCAGATGGTCTTTCTCCTTGTGAGAGTTGGTCAAGTAGGTTTTGCAGCCTACTGACTTCCTCCTCAAGGATTGTGTTCTGGGCAAGAACATCATAGAAAAAGCCCAGGTCATCATCAGCAGAAGCTGAATCACCTGACCTCCTGCTTGGAGCAGGATGTACATGCACTGGGGTAGACCAGTTGTAGCATGTGCCCCTTTGTCTTGGTACTGGGGACTTCCAGCCTCAGGACTATGTCCATCATCAGTTGTTGCCTCTAGTGAGGTCTTAGCATTTACCAGCCTCATTCTGATCATGTGCTGATGCAGAAGAGGTGGCAGCCTCACTAGATATTCTAAGCTCCCTATCTACACCAGGAGATAGAAGTGGTAAACCCCTATGCTGTGGGTTCTCAATTGCACTGTGGTCCTCCCCCTCAATGGTAGAGGTGTTCCCAGTAGTAATTGGTATCTGGGGAGGGGGTGAGGAGTGCAATTGAGTCAGCACTTGTGCAACGATCAATGTTGGGATTTGGGGGGCGGTTGCATGGGGTGAAGGGATAGAAGCAGTGTGCACCTGGGGAGGAAGGTGCTCTTCAATGGCAATCCCCTCAAGTGAGGAAGATCCCAGATGTGTGGGTACCCCTTGTGTGGTTGCTGTAGGCTCCTGTTGAGAGGAATCCTGAGCGGCTATGGCTGGAAGAGTCCTTATATCCACTAGGGGGTTTTGACCAGTGGATATCTCCTGCGTTTGTGTTGCAGGGGCATCCTCAGGGGACTCATTTCCCTGAGTAGCCGTTTTGGGTTTCTTTTGGTGGGTTTGGTGGGACTTTTGATTTGGAGGTGGTGGCTGTGGGTTCCAGCTGCGTGGGTTTGCGCAGCTTGGCAGCCAATTTGAGTGTTGGTCAGAGTTGTGCCGGGAGTATACTTCAGGCAGAACAGCCGTAGAGGGACTCCCAGGCCAACAAGTCCCTCAGCTTGAAGCTGGTTTGTAATGATGGCCATTATGAACCGTGGATATAATCCAACGGTTAGCAGTTAGTTTTTGAGCCATATCCTTGAGCTCGGAAAATATTATTTCTGAAAAATTTGAAGGCTGTTGCTCAAGAATAGAATACATTACCTGCTGCCACTTTGTCGACATTTGATCCCAAGACGAAGTCTTAGGAGCCAAACATACATTACCATGTGAAAAATTAGGCGTTCAGCGTCATGGAAATGTTTCTTCATTATAGTGGAGGCACTAAGATTGCCCTGATATCCATGATGGGCAAAGGATAGATCAGTTGTTGCCCTTGGGATATCCAGCAGGAGAAATGGCATCATCCAGATGTAGAGTTGGCGAAGTATTGCGGGAGTGATGACCACTTCTTTGTTGTTGACGACCGACCGGAGAGATTTTGTGTTGTTCTCCCCAGTGGTAATGGTGACGTTCATCCAAAACTGTTGGAGGGATTCGGCATGTAGGATGGGATTGAGAAGAAATGCCGTTTTGTATTGTGACTGAACCATAAGATCGATAGCAGTATCGAACTTAGCCCAGACAGGCGATTTAGTAAGGTAGGCTACACAGTTGTGTCGCGGTTTGATTTGCAAGGACGCCATTTAGAAGAGAGAAGTTTTGGAGAGGAACGTTAGGTTTGAAGAAGATGAAGCTTTGAAGGATTAGGTCAGGGATATTTATAGGGTACGGTTTAGAAAACGACTGAAGGATGTGGTGTTAGTCATCAGTAGTTTTTAAACGACTGTTGACATGGTATTATCCTTTCAGACGTGAAACAGCTGAAGTCGTGGTGTTAGACATCAGTAGTTAGAAAACTACTGAAGACGTGGTTTTGACTTCAGATGATGAAACAACTGAGGACTTGTGTTTGTCATCAGTAGTTGTGAAACTACTGAAGACAGTGGTTTTGTCATCAGTTGTTGTAAACAGCTGAAGACTTGGTATTAGTCATCAGTAGTTATAAAACTACTGAAGACATGGTTTTGCTTCAGTTGTTTAGATGAAACAGCAGTTGTTGAAACAACTGAAGAGAAAGTTCTCTTCAGTAGTTTTCGTCAATTCATAGCCTTTCAGCTGTTTCATACTGTCCTCAACACTTACTCATCAGACTTTGCATCTGCTTTTCAGGTGTTTCATAGGACGTCAGTACTTATTGTTTATACTGATTTCAGTAGTTGTAACTACATCAGTAGTTTTACTACATCAGTAGTTTGGAACAGATAAAGTACGTCAGTACTTGTGAGGCATTTAGCCATCAGTAGTTATAAAAACTACTGAAGGTGAAAGGACTCATCAGTACTTATATGTGACATGGGTACCAATGATCACCAGTAATTATTACTGAAATCATCAGTAGTTGTCACTTATTCTAGTGCAGCATACCAAGCCTTAACACAAGGTTTTGGAAAGTAGAACTATCCAAAGGCTTAGTAAAAAATATCTGCAAGCTCATCAGCACTAGGCACAAACTTAGGATCAATCAGACCTTTTTCAAAGCAATCCCGAATAAAATGATGTCTGATCTCTATATGTTGGTCCTAGAGTGCTGGACTGGATTTTTGACAATACACAGAGCTGAAGCACTATCCATTAATAATGGAGTCTTAGTCTCTATAATGCCATAATCCAGAAGTTGGTTCTGAAGCCAGAGTACCTGAGAGGTGCAACTTGCAGCAGCAATGTACTCGGCCTCAGCAGTTGATGTAGCAACAGATGTTTGTTTCTTACTCTGCCAAGAAATCAAACAGTTGCCTAGGAATTGACAACCACCAGAAGTTGACTTTCTAGTTAACTTGCACCCTGCATAGTCACTATCTGAAAAAGCAACTAATTTGCAAGAGTGTCCAGTGGAATACCATAAACCCAGAGATTGTGTACCTTGCAAATATCTAAAGATTCTCTTGACTGCAATCAAATGAGACTCTTTAGGAGCAGCCTGAAATCTAGCACAAACACATGTAGCAAACATAATATCTGGTCTAGAAGCTGTTAATACATCAAGGACCCAATCATACATCTGTAAAGCGTTTCATCAACAGCTTTACCTTTCTGATCAGCATCCAGTTGTGTGTGTTGCACATGGGAGTAGAACAGGGCTTACAGTTTTGTAAATCAAACTTATTCAAAAGATCTTTTGTATATTTTGACTGATGAATAAAAGTTCCATCAGCCTTTTGTTTGATTTGCAAGCCTAGAAAGAACTGTAATTCTCCCATTGCACTCATTTCAAACCTCTTTTTCATTAATGTTGTAAAATCATCACACAACTGGGGATCAGAGGATGCAAAAATAATATCATCAACATAAATCTGAACAAGTACTTATGCTGATCCACCTTCTTAATAAACAAAGTTTTATCAATGGAGCCTCTAGTGAAATTATTCTTAAGAAGAAAAGTAGAGAGTGTCTCATACCAGGCTCTAGGAGCTTGTTTCAACCCATAAAGAGCCTTATCAAGTTTATACACCCATTCAGGATGTTTATTATCCTCAAAGCCTGGTGGTTGACACACATAAACTTCTTCCTTTATTTTACCATATAAAAATGCACTTTTGACATCCATTTGAAAAACTTTAAGATTGTGGAATGCAGCATAGGCTAAGAACAATCTGATTGCCTCTAGTCTGGCTACAGGGGCAAAGGTTTCATCATAGTCAATACCTTCTTCTTGTGAAAACCCCTGTACAACCAGTCTAGCCTTGTTCTTAACAATAAGCCCATTTTCATCAGTTTTATTCCTAAACACCCATTTAGTGCCTATTGCACACTTACCTGGGGGAGAGGAACAAGTTCCCACACTTGCTGTTTCTTGAACTGAAGTAGCTCAAGCTGCATAGCTTCAACCCATCCATTGTCTCTCAAAGCAACATGGTAGTTCTTTGGCTCTAGCTGACTGATGAAGAGAGCATAGAAGCAGAAGTTAGACAATTGACTTCTGGTTGAAACACCAGCATTGATATCACCAATATCTGAGACATGGGGTGATTCTTCAGTTCTTGATAAACAATGAGATCTGTGCAAGTGTTTGTAGAACCTTCAGCAGCAGCAGATGTTGATGTAGACTCTTGAAACCAAGAATTAGATGGTAACTCAAAAGATGTAGAGGAAACAGAGATCTCATCAGCATTTGTTGTGGATGGAACTGCTGAAGCTACAGGAACATCAAATTTAGCAGACACAGGCAGTTGGTCACTAAACTTGAATAGGTGAGTATTGATATTATCATCATCATCATCAATACCACCAGGTGGAAGACATGCTGCAGAAGATGATTTATCCACAAGATCTGCAACAGCTGGAGGTTGATAAGGAACATATTGCAGTATGTCCAAATCAAACAACTCCACAGGGTTGTGGAATCTTGTCCAAAGGAGATTCATTAAACTTCACATGCAAGTCTCTTCAACTATCTTTGTTCTGCAGTTGAAGACTCTGTATGCCTTGCAAGTAGATGAATAACCAACAAAATACCCTGCATCCACCTTAGGATCAAATTTATGGAGTTGATCCTTTGTGTTGAGAATAAAACAGGGACACCAATGCTTTAAAAAATGAAATTAGAGGAGCCAAATGATGGAGAACTTCATATGGAGTCTTCATCAACCTCTGATTTACTAAAACTCTATTTTGCACATAGCAAGCTGTGTTAACAGCTTCAGCCCAAAAGGTCAGTGGCAAACCAGAGTCAGCCAGCATGGACCTTGCAGCTTCAATGAGGGTCCTGTTCTTTCTCTCCACTACTCCATTTTGTTCTGGAGTCCTTGGGATGCTAAACTGCCTTTTGATTCCCTTTGAGAGATAGAAGTCATCAAGTGTATGGTTTCTGAATTCAGTTCCATTATCACTCCTGATACACTTGACTGGAAGGGAATACTGCTTCTCAATATACAACACAAAGTGAATAATCTTCTGAGCAACCTCATCCTTTGAATGTAGAAAGAAAGTCCATACAAATCTGGAGTAATCATCCACAATTACCGGACAGTATTTCTTCTTTGCCATGCTCATTACTCTCACAGACCAAATAGATCCATATGCAGTAATTGCAAGCAGGCAGTGGACTTGGGCTCTTCAATAGGAGGAATGAGACTTTGTGATGTTTCCTTTTAAACAAGCAGTGCAGGTTCATCACAGTGGAACTCCTTTATTGGTAAGCCTCTGACTAAACTATTGTGGGTAAGCTGATTCATGTTTTTGAAATTAACATGACCCAGCCTCCTGTGCCACAGTTTAGATTCTTGAGAAGAGGCTTTGAAAATAGGCAAGGATTGCCTTTGAGATCTATTTCTTAGAAAGATCTAAGGCATACACTCTTCCTGTCCTGTTGGCTTTCAGGAGAGTGTGATCATCCAACACCTTGTCAATCAAGTGCAAACTTTGGATGACAGAATCCTACAGTTTTGACTGGTGAAAAGGGCAACATGGCCTTTATCACACATTTGACTGACACTCAAAAGATTGTACTTGAGATTTTCCACATGATTAACATCATCAAATTTGATTTCTCCATTGGAGACAAAGCCCTTACCGATGATGTAACCCCTAGCATCATTGCCAAAAGAGACAAATCCCTTCTTTCTTAGAGAGTAGTCATGAAGAAGAGAGTTGTTCCCAGTCATGTGCATAGATCCCCCACTGTCTACATACCAGATGCTACTTTGGCATGTTGAAGAACCCTGCAAAAATAAACAATTAGTTAGTTTTAGAGACCCAAACCTTTTGGTTTTGGGCCTGGTCTCATCAATAGATGGTAAACTAACAGGTTTATTTGAAACAACAGCCTGAGAGGAGAAGATGGTGTAGAAGAGGAGTCCTTTGGCTTGGACCTCCTTTTCTGTGTTTCAACATAGGAGAATCTAGTTGGTTAACTCTACCCAACAGATGTTGAACCATCATAACCAGTGTGTCTGATTTTGTGATAAAGCTTTCAGCTCATCAGACACATTGCTAGTGGAGTTTGATAAGTTTCTATGTTGCAACCTTCTTCTGAGCACCCTCAGCTGTCACCTGTTTAACCCCTTCCTTTTTGGATTTCTTTGAGGACTTAAGGGTTACAGGATTTGATGTTGCTGATACAAATGTGGTCTCAAACTCAGTTTTCATTTTTACCATTTCTTATTAATTTCTTCTTTTAGTTTGAGTTGGAACCTCTTTTGTACCAACAATCATTGTAAGATGATTGAACAAACCACATACTTCACATGGTTTCTTCTTCATCTTAGGTTGATTATCAACTAAAGAGGGTGAAGCAACTGAAGACTGTTCTTCAATGCTTTGGAAGCATTGTTTGCTTTCTTGACAGCCTCTTTAGTAGTCTTCAAACTCTTCTACTGCCAGTTTTCTTCTCTTCAGTACTGACAGCAGTTGAAGTTTGAACTTCAGGTGTTAAATCCTGCTCTCTAGTCCTTTCAGACCTTCAGAATTAACTCCTGAGTTGATCAATCATGATCATGTGAATGTCAGCATTGAACCATCAACATCAGCTGATAGGTTACAGAGGGTTGATGCTGACTGCTACTTTGACTGTGCTGTATCAGAAAGTAGATCACATGAGTGATGGATTGGTTATCACTCTCACCATCAGATTCTACCTTCTCTTGGGGTAAAATCTGTAGGTGGAGCAGGTGATTGTAACCAATTCAAACTTCACATTTGAAGCAGATTGCTTACTAAGAAGCATTTCAAAACCTTTGCAGATTGTACCCATCTATCACACTCTTACCTGGGTAACTGCAGGGTTTCTTTGAGATCTTTGTACTTCTCTAGAAGCTTCTTCTTAGCCTTATCATCAATTATTTGGCAATTCAGTTTATAATCTCATCATTTTTATCTTTGAGCACAAACTCAAACTCAGCTTTGTTTTTGGAAATTATTTGTTCTAGCTCAATGTTCTATTAATTAGAGCTACATTTGCTTCTTAATGGAAGCAAATGCTGCTATGCATGGTTCAGAACATAATTTGGCTTTTGCCTCAGAGGATACTGTGATACTGGTGTAGAGGCATTAGAAAATGAAGTATCAGCAGACCCAAAGCCATAAGAGCTAGATTCCCAAAAGGACTGTCACCACCATGTTGACCAGCACCTGAGAATAGTTGATCATGACCAGACAAGTCATCTGGTAAACTGCTCCAGTCAACAACTCCTGGGGTGAAGAAGCTGTGTTGTTGAGGTGAGGTTGTTGATGGATGGGAAGGCTGAGGTTCTGGTAGTGCATGAGGTTGTGGTGCCATAGGAACTTGCACTTGATTGACTGTGCATGTAATAACAAGGGTAAGGATATGGCATTTGACCCTGAGGAACAAATATGCCGGAGATGTTGTTGAGGATGATGACTAGAGGTGACAGGATGTTGCCCTCTGTGTTGTTGACTATTGCAGGAAAAGTCACAAAGGGTGCAGTGGAGTAGATCCAGTTGATCTACACTCTCTTGCAAAGTGTCCAAGCTTTGGCATTTGTGACACCTCAACTTGCCTTGTCAAAACCAACTTTGTTTTGCCAGAGAGTCCTGGGAATTTTCTTCAGTTCTTATAGAACTTCTGAGATCTGATATTTATCAAGGCCATTTGGCTCAAAATATCATCTCTTCTAAGTCATCATCAGCAATCCCTTGAGATCATCCATAATGAAGCATAGATTGTCATTATTACACCAGTAAACTGACCATCAACACTCACAAATGCAGAATCGAGAAGTGCTTGAAGAGAAATTATATGCTCATCATACTGCATTCAGATGAAGCATATTGACTCATGACCACCAGGCAGTGTTGCCTGGTACAAAGTCTTCGGTGAGCTTTCCAGATGAAGACAGCTTTCTCTTCTGTTCTATCTCTCTCTCAAAGTGAGCAGTGCAGTTTTCCCATGGAGTTGGGTGAGAGATAGTTTGTCCAAATTGCACTGGAGCGTAGGACAATAGTATATGTGTCCCATCTCTCAGGCAGTGTCTGAGAAATCTTTGTTATTCATCTGAATATTGGTGTATTCAAGTTTAACCATTTTTAGTTCAGAGATCAAACAAGGAGAAACCGCTCATACTGTTGAGTCAGTGTCTCACCTTTCTATGAGAGAATGTCTCATATTGTTGGGCAAGAATTCTCTATTATTTGGACAGACCTCATCTGTTCCTCCAAATTGTTCTTTCAAGGCATTCTAGAGGTCATGGGCAGTTTCATGATGCATTAGCCCAGAATAGATTTATTTGGCAGTGCCTGGCCAGAATTCCATGGGCTTTTGCATCAATTCAAGCAATTCTATCCTCATCTGAGTATTGATCCCTCATCTTCGGAACCATTGATTGGTTTCGGGTTATTTTACCATAGGCTTGTGTGGACCATGTACCACTGATGTCCAACACCCTGCGTTGTTAAAGACAGGTGATGGAGCATACGTCTTTGCCATATGTTTACTCATTCACCTAACCAGCATTGGTGGCTTGGTTGAGGAACCAGTATTGTGAGGATCATTGGAGGGAGTAGTCATTTCAGTTCAAAAACAATTTAGTTCAAGCTTTTAAAAGTTTTAGAACAGACCAAACACAACTCAATGAGAACCAAGAAAAGATCTCAGGATGAATGAGCAGAAATACAGAAAATTCATCTCTATAACCGTTTCTTGCAAAAACAAAAGCTTATTCAATCAAACTTAGATCTTGATAGCAGTTTCAATGATCAATTTTAGATCGATCAATGATAACCTGCTCTGATACCATTTGACAGGATCAGCGATCACAAGTTTGATGTATTAGGATTCAAAGCAGCGGAATACAAAGGAATTAGACAAATTGTAGCAAGCAATCGATACTTGTATGCATTAAGAGCGCATACGGTTATAGGGAGAGAATATATATTTCTGATTTAAAGGAATGTTTATAGATGTAGAATATTCTAATCAAATCATTCGTCATTCCATCATTCATCTCGCTCTTACAATAGGTTGTCACTCCTTATATGAGTGCAACAATCACTGCTGTTATCGAGGAAAGTGACAACTGGCAGATCTAATACAAAAAAAACTAACTCTTAACAAACTACTGAAATGTTCAACAACTACTGAGAACATATCAGAGTGTTAAGTACAAAAATAAAAACTACTGAAACTACAACGACTGAAGAACAAGCTCTTCAGTCGTTACAAAACTACTGAAACATAAAACTACTAAAACTAGAAATATAAAAACTACTGATATCACAACTACTGAAGAAGTACTCTTCAGCAGTTGTGACAAACTAATGAGGCTTCAGTACTTGATCTTCAGACTTGACCTTCAGGTGTTCATCAGCTGATGACTTCAGTAGATATCATCAGCTGATGTCTTCAGTCTTTGTCTTCAGACTTTGTACATCAGTTGTTGATCTTCAGTACTTGTAAATCTTCAGCTGTTTGTACTTCAGTACTTTGGTCTTTCAGCTTCAGCACTGTGTTCTTAAGCTGTTGTACTCAGCACTTTAGTTCTTCAGCTGTTGTACTTCAGCACTTTAGTTCTTCAGCTGTTGAGGTCTTCAGCACTTGATCTTGGCTGTTTGAAGTCTTCAGCACTTGTCAAACTGCTGATGAGGCTTTCAGCAGTTGTTGTGAAACCATGTGGGACTTAGAGGTTTTCTGATCTTGGCTCATTGGTTCTTTTGGTCCAACAGATAGACCATCTATCAGCCATCGATCTGAAACACAAGACACATAAACATTAGATAATCACATACCACAAATCAGTTCTAAGTAGCTTGATTGAATTCATTCTGATTCAGTCATGCGAATGAATCATGCGACAGTGTTCAGTCGATTGTCCTATCATGCGACTGGACTCATTCGGGTGAATGAACAGGAGACTGAGTTCAATCAGTTGGCTGAGCCTGCGACTGGCTCAGTCGGCCGACTGAGCTCATTCGTATGATACATTCGGCCGATTGACCCATTTGGCCAGCTCAATCGTGCCATTGAAGTTCATCCAGACGACCAGTCGCATGACCCACTGTTCGATCGACTGAGGTTCGAATCTTGACCAATTCATGAAATTAAACGTTGTTTAATGATTCTTTAGACTCGCAATCTCTTAAGTAATGACCTAATAACATTAGTTTTAACATTTTACTCAATTTCAGTAGGTTATTAGTTCATTTAATGGTTCGGTTCTTGTTTCAATCGAACCTCCCAGATTAGGGCACCATTTCTCCTGATTTCTGTGAGATTTCATCTTATTATACCTGTATAAATGCAAACACATGTCAGAAGATCAATAGGGATGTATAATCGAGGTCTAAAGAAATTTGGGCAGCGTAACGGTAGGATGTGCGATATAAGGGCGATTGGAAGTGGTGAGGAGAATGTGATCGACTGTGGCCCTTTATATACTGAATATGAGTTCAATCGGCCGACTGGACTCATTCGCTCAGTTCATTCGGGCAAATGAAACTCAGTCGGGTGATTGGCTCAGTCGATCACATTCAGTCGGCCGACTGAAGCTCAGTCGGTCGACTGACTCATTCGCACACTTTCATTCGGTCGAATGGGTCATTCTGATAAGCCATTCGGGTGAATGGTTCACACTCATGTCCATTCGGCTATTTAGTGCATGAGTATGATCCATTCGTGCGAATGGGTCAGACTCATGAATTTGACTTTATGACCATACCTCATATTCTCTGTTACTCATGAATTTGACTTTATGACCATACCTCATATTCTCTGTTTAACTTTGAATAAATGTTATAAGCATTTGATCATCTCGGACATGATCATTTTAACTTGAAAAACTTTTGATCACCTTAGACGTGATCCTTTTAAAACATTTTGTCACCTTAGACGTGACCTAATTTTATTTTAAAGAACGTGTGGTCACCTCAGACGTGACCCTTTTAGATGATAAGGTCCCTTATTAACTTCCATGACATAGTCCGATACTACACAATTGAAATAAACTAACTTTGTACTTACATAAAAGAAATATTGTTGAAACTTAAACTAGGACATGTTTTTGTGTTTATGTGAGGATTAACTCCTAAGATGTAGCTCTAAGGAATAATTTTTTTCTGAGAGGGCATCCTCAATTCATTTAACCATACATGGACCAGTTCAATTTGGAATCAGACAGGATATTCAAATCATTCGGGACAAGTTAGCTAAAACCTTTGATGCTATATTCTTGTTTTTCATCTAGAGTCATTTAGCAAATTAAGGAAATCATACTAGTACTATTACCTCCCCACACTGATTTGAACTTTCAAGAATTGTAGCCACATTGATTGTCAGTATACTTGTCCACTTAAATCCATACACAGACTTTCAACACAGTTTGGTGATAGTTTTAGGTTTGTTTATTTCAATGAGCATTTGTGGATCCCACACTTATATGGTAATCAACATTCCTCAGGAGATTTTTGAGCGGTCTCAGGGTAGTATTCAAGAAGAGTCTATTCTTAGAACTTTCAAAGAGAAGCCAATCCTCAAGTCAGTGCCACCGTACAGTAGAGAGGCGGCAAACAACAATGAGTTCTCGGTTATGCTTATCCTCAAGTTAGTGCCACCGCACAGCAGAGAGGCACATAACCTATCTTCTTGTTTGAGCAATTTTTCATTCTTTTAGCACAGATCTCACCAACAACATAGGTTATGAGTTTGATTGTATTTGCAATTTTCATGTGCTTTAGCTCATGCTTTGGTCTTACGCACACTTTTGTGGCGTTTATTTGGCTCGTCACCCCTTATTGGAATCTTGTTGATCGTGTTAACCAGGGATAAGGTGTTACCCACAACTAGTCAAACATTTTAGTTTAATCTTGATATCACCAAAAAGGTCTAGTCATCTATTGTGTTGAATCTACCGACATATCATCTGTGGTCTAGCAACCTCTAGGTCTACTTTCGTTGTGTTACCTTAGTTGTAGCTAGCTTATCTATCATATTTCCTTTTATATTGCTCAGACTACACAAACTTATACTTGAGCTTTGCATCTTTTTCAATTTTGATTTTTAAAGTCCCAAATGGTTTGTACCTGTGTACTATCATATTCCAAAGATTGAATTAGTATCACACATACGATCGTATTTATTTTAAGCTTGCCTCTCCTTTTCTCTCATTTTTTTTATTTCCTAGCCTATTCTCCCCCTAAAATTATAAACCACTATGGATTAGCGTTTTAGGATTTTAATGGGCAAGGAAAGACACCAATGTAATTATGCTAATTAAAATTAAACAAAAACAAGAGAATAAAATAAAATAGAATTAAAAACTGAAAAATAAAAAGACTAGACACGACGCATCGGACTATACATGGTCATTTTCAGGTATGACCTCATTTTTCTTTTTAACTCCGTTGACCTCTAACAAATATAAAAAATGTGGTTATCAAATGCCTTTGTATAGAGGTTAGCGTGTTGAAAACTGTATATATTTTTACCACATCGATTAAGTTCTTTTCAAAGAAATCATGAATAAAGTGATATCTAATACCGATGTGTTTGGTCTTTGGATGTTGGACTGGGTTTTTAGTGACTGGAATCGCTGCAGAGTTATCAAAAAGATAGGAGTAGAAGAGAAATTCAAACCGTAATCCCGCATTTGTTGTTGAATCCATATGATTTGAGAATAGCAGCTTGCAGCAGCAACGTATTCGGCTTTACAGGTTGATAATGCAACCAAGATCTGCTTGTTACACTGCAAGGTTACTAATCTTCTCCCAAAGAACTAAAACCCTGCTGATGTAGACTTGTAGTTCATCTTGCAGCCGTCGTAGTCCGAGTCGCTATATGTGGTAAGCTCAAGTCATCATCATGAGGATACCACAACCCAAGAGTGGGCGTACCCTTCAGATAACAAAAAATCCTTTTGACCCTAATTAGGTGGTTCACATTAGGCTTTGTCTGATATTGTGAGCATAAACATGTAGCATACATGATATCAGGTCGTGAGGCAGTGAGATACATGAGAGATCCGATCATCCCTCAGTACATAGTGGCATCTACCAGATCCCCATTCTCGTCGGGTGCTACATCATAGTTTGTAGCCAGTGGAGTGCCAGCTGTGGAAGCATTTTCCATGTCAAACCGACTGAGAATGTCACCTACATGCTTGGTTTGATGTAGGAAGATCCCATTGGTGTCTGATCCACCTGTAACCCGAGAAAGAACTTCATCTCTCCCGTTGCACTCATCTCAAACTCTGCCTTCATTACTGCTTCAAACTCTTTGCATAATTTTTCGTTCTTTGAACCGAAGATTATGTCATCTACATTGATCTGTACTAGCAGTAAGTCTCCATCTTTTTTCTTTGATAAACAGTGTACAGTCAATGACTCCCCTACGAAAACCGTGTTTCACAAGATGAGTCGAGAGTTTCTCATACCAGGCCCATGGAGCTTGATGAAGCCCATATAGCGCCTTGTCGAGTTTGTAAACTCTGTCCCGATAATATGGGTCCTCAAATCGCTCGGGTTGACTGACATACACTGTTTCTCGGATCTCACCATGAAGAAATGCACTCTTAACATCTAGTTGATAAACTTTGATTTTCATATAAGATGCATATGCAAGGAAGATGCGGATGGCTTCCATCCTTGCCACTGGTGCAAATACTTCATTGTAGTCGATACCCTTAACTTGTCGAGAACCCTGAACAACAAACCGAGCCTTGTTTCTGATGATCACTCCTTGATCATCCTTCTTGCATTTCAAGACCTATTTGGTGCCAATGACTTTAGCTCCTATAGGCCTATCCACCGGTGTCCATACACCTAACTTCTTAAACTGTAGAAGTTCTTCCTGCATGGCACTCACCCAAGCCTCATCATTTAGTGCTTCACTAACATACTTTGGCTCAAACTGAGACACAAAGCAGCGGTAGGCACCGTCGTGAAGGTATTCCTTTTCTATCACAGAGGCATAATCAGTTGAGTACAGCTGATTTCTAGTCTGAACACCTAATCTCACATCCCCTATAATATTATCCAAAGGATGATAGACATTTAGACGTGAGCCAGGAGTTGTCGAAACAACCACCTCAGAGTCAATATTATGAACATTGGGTTCTGGATCTGAGGCAATTGGAGTCTGAGGTTCCGAAGGTTCAGAAGCATCACTAGCAGATGCTTGTGGACTTGTGGTAGTCGGAACCTGTACATCCTAGTTGATCTGATCATTTTCTTTATTTTCTTCATTAGAGGAAGAGTCACTTACTTCACGTGCTCCCCCTGAGTTGGTAGGAGATTGACTTGTTGAATCTTGAGACGGTGTGTTCAAGACATCATACATCATCTTGTTTGCCAACCCGTCTTCTGAAGAAGAGAGAGGTATGTTGAAGGACTTGAAGAATCCATCATAGTCAAAGAAGTAAGCAGGCCCTTTTCCAGTAGGCGGTGTGATATATCTCTAAACATCAACATTACACCACACCTCTACTTGACCCGTTAAGTTGTTGTAAACTCTCTTGTTCAGTATGTGTATACTAGAAAGATCCCTTCATCAACCTTTTCACTGAATGTTCCCTCCTGAGTCTTCTTCAGTAGGGTGCACGGGGCGCCAAATGGCTCGAGATATTCTAAGTTAGGTTTACGTCACTATAATAACTCGTAGCACGTTTTTCCATGGTGTTTCACTACCAGAACTCGATTAAGCGTATAACATGCATTTGCCACTGCTTCATTCCAGAATTGGATAGGCAGATTCGAGTCTGCTAGCATAGTCTGTGCCGTCTCTATCAAGCAGTGGTTCTTCCGTTCAGCAACTCCGTTCATCTGAGGGGTGTAGGCCGAGGTAAATTGATGCAAAATTCCTTTTTCCTTGCAATAGTCTTCCATCCTCTGATTCTTGAATTCGGTTCCGTTGTCTAAGCGTACCTGTCGTACCTTCAGCTTGTATAGGGATTCCTGTGTCGTTACCAATTCCTTGAAGGATTCAAATGTTTCTGATTTGGATTTCAGAAACATTACCCAAGAGAACCTTGAGTAGTCATCAGTAACTACATAACAATACAAGTCACCGGCGATACTTCTTGTACTGATTGGACCAAACAGATCCATGTGAAGGAGCTCCAGAGGAAGTTCTATAGAATGAACTTTCTTTTCCTTATGAGACTTCTTTATCTGTTTGCGCTTTTTGCATGCAACACAGAAATCCAGGAGTTGGAAGTTTTTTACATTTACTCCTCTCAAAAGATCATTCTGGATCAAGTGATTCATTTTCCTTGGATTTATGTTTCCCATTCTCCTATGCCAAGAGATGGAGTCCTTCTCAGTAGCTTTGGACAAGAAGCATTGGACTTCATGATCCGTTGTGGAGGCCTTCCAGAGATCCAAGACATAAAGATCATTATATCTTGAAGCTGACATTAGGATTTGGTCCTCTGGGATCACATAGTCCTTCTTTAGAACGTAGCACTTCTTGTTGTCAAAGACTACCTTGAATCCTTTATCACAAATTTGAGAGACTGAAAGCAAGTTATTTTGTAATTGTTGAACGTAGTTTACCTTATCAAACTTAACTTTCTCATTTCCCACTTCTCCTTGGGCTGTGATGTACTCGCTTTTGTTTCCAGCAAATAAAACATGCCCTCCTTTAATTTGTCTGACATTTGATAACAGAGCTCTGTTCCCTGTCATGTGCCTGGATGCTCCACTATCTACAATCCACGTGTTAGTCTCAGCACTATAGCGAACACCCTGTACATTCAGTGAAAACATTAGTTCACCCAAGCCTTCACTGGCTTGGGTTTCCCTGAGGCATCACACATCATAAATTCAACCCATTGACCATTTGATGTTGAGGGAAGCTTAGATTTCAGTTTGTTTTCATTTTCAGACGCGGAGGCGGATTTTTCTTTTCATAAACCAGCTTTGTGTAAGGCCTGTTTGTGATAGACAGAAGACTGGCTGATGGATTGAACTTTGGGTTCACTAGACCTTTTTGGAGGCGTCATAGAGTTCCACTTAAACAATCTAGGTGTAGATATTGAAAGTTCTACTTTCCTCCTCGATGTCTGATAATAAGGACACTGAGACGCTACATGACCATACTCTCCACAATTATAGTAGGATCTGCTTTCAACTTTATGGTTTATTTGTTTTGGTGGATATGTAAAAGTCACGCAATTGGCCTTATTATGTTTGGATTGAGACACTTCTTTATTAGATGTATGATTTGGTTTTACAAATTTAATTGCCTTACCTAGTTTTACATCTTTTATCTCTTGTTTACCTGGACTTTGACATGATGCTCGTGATGGATTAGGTTTTATAGTCTTTTTGGGTTCTGGTTTGACTTTGTTTGACCCAGACTTTAAATTAACCTTTTCAAATTCAGTTTTCAGGTTAATACAAGGCATCTTCCCTTTTGCCTTTGAAGTGGCCTCCTTTTGTTTAGAGTTAGATTCATTTGATTTACTTACTGAATCTGGATCACTAACTAGAGTGGACACCACGTGATCCTTGATGGGGTATTGTTAATAGGTTTCCTTTTGGTGTTCATCAAGGTCTCAGGTGGTGGTGGAACCACTTTGTATCCCAGTCCCTCCTTATTATTTCTCTCTCTCTCACTAAGTGTTGGACAATGTGTGAGGAGCTTGTCCAACTGTGCAGTTTTTGTTTTAATGAGTTGAGTTCTACTTCTAAAACTGATTTCTGCTTCTTAGTATCCTCTAAGGAGTTCAGATAGTACCTAATGTCATTTTCTTGGTTAAAGGCCACTACCTCTATTTCCCTAAGCTATTTAGTCAATAGGTCTATCTTTTCCTTATAACTGTGCTCGTTTTGTTTTAACACTCTATTTGCCTTAGTGCATAGTTCCAGGTCCTTTACTAGGTTACCATTATGATCTAGTAACCTAGAAAATTTTAAATCTATACTTTCTCTAAATTTATTACAATCTAAACAAGCATGATTATTAAACAACTGGTCAGTAGTACTTACCTGAGATGTTGAAGATGAATCAGCCATGAGTACAGAATCTGTTGATTCTGGTTCTAGTGATTCTGACTTTGATGCAGATTTTTCTTCTTCAGGCAAATGGTTGACCACAGTGCAGTGTCTTCAGAATTTGACATTGCAAGCTCTACTGCTATGTCTCCCTCACTAGCGGAATCGTCATCAATGTCCTCCACATTTGCTATGTTGGACTCTCCCGGTGACACAAACCAAAAGCTCCAGTCCTATCCTTCATCCTCATTAGCAGTCAAGGCTTTGGGGTCCTTACTTCTGTGAAAAGGAATTTGATATTCGTATGCATTAAGAACAAATACGTTTGTAACGAGAGAATATAATTCTGTGAAAAGGAATGTTTCAATAATATCAAATGTTTCTGCTCAATCATTCACCGATTACAATTAGGTTGACACTCCTTATATAGAGTGCAATCACTGCTGATATCACGGGATAGTGACATCTGGCAGATTTATTAAAAAATAACTAAAACTTAACAACTACTGAAATGTTCACAACTACTGAGAACATATCAGAGTGCTAAGTACAAAACATAAAACTACTAATACGAAACTACTGAACCTACAACGACTGAAGAACAAGCTCTTCAGTCGTTTTACAAAACTACTGAAAAGAAAAATATAAACTACTGAAAGAAAACCGTCACAACTACTGAAGAAGACCTCTTCAGCTGTTGTGACAACGTCTGATACTTTGTCTTCAACACTTGTCTTCAGACTTTGTCTTCAGCACTTGTGTCTTCAGACTTTGTCTTCAGCACTTGTGTCTTCAGACTTTATCTTCAGACTTTGTCTTCAGCACTTGTGTCTTCAGACTTTGTCTTTAGCATTTGTCTTCAGACTTTGTCTTCAGCACTTGTCTTCAGACTTTGTCTTCAGCACTTGTGTCTTCAGACTTTGTCTTCAGCACTGTGTCTTCAGCTGTTGTGGACTTCAGCAGTTGTTGTGACGTCTGTGGGACTTAGGTTTTTCTGATCGGCTCATTGGTTCTTTTGGTCCAACATATAGTCAGGATAGGTAATGCTCGGGGTGTGAAGAGTAAAGTAAGTGGCTAATCACAATTGGCACTATAATTAGGGACTTACTATACTGACATAATGACCTATTCTCTGAATGTCCGGTTGGTGTTTGAATCTTTCAGTGGCGTGTGAATGGTTGTGTGGTAGATTTCTAAAGCTTCACGGGGTGGAGGTCATGGTGCTGAACCGCGCCCCAAGAGAGGAGGCCCAGAGTTGATGTTAGAATCTCAGCCCTTGTTTAATCGATTGAACAGATATAGCAGCGGAATAGCTCAGAATTAGACAAATTCCAACAAGACATTTGATATAAAACGATAAGAGAATTTGTTATAGAGAGACAAATATCCACAAAAGGAATATTGCATTAAGATTGTCGCTCAAAGGCGCGATTACAGGTGAGTATCCTTCCTTATAAAGAAAGAGTGACGTAGGCTGATGTCACTTGAAAGGACATGTAACCGTTTGATAACAACTGATGTTCAAAACTACTGAAGGATGTCAACAACTGAATCTTCTTACAAATGTTCTAAGTTTTCAAACATTATACAACTATGAAAAAACAGAAAACTAATGATACACAACAAACTGAAGAAAAAACTCTTCAGTTGTTACAAGTACTGAAAAGAAAAGTAAACAAACTACTGAAAGGAAAAAAGAAACTCTGAAGTCCCAAAAGACATCACAACAGCTGAAGAAGACCTGATCAGCTGTTCTACAAAGTCTGAAGAATACAACTGCTGAAGTACGTCTGAAGTACTGAAGACAAAGACTGAGACAACAGCTGAAGATCTAAAGTCTGAAGACTTCAACAAGTACTGAAGACAAAGACTGAAGATCAACAGCTGAAAGACAAAGTCTGATGTTCAAGTACTGAAGACATCAGCTGATGTTAACAGCTGATGACAACAGCTGAAGAGGGCTTCTTCAGTTGTTGTGATGGTTTTTCTTCTTCAGTAGTTTTCTTTTCCTTCAGTAGTTTGTTTACTTTTTTTCAGTACTTGTAAACAACTGAAGAGGTTGTTCTTCAGTTGTTGTAGTATCAGTAGTTTTATGTTTTTCAGTAGTTGTAAATAAGATGTTTAACACTTAGGAACATTTGTAAGAAGATGTCAGTTGTTGACATCTTCAGTAGTTGTTAAACATCAGTTGTTATCAAACGGTTACATGTCACTTTCAAGTGACATCAGCCTACGTCACTCTTTCCTTTATAAGGAAGGATGACTCACCTGTAATCGTGCCTTTGAGGCCGACAATCTTAATGCAATATTCCTTTTGTCGGATATTTCTCTCTCTATAACAAAATTCTTTTATCGTTTTATATCAAATGTTCTTGTTTGAATTTGTCTAATTCTGAGCTATTCCGCTGCTATATCTGTTCAATCGATTAAACCAAGGGCTGAGATTCTAACAAATGGTATCAGAGCAGGTTAATCATTGATCGATCTAACAATTGATCATTGAAACTGTTCAATCGCTCTAATTTAATTGAATTAGCAAATTCGCAAGGATCTGTTATAGAGATTGAGAGTGTTCGTTTGGCCGTTTATTTGAGGTTCTGTGTGGTTTTGAGCTAAATTTATTGTGATTTTACTTGAATCTGTCTGATTTTCACAATGACTACTTCTTCGAATGATCCTTTCAATACTGGATCCTCTACCAAGCCTCCGATCTTGGTGAGGAATGAGTATAACATTTGGCAGAGAAGATTGCTCCATCACCTGTCTGTCAATAGCTCAGGTTGTTGGACATCTGTGGTACATGGACCACATAAGCCAATGGTGAATGATCCGGAAACAAACCAGTTGGTTCCAAAGAAGAAGGAGCAATACTCCGATGAGGACAAGAAGTTGTTTGAAATCGATGCAAAAGCCCATGGAATTTTGGCTATGGCTATTCCTAATGAGATTTACTCTGGGCTTCTGCATTGTGAGTCTGCTCATGACCTCTGGAATGCCATCAAAGAACAATTTGGTGGTACTGATGAGGTTTTAGCAAACAACAGGGAAATCCTCGCCCAACAATATGAGACTTTCTCTCATAGAAAGGGTGAGACTCTGACTCAACAATTTGAGCGGTTTTCATGTTTAATTTCTGAATTGAAAATGGTTAAACATGAATATACCAGGAGTCAGATGAACCATAGATTCTTAAGATCACTGCCTGAGAGATGGAACACATATACCATTGTTCTACGCTCAAATGCTGATGTTGATCGCCTATCTCTCACCCAACTTCATGGGAAACTGCTTACATTGAGAGAGAGATAGAGCAGAAAAGGAAATTGGTTTCATCTGGCAAGCTCACTGAGGATTTTGTCCAAGGGAACACTGCCCTGATTGGACATCAAGAGTCAGAATATGCGTCATCTGAAAGCCAGTATGATGAGCATATTGATTTCTCTACAAACACTTCTGAGCCTGCCTTTGTGAGTGTTGATAGTCATTCTGTTGGTAGTAATAGTGACAATCTATGTTTCATCATGGATGATCTCAAGGGGATTGCTGATGATGACTTAGAAGAGATGGATATTTTGAGCCAAATGGCCTTGATAAATATCAGATCTCAGAAGTTCTACAAAAGAACTGGAAGGAAATTCCCAGGACTCTCTGGCAAAACCAAAGTTGGTTTTGACAAGAGTAAGTTGAAGTGCCATAAATGCCACAGGCTTGGGCACTTTGCAAGAGAATGTAGATCATCTGGATCTAACTCTCCTGCACCTTTTGTGACTTTCCCTGGCAATAGTCAACAAAACAGAGGGCAACAACCTGTCAATTCTGGTTATCATCATCAACCACAATCTCCTGCATATTTTGTTCCACAGGGGCCAATGCCATATCCATACCCCTGCTATTACATGCCACAACCAGGCCAGGTTCAAGCACCCACTGCTCAGCAACCACATGCACTCCCTGAGCCTCAACCATCCCAATCTCATCAACCTAATCAACTTCAACAACACAGCTTCTTCACACCAGGAGTTGTTG
This sequence comes from Flaveria trinervia, assembly GCA_025506515.1. Lineage (NCBI taxonomy): Eukaryota > Viridiplantae > Streptophyta > Magnoliopsida > Asterales > Asteraceae > Flaveria > Flaveria trinervia. The sequence goes on along the minus strand of CM046452.1, from coordinate 43,960,052 downwards.
ACTGGAGCAGTTTACCAGATGATGTGTCTGGTAATGAACAACTGTTCTCAGGTGCTGGTCAACATGGTGGTGAGCATCCTTTTGGAAATCTAGCTCTCATGGCTTTGGAATCCTCTGATGGATCATCTTCAAGTACCTCTTCAACAAAGGTATCACAGGTATCCTCTGAGGCTAAGGCCAAATTATGTTCTGAAACTTGCATAGCAGCATTTGCCTCTATTAGAGAAGCAAATGTGGCTTTAATCAATAAAAATGTAGAGCTAGAACAAATAATTTCCAAAAATAAAGCTGAGTTTGAGTCTGTGCTAAAAGAGAAAACTGATGAGATTTACAATTAAAATGCCAAATTTCTGATGATAAGGCTAGGGAGGATGTACTCTTAGAGAAGTACAAAGACCTCAAAGATACTCTTGCTGTCACCCAGGTAGAGTGTGATCGATGGGTACAATCTTGCAAGGGCTTTGAAATGCTTCTTAGTAAGCAAACAGCTTCCAATGTGAAGTTTGGAATTGGTTTAATCACACTGCTCCTCCTACAGTTTTTGCTTCAAGAGCAGGAGCAGAATCTGATGGAGAAAGTAATGACCAATCCACCTCATCATGTGATTCACTACTTGATAAAGCACCATCAGTAGTTGAAGTCAGTAGTAATCCCTCTGTGAACCTATCAGCTGATATTGATGGTTCAACTGCTGACACTCACATGATCAATGAGTTGATCAACCCAAGTGTTATCCCTAGAAGTACTGAGGGTACTGGAGAGCAGGGGATAACATCTGGAGTTCAAATCCTAATGACTGACAGCACTGAAGAGAAGAAAACGTCGTCAGTAGGAAGGATTTGAAGCCTACTAAGGAAGTTGACAAGAAGGCAAAAAGTGCTTCTAAACTGCTGAAGAGCAAGTCTTCAGTAGTTTCATCTCTTTAGTTGTGATCAACAGAAGAAGAAGAAGAAGAAACCATGTGAAATATGTGGTCTATTCAATCATCTCACAGATGATTGTTGGTACAAAAAGGGATCCAAACTCAAACAAAAGGAGAAAATTAAAGAAAACTTGGCTAAAATGAAAACTGAGTTTGAGTCCAAGTTTGTACCAGCAGCATCAAATCCTGTTACTCCTATGTCCAAAAGAAATCAAAAAGGAAGGAGTGCAACAGGCAATAGCTGAGGTTGCTCAAAAGAAGATGGTGCAACACAAGAACTCATCATCAAACACCAATACCAATGTGTCTGAAGAGCTGAAAGCTCTCTCCCAGAATCAGACACAGCTGGTAATGATGGTTCAACATCTGTTGGGAAGAGTTAACCAACTTGATGGCCCTGTGTTGAAACCCCAGAAAAGGAGATCCAAGCCAAAGGATTCCTCTTCTACACCATCTCCTTCACCTCAAGCTATTGTGTCCAATAAACCTGTTAGTTCACCATCTGTTGATGAGACCAGGCCCAAAACCAAAAAGGTTTGGGTCTCCAAAACTAACTGATTGTTTATTTATGCAGGTTTCTTCAACATGCCAAAGTAGCATCTGGTATGTAGACAGTGGGGGATCTATGCATATGACTGGGAACAACTCACTTCTTAATGACTACTCTCCAGGAAGGAAGGGATTTGTTTCCTTTGGCAATGATGCAAGAGGTTACATCATCGGGAAGGGCTTTGTTTCCAATGGGGAAATAAAGTTTGATGATGTCAACCATGTGGAAAATCTCAAGTATAACCTCTTGAGTGTCAGTCAATTGTGTGACAAAGGCCATGTTGCCCTTTTCACAAGCCAGAACTGCAGGATTCTGTCATCCAAAGTTCTGAGTTTGATTGACAAGGTATTGGATGCTCACACTCTCCTGAAGGCCAACAGGACAGGAAGAGTGTATGCCTTAGATCTTTCCAAGAAAATTGATCTCAAAGGCCATCCTTGCCTATTTTCCAAGGCCTCTCCTCAAGAATCTAATCTATGGCATAGAAGGCTGGGACATGTTAACTTCAAAACATGAATCAACTGATACACCATAGTTTAGTAAGGGGAATGCCTATGAAGGAGTTCAAGTGTGAAAACAACTGCACTGCTTGTTTGAAAGGAAAACAGCACAAGGTTTCATTTCCACCTATTGAAGAACCAAAGTCCACTGCCTGCTTACAACTTCTTCACATGGATCTCTTTGGTCCTGTGAGAGTGATGAGCATGGCACAAAAGAAATACTGTCTGGTAATTGTGGATGATTACTCCAGATTTGTATGGACTTTCTTTCTACATTCAAAGGATGAAGCTGCACAGAAGATCATAAACTTTGTGTTGTATGCTGAGAAGCAGTATTCCCTCTCAGTCAAGTGTATTAGAAGTGACAATGGAACAGAATTCAGGAACAATACACTTGATGAGTTCTACCTTTCCAAGGGAATAAAGAGACAGTTTAGTATTCCAAGAACTCCTGAACAGAATGGAGTTGTGGAGAAAAGAACAGGACCCTCATTGAAGCTGCAAGGTCTATGTTGGCTGATTCTGGACTGCCATTGACCTTTTGGGCTGAAGCTGTCAACACAGCATGCTATGTGCAGAATAGAGTGCTAATAAATCAGAGGTTGATGAAGACTCCATATGAAGTTCTACATCATTTGGCCCCTCTCATTTCATTCTTTAGAGCATTTGGGTGTCCCTGTTTCATTCTCAACACAAAGGATCAGCTCCAGAAATTTGATCCTAAGGTGGATGCAGGGTACTTTGTTGGTTATTCATCAACTTGCAAGGCATACAGAGTCTTCAACTGCAGAACAAAGATGGTTGAAGAGACTCTACATGTCAAGTTCAATGAATCTCCAAAGGACAAGATTCCACAAAGCCCTGTGGAGCTCTTTGATTTGGACATACTGCAATATGTTCCTTATCAATCTCCTGCTGTTGCTCCTGTCAACAGTTCACCACCTGGTGTTACTACTGAAGATGATGATGATAGTAGTAATCACCTCTTCAGGTTTAGTGATCAACTGCCTGAGTCCTCTAAACCTGATGCTCCTGTAGCTCCAGCCGCACCATCCACAACAAATGCTGATGAGATTTCTGCATCCTCAACTTCATTTGAGTTGCCACCATCTTCATGGTTTCAAGAATCTGCATCAACATCTGCTGCTGCTGAAGATCCTACAAACACTTGCACAGATTTGATTGTTTACCAAGAGCTGAAAAATCACCCAATATCTCAAATCCTTGGTGATATCAATGCTGGTGTCTCAACCAGAAGCCAGTTGTCCAATTTCTGCTTCTATGCTCTCTTCATCAGTCAGCTAGAGCCGAAGAACTATCATGTGCTTTGAGAGACAATGGATGGGTTGAAGCCATGCAGCTTGAGCTTCTTCAGTTCAAGAAACAGCAAGTGTGGGAGCTTGTTCCTCTACCCCCAGGTAAGTGTGCAATAGGCACTAAATGGGTGTTTAGGAATAAAACTGATGAAAATGGGCTAATTGTTAAGAACAAGGCCAGACTGGTTGTGCAGGGGTTTGCACAAGAAGAAGGTATTGATTATGATGAAACCTTTGCCCCTGTAGCCAGACTGGAGGCAATTAGATTGTTTTTAGCCTATGCTGCACTCCACAATCTTAAAGTTTTTCAAATGGATGTCAAAAGTGCTTTTCTATATGGTACAATAAAAGAAGAAGTTTATGTGTGTCAACCACCAGGCTTTGAGGATAATAAGCACCCAGAATGGGTATATAAGCTTGATAAAGCTCTTTATGGGTTGAAACAAGCACCTAGAGCCTGGTATGAGACCTTATCAAACTTTCTTCTACAGAATAATTTCACTAGAGGCTCCATAGATAAAACTTTATTTATTAAGAAGGTGGATCAGCATAAGCTACTTGTTCAAATTTATGTTGATGATATTATATTTGCATCCTCTGATCCCCAATTGTGTGAGGATTTCCAAACCTTAATGCAACAGAAGTTTGAAATGAGTGCAATGGGAGAATTACAGTTCTTTCTAGGTTTGCAAATCAAACAAAAAGCTGATGGAATTTTCATTCATCAGTCTAAATACACAAAGATCTTTTGAATAAGTTTGATTTACAAAACTGTAAACCCTGTTCTACTCCCATGTGCAACACCACACAATTGGATGTTGATCAGAAAGGTAAAGGTGTTGATGAAACCCTTTACAGATGTATGATTGGTTCCTTGATGTATTTAACAGCTTCTAGACCAGATATTATGTTTGCTACATGTGTTTGTGCTAGATTTCAGGCTGCACCTAAGGAGTCTCATCTGATTGCAGTCAAGAGGATCTTTAGATATCTGCAAGGTACACAATCTCTAGGCTTATGGTATTCCACTGGACATTCTTGCAAATTAGTTGCTTTCTCTGATAGTGACTATGCAGGGTGTAAGTTGACCAGGAAATCAACTTCTGGTGGATGCCAATTCCTAGGCAACTGTTTGATTTCTTGGCAGAGTAAGAAACAAACATCTGTTGCTACATCCACTGCTGAAGCCGAGTACATTGCTGCTGCAAGTTGTACATCCCAAATACTCTGGCTTCAGAATCAACTTTTGGATTATGGCATTACAGAGACTAAGACTCCATTATTAATGGATAGTGCTTCAGCTCTTTGCATTGTCAAAAATCCTGTCCAGCACTCTAGGACCAAACATATAGAAATTAGACATCATTTTATAAGAGATTGTTTTGAAAAGGGTCTAATTAATCCTATGTTTGTGCCTAGTGCTGATGAGCTTGCAGACATTTTTACTAAGCCTTTGGATAGTTCAACTTTCCACAACCTGGTGTTAAGGCTTGGTATGCTGCAGCTAGAATAAGTGACAACTACTGATGATCTCAGTAATTACTGATGATCATTGGTAACCATGTCACATATAAGTACTGATGAGTTATTTTACCCTCAGTAGTTTTTATAACTACTGAAGGCTAAATGCTTTAAGTACTGTACTTTATCTGTTCTAAACTACTGATGTAGTTACAACTACTGAAATCAGTAGAAACAGATAAGTACTGATGTCCTATGAAACAACTGAAAACAGCAAAAGGCTGATGAGTAAGTGTTGAGGACAGTATGAAACAGCTGAAAGGCTATGAATTGACGACACTACTGATGAGTACTCTCTCTTCAGTAGTTCACAAACTGCTGTTTCTTTATAAACAACTGAAGCAATACCATGTCTTCAGTAGTTTCACAACTACTGATGACTAACACCAAGTCTTCAGTTGTTTACAACAACTGATGGCAAAACCACGGTCTTCAGTAGTTTCACAACTACTGATGCTAATACCAAGTCCTCAGTTGTTTCAACATCTGAAGTCCAACTTGTCTTCAGTAGTTTTTAAAACTACTGATGCCTAAATCAGAGACTTCAGTTGTTTCAACGTCTGATTGTAAACACCATGTCTTCAGTTGTTTTATAACTGCTGACCACACCAATACCATCAGTCGTTTCAAACCTCTGAAAGTTAATACCACGTCATCAGTAGATTCAAATACTGATGACTAACACCAAAACCTTCAGTCGTTTCATAACCCGTACTATATATACCTGATCCCTCTTTCAGAGTTTTTCATTCTTTCACGACCTAAAAATTTCAAAAGCTCTGAAAACCTTTCACCTTCATTAATGGCGACCATGCAACTCAAGCCTCGACACAACTGTGTCGCGTACCTCACAAAATCGCCCTTCTGGACCAAATTTGATAATGCTATAGATCTTATGGTCCAATCCCCACTGAAAACGGCTTTCCTCTAAATCCAATCATTTATGCCGATTCGCTACGTCAGTTCTGGATGAATGCGACCGTTAATGGAGAATCTATCCATTCGTCTATCAACTCGCATAAGGTGGTCATCTCTACTGCTACCATCCGCCAGATATTACTGTTAGATGATGCTGCCTACCCTGTTGGATATCCTAAGCGCCAACTTGATCTTTCATTTGGACAACATGGATATCAGGGTGATCTTAGTGCTTCAACAATCCTGAAGAAACATTTTCCAGATGCTGAACGATTAATATTTCATATGGTAAATGTTTGCCTGCCCCCGAAGACTTCCTCTTGGGATCAATCTTCCAGATGGCAACAGGTATTGTTCTCTATCCTTGAACAAGAACCACTAAACTTTTCTGAAATAATTTTTCTTGAACTCAAGGATATGGCCACAAAACCACTTTCTAACCGTTGGATACTATATCCTCGGTTTATAATGGCCATAATAGAGAATCAGCTTTTTGCTGAGGGACTAGTTGGTCTGGGAGTCCCTGCTTTGGCTGTATTGCCGGAGGTATACTCCCGACACAACACTGACCAAACTCTCAAACAGGCTGCCAAGCTGCGCAAACCCACGCAGCTGGAACCCACAGCCTCCACTTCCACATCCAAAGTCCCCTCCAAACCCACAAAGAAGAAGCCTAAGAAAGCTACTCAGGGAATTGAGTCCCCTGTGGATGCTCCTGCTGCACCAACGCAGGTTATCTCTGCTGGAAATAACCCCCAGTAGAGACTATGACTCCACCAACTGAAGCCGCTCAGGTTTCCTCTCAAAAGGAACCTGAAGCAATCACTCAAAGGGAAGCCACACTGCTGGGATCCTCCTCACTTGAGGGGATTACCATTGAAGAGCACCACTTGTCCCGGGTGCACACTGCTTCCACACCCTCTCCTGATGCAACCGCCCCTCAAAGCCCTACAATAATTGTTGCAAAGGTGCTGACACAGTTGCATTCCTCACCCCCCACCCAGACACCAATCACTACTGGGATAACCTCAACACCTGAGGGGGAGGATCAAATGCTTCTGTCAACCCACAGCACAGGGGTTATCATGTTCATCTTCTAGTGTAGATAAGGAGGTGCAACTTCTGGTGAGGCTGCCACTGTCTCTGACTCAGCAAATGACCAGGGTGCAGTTGGTAACATCTCTAAGACCTCACCAGTGGCAACAGCTGATGAAGGACATAGTCCTGAGGCTGGAAGTCCCCAGAACCAAGAACAAGGGGCACATGCTATCATTGATCTACACTCAAGGCATGTTCATCCTGACTCTGTCAGGAGGTCAGGTGATTCAGTATCAACTGATGATGACCTGAGCTTCTTCTATGATGTAGTTGCTCAAAACACCATTCTAGAGGATGAGGTTAGCAGACTCAAAGAGCTGCTGGCCAAGATGTCTCAGGATGCAAGTCCATCTGCCACCACAATACACCCACAGATGGCACCTTCTTCTGAAGGTCCCCTACACACTGAGCCAGTATATACTTCCAAGCCACCAGCCTCTGCTTTCGGCACTGATTCTCAGGAACAGAACCATCCTGATCAATCAGTTGCTACCTTCAAAAATCCCTACCTCTCATCACTCCCATGATCACAGATATAGTGATCAAAGCCTTGATGAGAGGCTTCCTACAATAATACAACCCTTGGTGGAGGAGTTGGTGACTAAATCCCTTTCTACTGCTCAAACCCTTGCATCCAATGCAACCAAAAAGGGGGAGAGTCAGTTAGTTAAAGGAAAAAGGAAAGGATGATGATGGGGAGAAGGCGAAAGAATCTGAGTTGTAAATGAGAAGGAGAAGGAGAGTGTGAAGGGAGCTGAAGTGAATGAAAGTCAAAAAGACTTTCATGTCACATATCAAAAGAGAAAAGGAGAGTCTGAGAAGGAGAAGGAGCTGAAGGATATGGTGAAAGAAGCTGACGCCAACCATAACCGTTCAATGGATAAAATCATTGAGCAGTTGTATAGGCAGGGTTTTGACATCAAACAACTAGACTCCGAGATCAGAAGGATGGAAACAGAGGAGATCAATTCAAGATGGGCTAGCTATGATGCCTTAGAAAGAGAAAGGCTGGAGATAATGATCAGATTTATAGCTAAATACTTGGGAAGATCTCTAATGGAAATAAGGGCCTGGACCAGGGACAACATCTTGGCAATAACCACCAAGATTTGTTCGTCTGAAGAATACTCCAAAGGTTTAGTGATTGAGGTATGAATGAAGCTGGGGTTGGGAATCGAAAAGAACTGACAAAATTTACCAAAGCCTCCCTTACAGCCAAAATGCTAAAACAGTCTGAAAAGCCTCAATCCTCAAAATCACTATCTCCACAACCCACTAAAACAACCCCTTTACCCTCTAAACCAACCATCCAACCCACAAAACCAAATCCTTTACCCCCAAAACCCACTGCCAGTGATGTACCTAGCCAAAAGAAAAGAAAGGTACTGAGGCCTGATGAAGATGAAGAGGAGGATGAAGACAGACTGCCACTCTCTGCAGTCATTACTTTGCCTAAGGCTAAACCAATGTCCATCACTCCTGCTTCTCAAATGCATGATGTAATGATAAAGATTGAAGAGGAACAGATGCAAAAACATGATGAGGAAATGCTGAAAAGCATTGACAAAGCATATGCCACATCCTCTTCAATGATCAGTATGAAGAAAGAAGTATTAAGATTGTACACCCTTGCTAATACCTTTCAATACCAAAGGGAAAGAGTAAGGATATGGCCTGATCCAAGGGTGGCACATCGAATTGTCAAGAAAGAAATTCCTTCAAGATACAAGGGCCAAGTGAAGAGAGTTGTCGACGAAGACATCACTGTGGTTCTTGTAGTGTCCCCTTGGGAATTGTTGAAGAGTTCAAGAAAGCCTATGAAGCCAAACAACCACCTCAAAAGATGTTAGAGAACAAAATTATAAAGAAGGGATTGGTTTACAAAAGACTTGAAAACTTCAAACAAGAAGAGCTCAACCTGCTCTTAGAAGGGACTCATCCAGATGAGTTTGCTTATAGACAAATAACCACGGTTGAGCTCAAAAATGGAAAACAGGCCAAGTACATATCTGAAGTGTATGGCCGAGAAGGATTATTTGATGGTGTGCCCGAGGTGCTGACAATGGATGAGCAAATCATGTTTTTAAGGGCTTACACCAGGGAATCATATAGGCTGATACACGGGAAGTAGATCTCATGGTTGGGGCAACAGCTCGGTGTCCAAGTCCCCAATACAGAGCTCCCAACCATATCATGCCAAACAGATCATCAGAGACTTCTTCCCAGGCCGGTGCTGAAAAAGGGTCACTTCTCATCTGATCAAGAGGATAAAAAGACCAATCTATCTGCCAAAATAAGTGGGACTCGTCAATAACTTAGAGGTTTTGGCTGCATTGGTTCAGGGGGAGTTTGTTGGACCAAAAGAACCAATGAGCCTGATCAGAGAAACCTCTAAGTCCCACAAGACATCACAACAGCTGAAGAAGACCTGATCAGCTGTTCTACAAAGTCTGAAGAATACAACTGCTGAAGTACGTCTGAAGTACTGAAGACAAAGACTGAGACAACAGCTGAAGATCTAAAGTCTGAAGACTTCAACAAGTACTGAAGACAAAGACTGAAGATCAACAGCTGAAAGACAAAGTCTGATGTTCAAGTACTGAAGACATCAGCTGATGTTAACAGCTGATGACAACAGCTGAAGAGGGCTTCTTCAGTTGTTGTGATGGTTTTTCTCTTCAGTAGTTTTCTTTTCCTTTCAGTAGTTTGTTTACTTTTCTTTTCAGTACTTGTAAACAACTGAAGAGGTTGTTCTTCAGTTGTTGTAGTATCAGTAGTTTTATGTTTTTCAGTAGTTGTAAATAAGATGTTTAACACTTAGGAACATTTGTAAGAAGATGTCAGTTGTTGACATCTTCAGTAGTTGTTAACATCAGTAGTTATCAAACGGTTACATGTCACTTTCAAGTGACATCAGCCTACGTCACTCTTTCTTTATAAGGAAGATGACTCACCTGTAATCGTGCCTTTGAGGCCGACAATCTTAATGCAATATTCCTTTTGTCGGATATTCTCTCTCTATAACAAAATTCTCTTATCGTTTTATATCAAATGTTCTTGTTTGAATTTGTCTAATTCTGAGCTATTCCGCTGCTATATCTGTTCAATCGATTAAACCAAGGGCTGAGATTCTAACAGTTGAGAAGGTGGTTCATGAAGAACTAGAGACCCCTCATCTGGAGGGTGGCGACGAGAGCGCCAATCTGAGAGCCTCAGTGAAGGAGGTTGTTGTTGAGAATTTCATCAAGTCATGCAGATGATCTTACCGTCTGTAGTGACTGAAGTTATCAAGGCAGTACGGGAAGGAGAGAGGAAGGAAAGAAGTAGACCTACGGGCGAAAGGAGACGGCCCGAGACTGAGATGGTTTTGTCTGACAATGAAGAAGAAGATGAGGAAGAAGAGCCTGCGCCGGAGGCGGCACGAGGCTGTAACTATGGGGCATTTATGAGATGCAAGCCCCCTACTTTTGACGGTAACGGCACTGCTGCTGCCGCTCACCGGGGGTGAGGAAAATGGAGGTTGTACTTGATATCATCGAGTGCCGAGAGGACCAGAAGGTGAAGTTCGCTACCCACTCTTTTGTGGACTCAGCTTTATATTGGTGGGACAACATTGTCCAAGCTAAGGGTAGCAGGGCCGTTGGAAGAATGAGATGGTCCGAACTGAAAAAGTTGGTGATTGAGGAGTTTTGTCCTCACCGGGAAATGGACAAGGTTGAGAGGGAGTTTTTGCAATTAGAGGCGGGAACGATGACACACTAAGAGTACACCACAAAGTTCAATGAAATGGCACGTCTGGTGTCGGATCAAGTGACGCCTCGTCACGGAAGATTAAAAGGTACATCCGGGGTTTGCCAGTGGACATTCGCAGGCACATGATCGCCGCCCGACGGAGCACGTTTAGGTAAGTGGTGGATTTAGCAGGGAGATTGTATGATGAGAGGACTGTGGTGGTGGTGGCTGAAAGTAGTCGGAAGGGTGGAGGTGATAGAAACTGAAATGGGAAGAGGTTTGGCCAGGGTGGTGCCTCGACGAGTAACAAGAAGGCACGGGTGGACGACCTCTGTGTAGCCACACCGGGTATGGGATCGAATAAGTGTGGCAAGTATGGGAAGGAGCACGGTGGCGAGTGTAGATGGGGGTTGAATGTTTGTTTCCAATATGGGAAGCCTAGTCATATGGATAGAGATTGTAAGGGTGTGAGGTGTTCAACTGTGGAGAAAGTGGTCATATGGGTAAAGATTATTAGAAGCCAAGGGCTGAGGGTTCCAGGGCGAAGAAAACGGGGAGTGAAGGACCAAGGGCAAGCGCCAGGGTATTCACTATGACACAGGAGGAAGCTAGGACGGACCCTGATGTTGTGTCTGGTACGTTTCTAGTAAACCAAACTTTAGCGTCTGTGTTATGATTCGGGTGCCGGTAAAAGTTTTATTTTTGTTGCTTTCTGTGCTAAGCTGCCTGTTAGTAGTAGACGTGTTGATGCGCCCTTTGATGTAGAAACTTCCACAGGTAAGTCTACCAGGATTTCGGAAATGATAGAAGACTGTGATGTGGAGCTAGAAGGTCATAAATTTCCGGTTAGACCCTTCGTGATGACCTTAGGTGGTTTCGATTTGGTTCTTGGGATGGATTGGTTAGCAGACTTCAAGGCGAACATTGTGTGTTGCAAGAAGATGATTTTTCTGACACGCCTGAGGGGAGTTCGGTAACTGTCTATGGAGATCGGGTCACGATGATCCGAAAGTGATCTCAATGGCGATGGCGGGAAAGTGTATGAGGCGTGGATGTAGCGCCTATTAGGCCTATGTAAAGGATGTGGAAACGCCAACACCATAACTGTCTGATGTACCAGTTATGTGTGATTTCCCAGATGTGTTCCCGGAAGACTTATCAGGAGTGCCACCTGACAAAGAGATTGAGTTTCAGATTGATCTGATACCGGGTGCCCAACCTGTTACCAAAGCGTCGTATCGGTTGGCTCCGACTGATATGACAGAGTTGATGGAGCAGTTGCAAGAGCTGCTAGATAAGGGGTTCATCAGACCGAGTATCTCTCCTTGGGGTGCTCCGGTCCTATTTGTGAAGAAGAAAGACGGTAGCATGAGGATGTGCATTGACTACCATGAATTGAACAAGCTGACGGTGAAGAACCGATATCCCTTACCGAGAATAGATGATTTGTTCGATCAGCTTCAGGGTGCCAGTTGGTTTTCAAGGATAGATCTTCGATCTGGTTACCATCAGTTAAAGGTGAAGGAGCAAGATATTCCTAAAACAGCTTTCCGCACGTGGTATGGTCACTACGAGTTCCTCGTGATGTCTTTTGGGTTGACCAATGCGCCAGCTGCTTTTATGGATTTGATGAATCGAGTGTGTCGGCCGATGTTGGATAAATCAGTGATTGTGTTTATTGATGATATCCTGATTTTTTTCGAAGAGAGAGAATTAGCATGTCGGCCACATTCGGGAGGTTTTGGAGACGTTGAGAAGGAGAAGCTGTACGCCAAGTTCTCCAAGTGCGTGTTTTGGTTGTGCGAAGTTCAGTTCTTGGGTCATGTGGTAAATCCTGACGGGATTATGGTGGACCTGGCTAAGGTGGAGGCAGTGATGCAATGGAAGTCTCCAAAGACGCCGTCCGAGATCGTAGTTTCTTGGGTTTGGCGGGCTATTACAGAAGATTTATCCAAGACTTTTCCAAGATCGCTTCCCAACAAACCAAGTTGACCGAAAAGATGTGAAGTTTGTATGGGGTCAAGCTCAAGAGAAGGCATTTGAAGAATTGAAGGCAAGATTGACTCAAGCTCTTGTTCTGTCACTACCCGATGGAAGTGAAGATCTGGTGGTTTATTCTGATGCTTCCTATTCAGGGTTGGGGTGCGTGTTAATGCAAAAAAGGAAGGTTATAGCTTATGCATCCCAGCAGTTGAAGGTTCATGAGGTCAACTACCCTACTCATGACTTGGAGCTAGCAGCTGTGGTCTTTGCACTAAAGATTTGGAGGCACTATCTGCACGGGATGAAGTGCACCATATTCACTGACCACAAGAGCTAGAAGTACATCTTCGAGCAAAAGGATCTAAACATGACGCAACGACGATGGTTGGAGCTTATAAAGGACTATGATTGTGAGATTCATTACCATCCGGGCAAAGCCAACGTGGTAGCTGATGCCCTTAGCCAAAAGGAGAGGCCCGAACCGATTCTGGTGAAAGCATATCAGCTGATCATGACCTCTGATGTGATGAAGCAAGTCAAAGAGTTTCAAGATGAGGCACTAAAAGAGGATCATCTTAACTCTGAAAGAATGAGAGGCCTGGTCGCGGAATTGGGTGAAACACGCTTGGTGTTAGAACTCGATTCGGGAGGATGTGGATTCCTTGTTTTAGGGATCTACGGGTGAAGATTTTAGATGAAACTCACAAGGCTCGATACTCCATTCACCCCGGCACCACGTAAATGTACCAAGATATGAAGAAAAGATTATTGGTGGTCGGGTATGAAGCACGATGTGGTGGGGTATGTGAGTAAGTGCCTTACTTGCTTACAGGTGAAGGTAGAGCATCAAAAGCCGTATGGGAAGATCCAACCTTTGGATATACCGGAATGGAAGTGGGAGCACATCACTGTGGATTTCATTACGAAGCTGCCACGTACTCCGAAAGGGTACGATGCCATATGGGTGATTGTGGACCGTCTGACGAAGGGTGCTCACTTCCTACCGATTCGCGAGACATGTTCATCCGAGAGGTTGGCTGATCTGTTCATCAAGGAAGTTGTAACTTGTCATGGTGTGCCGGTGTCTATTGTGTCTGATCGTGACACCCGGTGTACATCCAAATTCTAGAAGAAATTCCATGACACCATGGGGACGAGGTTACATATTAGCACGGCTTATCATCCCCAAACTGATGGTCAGTCAGAAAGGACCATTCAGACATCAGAAGACATGCTTCAGGCATGTGTGATTGATTTTCGAGGAAGTTGGGATGCCCACCTACCGTTAGCTGAATACTCATACAACAACAGCTATCATGCCAGCATTGGTATGCCACCATATGAGATGTTATACGGTAGGAGATGCAGACACCCGTTTGTTAGGGTGATATTGGTCAGAAGGAGTTAAGGAGCGTCGAGCTGATCGAGGCTACGACTGAGAAGCTTAAGAAGATCAAAGCCTTCATGCAGGCAGCCAAAGATAGACAGAAGTTGTATGCCGATAAATGACGCAGACCGATTGAGTTCCAGGTGGGTGACCGGTTTATATTGAAGGTCTCACCTTGGAAGGGTATTATTTGATTCAGAAAGCGGGGCAAGTTGAGCCCAAGGTACATAGGCCCTTTCCGAATCGTTGCTCGGGTAGGAGAGGTGGCCTATAGACTGGAGTTACCAGATGAGTTAAGTGGAATTCACCCGACATTCCATGTATCTCATATAAGAAAGTGCTTAGCTGATGAAGACATGATTGTTCCACTGGAGGATATCGAAGTAAACGAACAGCTCAATTATGTGGAGCAACCAGTGGCAATCATCGATCGAAAAGAGAAAAGACTGAGGAATAAAGTGGTTCCCCTTGTGCGTGTACAGTGGAAGCACAGGAAGGGATCCAAGTCAATGTGGGAGACTGAGGAAGAAATGAGACAATATTACCCACGCTTGTTTGAGGAATAACAGGTTTCTGGGATGAAACCTATTTAAGGGGGGTGGACTTATAACACCCGGTTATTTACCTATTTTGAGGTCGACAAAGGAAGAAAAGAAGCAAAGTTCAAAGTCGAGGGACCAAACTCGCCAATGAAGGAAAGTTGGAAATATGGTGATATTTGTAGGGAGAGGGCAGCCATACTCTCCCCACACTCACCCATTTCGGCCACAAAGAAAGAGAGGAGAGAAAGAAGGGAGAAAAGAGAGAAAAGGTTGGTTCGAGTAGGTTCAAGAGGGCAAAATCGTCGTGTAACGAGTCAAAACGAAGCTCTACTCTTATGGTTGCTTGTGTGAGTTCTAGGACCCCTCTTTTACACGTTTTTGAATGATTTTGGGGCTGGAACACATCTAAAACCCCTTTTTCGAGTTTTTGGGTATAAACCCATTTTTATGTGTGTGTGTGTGTGTATGATGCATTTAAAGTTGGTTTTCGGGCTTGTGTGTGCTTGAATGGTGTTGTGGTATGCATCCCTAAGGTTTAGGATGGTCGATTTGGGCTTAGAATGGGTTTGGATGAGTTTGGAGGTTGAAAATGGCAGATTGTGTTCGGGATGAACTGCATTTTGCATCAGCTAGGGCTAGGCGACCGACTGGAAGCCATATGGCGAATGAGGAGCGATTGGGGTCCATTCGCACGAATGGAGTTCATTCACATGATTGGGTCCAGTCGCATGGGGAGTCATGCGACTGAGGGTCCAGTCGCATAAGTGGTCATCCGCATTAGTTCCATTCGTATGAGGTCCATCCGCATTAGTTCATTCGCACGATTGGGTGTTCTTCGCATGAGTGTACATCCGCATTGGTTCATTCGCATGATGCTCAGTCGCATGGAGGCCATGCGACTGAAAGGTGTCCATACGCCTGAATAGGGTTGTTGCTCCCGAGGAGAAGTGTAGTTTAAGTTCTGACTTTGGGGGGAAAGTGCAGATGTGGTTTTGATGTAAAGGTTCCCATAAGAGCATGTAAGATGACTATTGAGGCCTTAGAGAGCATGTTGGGCATGATGATGATGATGTTTCATGATTATGCTTGTTATGTACGTATGATGTTGCTCTGTATGATGTTGATGCCTGTGTATGATATGTTCCTTGTTATGATGTATGTTTATCTTTCTGTGGCTTTACGTGTTATGTAAATGAATGAACTGAAAGTATTATGTAACGTAAAGCGAAAGATAATGAAAGAGGAACATGATGAATGAATGCATGCATTAATGAACAAATGAATGTAAGAAGGCTTGCAAGCAAATGTATGAAGGTGCAATGGTGTGCGGGTTAGCTACCCCGAACGATGCACACTGGGGTCCAATCTTTGTGATTGACCATACGAATGGGATCCTTGCTGCTTGCCCTAGGTACTAGACTTAGCTTCGTGCACAATGTTCGAGGTCTATGAAAGACCTCAGGCTTAGTTACCCGCTTCATGCATAATGTTCGGGGTATAGCATATGGCATTGATCCATAACGGAAGAGAAAAGATAAATGGTGAATGTACTTTCCCTAGGTACTGGAGTCACTCTGTGCCTAATGTTCGAGGTCTATGAAAGACCGCAGGCCCAGTTACCCGCTTCGTGCACAATGTTCGGGGTAATGTACATGTCACCGGAAGTAATAAATGAACGAATGAAAGCAAGAAGTATGAAAGAATGAAAGTTAACATATAGATGATGAAGATATAATGATGATATCTGCATATGTATGATGTACGATTGCATGAACGTAAAGTATGGTTTTAACAAGAGAAAAGTATGTTTTATTTATAAAACTAGAACTCACTTAGCAACGCTGACTTTGATGTGTTTCTAGTTGGCAGGTAATAGTTGCTGAGGATGGCACGAGGCGGCTACTCAGCTCTTTTGGAATGGCATCCATGTTTATAATGCTTTTGTGATGTAATGCAACTTGGGTTTTGTAATCGAATTACGATGTATTATTTGCAAAAGCTTTTATAATGAAATGAGATGTCTATTTTGTTATTTCCGCTGCGATGTTTTATGGAAGTTTATGAATTATATATTTTATGTGCGTTGAATGACCAACTGTAGGTGTCCCGGGAACAGGGCCTTACAATTAGTGACTCAAACAACCCCACAACACCCCCAACGAGTTGTGAAACATTAAAATACTGAACATTTCGGTAAGTAATGATATAAAATGTATATATATACATATACATATATAAATACATACATATATATAGATATATATATATATATATGTGGTGTATATATACATATATATATATACATATATATGTTATGTATATATGTATATATATACATATATATATGTATATATTATACTATATATGTTATATATATACATATATATGTATATATGTATATATATAAATATATACATATATAATACCTACATATATAGATATATATACGTGTATATAAATAGATATATATACATATATGTATTGATATATAACTATGTATATATATATATGTATATATATATATCATATATATATATATATACGTATATATATATATATATATATTATATATATACGTATATATATATATACGTATATATATATATACGTATATATATATATATGTAAGGCCCCGTTTTCCGGGACGCTTACAACTGGTAAATCATTGCACATAATCATATAACTTTACATTTAACATTCATAAACATTGTAGCAGAAACATAAAAATGACTTTTCATTTCATTACAAATGCTTTTGCAAGTTAATACAATTGTTCATTTCAAAACATTGTTCGTTCGCATTAGAATGCAAAAACATTAATCAAAAGAATGTCGTCCAAAAGAGCTGAGTAGCCGCCCCATGCCATTCTCGGCAACATTACCTGCCAACTAGAAACACATAAAAGTCAGCATTGCTAAGTGAGTTCTAGTTTTAAAATAAAACATATTTTACTTTCGTTAAAACCATACTTTACTTTGCATGTGATCACACATCATACGTACACATAGATAATATCATTATTATCTTCATTATACGTTCGTTCATTTCGTCCATTCATCATTAAATCTTTACTTTCATTCGTACCAATGCCATGTGCTCCACCCCATCGTATATATAAAGCCGGTACTAGACCTGAGGTCTTTCATAGATCCCGAACATTATGCACGAAGCTGACTCTAGTTACCTAGGGTGAGCAGCAAGGGTCCCATACATATGGTCAATCACAAGGATTGGACCCCAGTGTGCATCCTTTTGGGGTAATTAACCCACACACAGTTGAGCTGGCACCCTTCATTGGGTGTGAACATCCATACATATGCTTAATCACACGGATCAAGCCCCAGTGTGCATCCTTCTGGGGTAGCTAACCCGCACACAGTTGAGCTAACACCCTTCATTGGGTGTGAACCTCCATACGTTTGCTTGCAAGCCTTTCATACTTTCATGCGTTCATTAATGCATGCATTCATCATTTCATTCCTCTTTTCATTATCTTCCACTTTACGTTACATAATACTTTTCATTTCGTTCATTAACATCCAACGTAAAGTCATGGGGAAAATAATCATACAAAGCAAGGAACATAACATACACAGTCAACATCATCATACCAGGCATCATACATACATAACACATATCCTACATACCATTATGCATAAACATACAACATCATGCATCAACGTCATACATCATCATCATCCATGCCCAACATAACCTCTAAGGCCACAAAAGTCATCTATATGAACCCCCGGGAACCTTCCACGTCAAATACTTACATCTGCACTTTCCTCGAAAGTCAGTAAATAAACTATGTTCCCTCAGGTACACAAGCCCTACTTGGGCGTATGGACACCCTTCAATCTGGCCTCCCAGGCGACTAAGCACAATGCAGATGAACACCAGGCGAATGGGCCCTATGCGAATGGACTCAATGTGGATGAACACAATGCGGATGAGTCCCATGCGAATGGAACCAATGCGGATGAGTCCCATGCGAATGAACTAGTGCGGATGAACACCTTGTGCGAATGAGCACAAATGCGAATGGGCCTAGGCGAATGGACCTTTAGTCGCATGACTCCCCATATGAATAGCCCTCAGTCATACGACTCACAAGCAAATGGACTCCAGTCGCATGACTCGTATGTGAATGAACCTCATTCGCACTCCTTTCGGACGTATGGCCTCCAGTCGGATGCCATTCGGTCGCCTAACCCTAGCTGTTGCAGAATGCACTTCATCCCGAACCCAATCTGCACTTTTTGGCCTCTAAACCCTCTCAAACCTGTTCTAAGCCCATATAAACCATCCTAAAACTTAGAAACACACACCACAACACCATTCAAGCACACACAAGCCCGAAAACACATTCCACTCGCATCACACACAAACACAAACATACGGGTTCAACACACACATTTCAAAAACGGGTGTTACTATGTGTTCCAGCCCCAAATCAAATGAAAACGTGTAAAAGAGGGGTCCTAGAACTCATACAAACGACACCGTTCAATCCAACCCGCTACACTTCGACTTTCACGCTCGAATCCAAAGAAAACCAAGCTTGAAACCCCTTTTTCTCCCCTTTTTCTCTCTTCGTTGAAATTTTGAGTATGGGGGAGGGTGTGGGCTGCTTTCCCCCTCTTATACCCCACTTATTTAGGATCTTTTCTGTTTTGGCAAGCTTGGTCCCTCAACTTTGGACTTTATTTCTTTTTCTTCTTTCGTCGTTTTAGAGAAAATATCCGGGTGTTACAAGTCCACCACCCTTAAATAGGTTTCATCCTCGAACCAGTTATTCCTCGAACAAACTGGGTAATGTTGTCTCGTTTCCTCTTCAGTCTCCCACATAGACTCGGCTCCTTTCCTGTGCTTCCACTATACACACACAAGAGGAACCACTTTATTCCTCAGTCTCTTCTTTTTTCGATCGATGATTGCCACTGTTTGCTCCACATAATTGAGCCGTTCATCCACTTCGATATCCCCCAGTGAAACAATCATCACTTCATCCACTAAACACTTCCTCTGATGAGATACATGGAATGTCGGGTGAATTCCACTTAACTCATCGGGTAATTCCAGTCTATAGGCCACCTCCCCTACTCGAGCAACGATTCGGAAAGGCCTTATATACCTTGGGCTCAACTTGCCCCACTTTCTGAATCAGATGATACCCTTCCAAGGTGAGACCATCAACATAAACCGGTCACCCACCTTAAACTCAATTAGTCTGCGTCGTTTATCAGCATACAACTTATGTCTACCTTTGGCTGCCTTCATGAAGGCCTTGATCTTTTCAAGCTTCTCAATCGTAGCCTCGATTACCTCGACGCTCCCTAACTCTTTCTGACCAATGTCACCCCAACACACGGGTGTCCTGCATCTCCTACCATATATCATCTCATAAGGTGGCATACCAATGCTGGCATGATAACTGTTGTTATATGAGACCTCAGCTAACATAAGTGGTCATCCCAACTTCCTCCAAAATCGATAACATATGCCCGAAGCATGTCTTCCAATGTCTGAATTGTCCTCTCTGACTGACCATCTGTTTGAGGATGATAACCGTGCTAATGTGTAACCTCGTCCCCATAGCATTATGGAATTTCTTCCAAAATTTGGATGTAAACCGGGTGTCATGATCAGATACAATAGACACTGGTACACCATGACGAGTTACAATTCCTTAATTAAAAGATTCGCCAACCTCTCGGATGAATATGTCTCGCAGATCGGTAGAAAGTGAGCACTCTTCGTCAAACGATCAACAACCACCCATATAGCATCATAGCCTTTCGGGGTACGCGGCAGCTTTGTAATGAAATCCATAGTGATGTGCTCCCACTTCCATTCTGTATATCCAAAGCTGGATCTGAAGGGGTTTAACAAGATTATCAAAGTCCATATAAGCCAATATATATGAAAAACGCAGCGGATTAAGAGTTTAAAATCTTGTTAATATATAGATTATCAACCCATTTGAAAAGCTAAACCCAAGCCATGGATCCAAATATGAAATGCATATAAAATAGGACAACAAAGGAGGTTAAGAAGACAACCTTTTATGCTACTAGAACCGAGATTGAGAGGGTGCAAAGGATGAATATTATGGCCGAATCTTCAACCAAGAAGACCTCAAGAAAGTGATACCTCAAGCCACCAACAACCCCTTTGGAATGCTAGGTTTCTCAACACCAAATTTCAGCAACTAGAACTTGGTAGTTGCTAAATCTTCCTTCCTTGTTCAAGCTCCAAAAACCGATTTTTGAGACTTAGAATAGAGAAGATTTTGCCTTTGCATGAAGAGAGAGAGTGAGCAAGATTGGAGAGAGTGTGTGTGTGTTTAAGTCTTGCAACCATCAAGACAAAAGGTGGGATATTTATGCCCCTTGGGCGGCCGAAAATGTCCAAAAACATTTTAAATCCATTTGCCTCCTTTTTTATTATAAACACACTTAAATCTCTTATTTTATAAAGTTGAAACCAATTTAAACTTTATAAACATAGCACCCTTTTAAATGTTATTATTTAACAATCTTAAATAATGAAACAAATAATACCTCATGAACTATTATCCACATAATGATGTTCATTTTCAAAAGCAATGTATTTAGAAAACCCATCTTTTCTAAATTGTTGTCAATATTTATATGCATGATCTTATCAACGTATAAATATTTATAGGTGTTTGTTTAGCTTCTTATTGGGTATGACCCGACTTGGATCATATCACACTAGCCACATCAACTTAATATGCATCTTGGGTAGATCAAATCTTTCAATCTCCCACTTGCACAAGATTCATAGAAGGTTGATGCAAGCAGCAAATAACGCCTAGCAACGGTTTGCTACCCCTAATGTATATGACTAAGTGCCATTCAATAACATCATCCTGTTCAGTACCTTACTTGAATATGATTTAGGTGAATTAATCATTTTTCCTTTTGTTACAGATGTCATGTTAAATCTCAGAGACACAGAATTGTCATTCTTCGCGGGTTTAACTTTATCAGGCCTTAGACATCTAACTCTCAACAAATAAGAGGAACAAATTCCATCTTGACTACATACGTCTCTCACAATCACCTTATATCATGCCTGAACTCAGCCTTGTGTACTGCCAATCTTTCATAACAGCAAAGAACTAAGTCAAAGTACAATACTTGATGAATATTAGACCCAATATGCATCTCAGGTCTGAGGATACAATGATATTCGCCTTTACTCAATATCTCTTATAACTAATCACAAAGATTCCATGCAGAAATAATTGAGAGCGGGTCGGTCCAATATCTAAATCCCATAGATATCAATGAACCTTGGTAGCAACGATTTGCTCTATATTCATACCTTATGAATATCAACCAATCCAAGTTCATATAGTCTTATTCATAGTTGTTCCCACAAGTATGAACGACCACGGACGTTTAGAATAACTTACTTATTCTTGGATTTAAACATGCTAAAATGGAAGGACAAATGAAAATTATAACCATAGAATGAGGCAAATAACATAAGTTCCAATATCCAAATACAAAAATTGATCAATTCCAATCACTAGAATATCGAAGTCCTAAGGCACAAGTATGACTTTCATGCTTTGACCTATCTAGGAGCTTCGTGAATGGATCCGCGATGTTTTGATCGTGTGAACTTTGCGAATACATATTTTTCCTTTTTCAACTTCATCCCTTATGTAGTTGAATCTCCGTTCAATGTGCCGAATCTTTTGATGAGCACGAGGTTCCTTGATTTGAGCAATCGCACCTTCGTTGTCACAAAAGATCTCTAGGGGGTCTTGAATGGTAGCAACTACCCCTAGATCAGCAATGAACTTCCTAAGCCACGCGGCTTCTTGAGCTGCCAATGAAGCGGCAATGTATTCTGATTCTGTTGTAGATAGTGCCACTACATCTTGCTTTGAGCTCTTCCAAGAGACTGCTCCTCCATTCATATGAAGACATATCCCGACTGTGATCGAGAATCATCTCGATCAGTTTGGAAACTCGCATCCGTGTAACCCTTTACAACGAGCTCCTCCTCACCAGATCCATATATTAAGAACATATCCTTAGTGTTCCTAAGGTATTTCAAATACTTTTAACAGCCATCCAATGACTATTACCAGGATTCTGCTGATATCTACTTGTCATGCTCAGAGCACATGACACGTCCGGCCTAGTACATATCATTGCATACATGATGGATCCTATAGCAGATGCATATGGGACTCCATTCATTCTTTTTTGTTCAACCTTTGAACTGGGGCATTGAGATGAGCTCAATATCATCCCCTTTTGAATAGGCACAAAACCTTTCTTTCTTAATTCTCCATCTTGAACCTCTTCAAGATCTTTTCAATGTATGCACTTTGGTTTAAACCTATCAACCAGCCTTGATCTATCCCTATAGATCTTTATTCCAAAATATAGGTGGCTTCACCTAGATCCTTAATGGAAAAACAGCTTCCAAGCCAGGTTTTTACACCTTCCAAGGTTGGAATGTCGTTTCCAAAAAGTAATGTCATCGACATATAATACAAGGAAAGTAATAATGCTCCCACTAGCTTTCTTATACACACAAGCTTCATCAGCGTTTTTGATGAAGCCAAATTTCTTTACTTCATCATCAAAAGGTGATTCCAACTTCTTGACGCTTGTTTCAATCCGTAGATTGATTTCTTTAACTTGCATACCTTGTTAGGATGTTTTGGATCGACAAAACCTTCAGGTTGTTCCATATGGACATCTTCCTCAAGATATCCATTTAGGAAAGCAGTTTTGACATCCATTTGCCAATCTCATAGTCATAATATGCTGCTATGGCAAATAATATCCTAATAGACTTTAGCATTGCACAGGGGACAAAAGTTTCATCATAATCAATCCCTTGAGTTTGAGTGAAACCTTTCGCTACGAGTCTAGCTTTATAAGTATCCAAGTTTCCATGCATATCGGTTTTCTTCTTGAAAACCCACTTACTTCCAACTACCTTGGACTTAAGAGGTGGTGTAACTAATTCCCAAACTTGGTTATCATACATGGATTGCATCTCAACGTTCATGGCTTCTTGCCATTTGTCAAAATCAGGTTTTGACATTGCATCATGGTATGTGGTTGGTTCATCCGAATCTACCACATAGCATCCATCCATGAAAAATCCATATCTCTCAGGAGGAACACTAATTCTACCAGACCTACGAACGTCTTGTGTATCTTATCATCCACATGATCATTTTCAACATCCTCATGTTGATTGTTAGTATCAACCAATTGTGTATCGCCTTGTGAATCTTGAACCTCTTCAAGTTCCACTGCTCTTCCACTAGTTTCTTCCAAAAGAAACTTAGTTTCCAAGAACTCTGCCTTTCGAGCAATAAACACTTTCTGTTCTGTCGGATCATAGAAATAATATCCAATACAATCTCTAGGATATCCAATGAAGACATACTTTGTGGATCAGGCTTCCAGTTTGTTTTGAGTGTATTGCTTAGGATAAGCATCACACCCCCAAACTTTTAAATATGACAGTGATGGAACCCTTCCATGCCATACTTCGAAAGGTGTCCTTTCCACTTTCTTGTTTGGGCCATATTTAAAATACGGGCCGCGGAGAGCAATGCGTAACCCCAAAATGATAGAGGTAGCGTACTTCTAGCCATCATATATCGAACCATATCCAATAGAGTCCGATTCCTCCTCTCAGACACACCATTATGTTGTGGTGTCCCAGGTGGAGTAAGTTGTGAGACAATCCCACAACTTCTAAGATATTCTTGAAATTCACTACTAAGGTATTCACCTCCTCTATCTATACGAGAATCTTGACCGTTTTGTTGAGTTGATTTTCTACTTCATTCTTGAAGATTTTGAACATTTCAAAAGATTCATGTTTGTGTCTTAACAAGTACACATACCCATATCGACTATAGTCATCGGTAAAGGTAATGAAGTATCTTTCACCATTCCTAGTTGTTGTTTAAAAGGTCCACATACATCGGAATGTATGATCCCTAATAAATCTTTTGCCCTTTCATTAGTCCCACTAAAAGGGGCCTTTGTCATTTTACCTTGTAAACAAGACTCGCATACACCAAATGAATCATTTCCATTGGTTTTCAAAAGACCATTCTTTTGAAGTTTTTGTATACGATTTTTGTTTATGTGACCAAGGCGACAATGCCAAAGATAGGAATCACTCAAATTAGGTTTGAGTCTTTTGGTGGTTGCTTGGTACATAGAGCTATCATAGGTTGTGTTATCATGAACCAATTCATAAATACCATTACAAGGTATAGCTTTAAAATAAAACACATGATTTAAGGAAACATGAATATCATTGTCAACAAACTTGAAATCATAATCATATTGTCTTAAACGGGAAACAGAATAATGTTCCTAGTCAAGCTAGGAGCATACAATACATTCTTCAAAATGACTTCCAACCCACTTGGAAGCTTCAAAATGTAGTCTCCTTGGGCTTCCACGTGAACTTTGCACCATTGCCTATAAAGAGACTTATTTCCCCTTTTGCATAATGTTCACTTCTTTTGAACCCCTGCAACAAGTTGCAAATATGAGTTCCACATCCAGTATCTAATACCCATGTGTTAGAAGAAATAACATTAAGCTCAACATGTATCATAAACATTGTACCTGAAGTTTGCCCCGCGTCCCTCTTCGATCTCAACGCTTTGAGATAGACGGACAATTGCGTTTCCAATGGCCTACTTCACCACACTCAAAACACGGGTCATCATGAGCAACCTTTTGCTTCTTTTCTTTCGGTTTGGCGGCTGCAATTTTGCCTTACCCTTTCCTTTGACGTGTCCCTTCCCTTTGGCAACATTTGCCCTAGGGTCGGGGAGGCGCCTTTTCCTACTACCACCTTCATTGATCGTAAGGACCGGTAGAACCTTTCTACCCATGCTTGCCTCGGCCGTTTTGAGCATTGAGTGAAGCTCACCAATGCTCTTGTCCCATCCATTCATGTTATAGTTCATAACGAAGCTATCAAACTTCTTGGATAGGGAGTTGAGGATCAAATCCGTTGCCAACTCGTTGGACACACGACAGTTAAGCCTTTCAAGGCGATCAATGTGGCTCTTCATCTTAAGAACGTAGGATGATACCGATTGGGTCTCGTCCATTCGACATGCATGAAGTGCCCGAACGGTTTCGAAGCGCTCCACCCTTGATTGTTGTTAACATTTCCTTCAACTGGGTGATCATGTCATAGGCATTGTGGTTCTAAAAGTCTTTTTGCAAATCGGGTATCATACTCGCCAGCATGAGACACGAGACTTGCACAGAGTCTTCGGTGTACTTGACCCATTCGGCAAAGGCCTCAACGTCATTTTCATCGGGTTGATCAGGAATGGGATCGTCTAATACATAGGACTTCTTTTCTTGTTTGAGAACTATTCTCAAGTGTCGGTACCAATCCATGAAGTCCCATGGTTTAGACGTTCCTTTTCAAGGATGGTCCTTAGTGATAGGTTATGGACGGTCGGGATTGCGTTGTTGTTGTTAGCCATCTACAATATTACAAAGTTAAATTTTTAGTACTTTTAATATCAATGGATTTTGATTATTAATACCCTTTTTGTCTCATAGACAATTAATAGTCAAAATTTTAGAATCCAACGTTACATTCAAATATTGGTTAGTGACCTTTATCTCTTTATTTAAATTAACAAGGTAGTCAACGTTTGACAATTGTAACCTATTATATTTCTAGTGTATGGGATCGGTTAAACATCTTATGTTTGTTAGGCATGTTTATCCCATCAACACCCTTTGTACGTCATGCTTCGTTATCCTAATGCATGATTTCCAAATTAAGTCGTCCTACTTAGACACACGTGCGGATTTGCTAATATTAGTGGTTAGGTGACCTTATTCCATAAATGTGGCAAACCCACCTCAAAACCATAAGTTCCTTTAATGTAGTTAGGTGACCTTTATCCCACATTAAATTCTTAAATGATTCGAGTGTTGTATAATAGGATGGTGTTTGACTTGTAAAAGGGATTTAGTTTCACAAAATTCTAATTTGGAAAACAATTATTATATCTTGCATTTGTATGCATTCAAATACATGGTAGTTAATTTGAAAACTTATTTCAAAATTCCTTTTAATGGCTCATTTAATTATGAAATCAATAACCTTGGTAAAACCCATTTTATCACTTATTGATTTCTAAGGAACCAATTTTATGCGTGTGGTAGATTTCGAGTGTAAACTATCCAATTCCATAATAAGATAAGTAGAACATAAATCAACCATACATGCATGATAAAACAACCACAAGTCCATAACCATAGCCAATTGATTTGGCAACACTTGTTGGCCAAAACAAGTGTGCCAAGAGGGTCAATAATAGGCATAAACATGACACAAGGCATTGAGATGGTGTGCTCCCACTTGATCCCGCATCCTAATGCATCAAGTGTCCATTTTGTGTTGTCATCGATTTGTTTTATTTGGGCTTTCTTTTGGGCTCCAACTTCAGCTCCTAGCTTTCTTGGGCCTTCATGCTTTGGGCTTTGGTTATTGGGCTTAAAACCAATCTTGGGCTATGAGCCCATTTGGCCTAAAATGGCCCAAACCAAAACCGAAGTCTTCTTGAACTCCTTTTACAATATATCCTAATACATTTTACTAGTAAAAGAATATAACTAATCTACTTATTATTACAAACCAACATAAATAATAAATAGATTACAAACCCAAATAAATAATTATTGCAACCCAATGGAATAATCAAACAACATCACAACACAAAACACATCCAAATACAAGGTATTGGCTAGGTTATGAACATCCATATACACATCCAATATGCACATAACAAATGATATGGCAGCCCCTTTTCAACCCATATTCTTGGCCAACATAAACCAAGAACAAATGAGTTTGGTTCAAACAAACAAACAACCATTACCCAAATTTTAAAGATCCTAATCATGCATATAAAATAGTATCTTTAAAATCTGAAAAGGGGACCAATCCAGCCCACAAAACTCTCGGCCATATGGTGTTATACACCACAAAACCGTGAACAAGAGTGTCATATACATGTATGCATTCGTATAAGTGGCTCTTGATGCCATTGAAGGGGTTTAACAAGAT